>JAPQRN010000027.1:1647681-1676008 GCA_037367275.1 Coranthus polyacanthus
AGAGAGAGAGACATGTAGGTTCTTAAGAGAGAGAGAGACATGTAGGTTCTTAAGAGAGAGAGACATGTAGGTTCTTAAGAGAGAGAGAGACATGTAGGTTCTTAAGAGAGAGAGAGACATGTAGGTTCTTTAGAGAGAGAGACATGTAGGTTCTTAAGAGAGAGAGAGACGTGTAGGTTCTTAAGAGAGAGAGAGACATGCAGATTGCTGTGTGTTACACTCAGTCAGTGAAAGGCATGTGGATTCCTGTGTGTGTGTGTGTGTGTGTGTGTGTGTGAGTGAGTGAGAGACTGGCAGAAACAGAGAGAGAGACCTCTGGGTTGCAGTGAATGTTTGGAATGTTGAGGCTTTTGGCTTGCATCACTCTGACGGAGGAGGAAGAAAAGGAGGGAGATAGGAGATAAAGAAAGCAGAAACAATGACCAGAGAGCAACATAATAATAACAATAATAGTAATAATAATGATAATACATTTCATTTGCATTACATTTTACCTTAGAGTGTATCAAACATCATAATATACAACAAACAATGCTATAGAGTAAACAAACAATACAATATATTCATATAAAAACCAAGGGAGTGTCAAACTGAATATAACCAGCATAGGTTCAGAGAGAATATAGTTATTTGAAAAGGTGTGTTTTGAGTTGTAGGAGAACGTCCCAGAGGCGTTTGGTGGAGTGGCTGAAGGCTCTGAATCCCATAGTGGTCAGACCAGTGTGCGAGTTTAACTGGTGGCCGATCAACTGGTGACAATCCCAGATGTGTCGCAGCTGTGGCTTATTTAGGACCCCTTGTCAAATAACCAGGAAACACTGATCAGAGACGCTCTGAATGTCATCATTTCGTTCTTAAATACGTGTGCATATCGTTACAAGCATAACAACATAATTGCCACATTTCACATCCATATTGGTCTGGATCAAAATCTAAATATTATGCGTGTCCGTGTGAAATATAAAAAAACGTGTCCTATTCGAACTGAGCTTGGATATTTCACAAATGGTGACATGCTACTAAGACATAGCTAAATCAGACAGAAGATCAACACTCACGTTACTCACTTTTAATGAATGCTCACAGCATGAATAGTATATCAATATATTGACATGCAATATTGGCAGTTTAAGAGCACAGGCTGCCTATACTGCGCAGTAACAGTGAAACGGACCAAACTGAATAGGAAACAGAACATAAGATACAGAAGATACTTAAATGATACTTGAAGTTTACTCAAAGATGCCTGAACTTTATACTATATTAAAGTATGCCTCCTCTGTATGGAGAGAAATGCAGTTGTATCAATGTCTCTTTATAGCAAAAGGCACAAATTAAGATTGAGAGGTTATCCACCATGCTTTATTATTTTATTTATCATTTTAAATTCTATTTTCACGTATCATAACAAAATAAAAATCTCAGGAATGATAGAAATAATGCCTCCTGGGATAAATACTAAACAATGTTAGAAATAATACCACTTAACCCGACCAGGACGGTAAGTGGGGAATTGTTTTTGTAACTCATCAGTGAAGCAACTTCTGCCTTTCGGCATAGTAGCAAGACAGTGCAGCTCTGATGTTCGCTCTCTCCGTTTACAGTACAGTGGAGCCGCTCACAAACCGCTGTTTACTTGTGCTACCCTCAGGGTAGTGGTTGTGATGTAGGAGATCCAGCACCTCTCTCAATATTTTTGGATCCATGATGATAATAAATAATAATCTATCTCTCTCTCTCTCTCTCTCTCTCTCTCTCTCTCTCTATATATATATATATATATATATATATATCTGTCTCTGTCTCTGTTTTTCAAATACTCCTCACAAACCCACAAGGTCTGCTAGGTTAACTGATCTTAAATACTGTTCTCCACCTGTGTCAATCCACCCTTGTTATCCAATTGACCTAGTCCCTCCCCAATTTCCTGAGTAACACCCGAACACAGTTTTATCTGATATGAGAGAATATGTTTTGCTCAACAGTATATATATCTCGAGATCCGTGTCATTATTTAGTTTTTGCTTTTTATATTGTTTTGTCCTTTGTATATCACTTTGGTGATTTTAATACAGATATAATCTAAAAGACACAAGACACTAATAACAGCTCTCCTGAGAAATGGAGAAGTTGGACAGTGGAGGAGACGTTCTGACAGCAGAATTAAGAAGTTGCCAGAATTTGGTGAGATCGTTTTGATACCCTCAGTTTCGTTTAATGACATTTTTCTCTTTTTTATTTAAATTTAAACATTGAAAAGACACCATCTGATCTCTCTTCAGCGAACTCCAGTGATGATGACAGTACTACTCACATTGTTTCTCTCTTTTTGTCAAATTGCAGCCAGAACAGATGTGCCACAACTTAATCTGGACACTTGTCCATGGGTTAGCATTGTCTCCCGTCGCATTACAAAACAGGCTACATTACACTCGTTGATTTAATTGTAGGATAACCAGTTCACCATTTTACTTCATGTCATTATGATAATGAAATGTGAGAAGGACTTAAGAGACTACAACAACATTTTAAAAACGGTTTATTGACTTCTGTGGTGTTTCGGACAGGCATCGGCACAGACACCTACAACATCCGTCACAACAGCTGCCCAATGTATGGGAATATCACCAGTTGATTGGCCACCAGTTAAACTCGCACACCGGCAGATGGTGTAATGAGTTGGCAGAGGAGGGTCTGAGAGTCCAGGACGGGGTGTATAAGTGTAAGAGAGATATGGAGATATGGAAAAGCTTGGTTACAGTAGCCAGTATGTCATGGCATGAGGGAGTGAATGAGAATGGCCGTGCTGTTCTGTGTGAGTGAAGGCCATGTTGGTGAATATTCCAAAGGTGAAAGTATGCAGACTGAGTGACATTATTAATGTGTGCTTTGAGGGATAGAGTGCTGTTGAGGATGACACCCAGACTCTTTAACTGAGGGGAAGGATATACAGTGGAGTTGTCAGTATTTAAAGAAAAACTGTCAATTTTGGCTAAAGTGGACTTGGTGCAACATGTTTTATCACTGTTCAGTTTGAGAAGGTTGCAGGAGAACCAGGATTTGATTTCCAGTATACAATCGGAAAGGGAAGAAGGTGGAAGTGTGGAAGAGTGGAAGTGGGCTTAGTTGACAAATCGAGCTGAGTGTCATGCGTGTAGGAATGAAAATAATGTTGTATTTATGGAAAATAAGGCCAAGCGGAAGGAGGTAGATAATGAATAGTAGGGGGCCCAAAATGGAGCCCTGGGGAACACCGCTGGTAACAGGGACATTTTTGCGTTGAACAAACTCAGTGAGAGATATGATTTAAACCAGTCATGACAGGAGCCTGAGATACCAAGAGCTGCAAGCCTTTTAAGGAGGATGTTATGTAAGATGGTGTCGAAGGCTGTGCTCAAGTCAAGGAAGATAAGAATAGTTAAAAGTCAGGAGTCAGCTGCCATGAGGAGGACATTTGTGATTTTTTATCAGAGCTGTTTCTGTACTATGGAATGGGTAAAAACTATAACTCATTTGAAAATATTCAAATGAGTTATTGAGAGTTAAATGAGCATGAACCTGAGCTGCAACTGTTTTTTCAAATATTTTGGACAAAAATTGTAAATTTGAGATGGGACGAATTTTTTTTCCATTGTTGAATGTATATTGTTGGTAAATAGGGAGGACAAAGAAGGAAGGCAGGTTTTTACTAAGTGGGTAGGGAGGGGGTCTAGCAGACAGGTAGATGATTTTGATTTACAAATAAGCTGAGATACTTGGAAGTTTAAAACTAGATAGTGAAGAAGATAGAATAAGATGGCTAAGAACTGAGTAAAGTATTATTTGAGGAGGACATTTGCTGTTGAATATTATCAATCTATTAGCAATGAAGTTGTTGCATTGAGCAGTTGAGTAAAGGTGGGGTGGAAGAGTGTCCAGCGGGCGCGGAATCCTATTAACCATGGAGAAAGTAGCTCTTGTGTTTCCTTCACCTGACCTAATTAAGCTTGCATAATAAGTTCTGTATTCAGGTTAAAAACAGATTAAAGGTTTGAAAGTTAATGTTTTTATGTTTTTTTTCATCTGAAAACCCCTGATCTTTGGCAGCAGAACAGAAGGTTGAAGTTCTATGTGCTTTCTGTTTTCTATTTGTCCCGTTCTTCTTCTCTCCTGCTCTTTACTTGTACTGTCTCCATGTTTTTCTCTCTATTGTTGATCATGTGATTTTGCTGCTGCGATGAGCCTCGGTGCAGGAATCTGAGCATCAGCCAACACATTACATAAACCTCAGTGTCTGTCAAAAACTTTCCCAAACGCTGCCAGAAAACAAACCGTGAACATGGAGCTCAGTTTAGCATTGACTCAGTCGAATCTGCAGCAGTGAAGGACAAACAAGTACAAATACTTCATTACTGTACTTCAGTAGAGTTTACAGGTATCTTTACTGTTGACAGCTTTTTACTTTTACTCCCTACATTTTAACACAAATATCTGTGTAAAACTCCTTACATTTTTAAATGTAGTTAATACTTACTTAATTTTTAATACATTTGCTGTGAATTATCCATTATTTTTCATTTGCATCATTGTGCATCTTCACAACACCAGGACTGATTTCAACCTAAATCAATGAACCAAAACATAGAAAAGACAATCCCTTTGTGAATCCATTGGTCAATATCACACACGACAAATGCAACAAGACAAAACGATGTCAAAGACGAAACAAGACAAAACAAGGTAAGCTGAAACAGGATGAAAATAACCTATTCTAAACATGTCCACTGAAAGCTCATAAAATGTGAATATCAGCATATCACATGTTTGAATCAGAATGTGGATGGGCTTTGTTTTCTGTTCTGTCTGTTGTTTCTCCTCCTTCTCTTCTGTTTTTCCTGATCTGTCAAGTTTGTCGTCTTTTCTTTTCTTTTCTTTTCTTTTCCTGTGCAGCTGTTTCTTCCTGTGAGTCAAACTGTGAAACTCAAACACCAGACAATACTGAGTATGTGTTAGCATTAAAGGAGGTTTGTACTGGATAACTAAACAGATGGTTCTTTCATATCTGTTGACACATTTTCTTCTATGATGTGGACATAAAAGTCATGTTGTTGGATCTCCACATACTGTCAGTCATTGTGTTTCAGGTTTCAGGTAGATTTCTGTGAGGACTGGCTGATGTCTGAGGAGTCTGTTAGAGTTAAATCCTCTGAAAGTTAAGAGTTGTAACCTGTGAGTGGGTTAATGTTTGTGTCCAGTGTTTATAAACTGCTCCAACAGCAACAGAATTGTGAAATCACATAAACACTGTGTTTCATGTGTTGAGCTGATGTTGCATTGATTTATCTTTTATTCATCATTATTCGTATTAATTAGAATATAAAAAAACAGATGAAATGTATCTGCTTATATGTCTTTCAACACAGAGACACTGTTTATTTCAGTAATAACAATAGGACACTTTATCACTGACAGAAATGATTGTTCACTACAGAGTATTATTTTCTTTTTTTTATAAATGCACCTGCTGTTTCAATGACAAATGAAACCCACATCATTGTCATGTTTTAACTCCTTTAGTTTGTTTCTGAAAATGTGCTCAGAAATGATAAAATAATTTATAAAACACCTTATTTGTCTTTTATTTATCATTATTCTTATTGACCTTGCAGTGAATGTGAATATTAATGTCTGTGTGTTTAACAGATAAACACACACTTCACATGACCACCTCTTCTTGATTTTTCTCAGAGATGTAGCGTGTGTGTGGGTGTGATCGGTGGACCATCATGCACCTCTTCCTGCTGCTGATCCTTCATGCCACAGCAGCCTTTGGACAGATCGACCCCGGTAAATACACGCGTGCATGTACACGTGCACTGTACTGTCCTGGTTCATGGTTAATATTCTATCGGCTTTTTCCTCATTATTATATCAGCCTTTAAAAATCTACCTGTTACTGAATCTCAGTCCACAGAGTAACAACAGAACCTGGACATTGTGGTTTCACTTCAACTCTGGGAGAATCTCCTTTTTCACATCTACAGATACTGACTCTAAATACTACAGTTTAAAATTGTATAGTGTTTAAAAACTGTTTCTAAAATCCAACAAAGAAACACTTAAAATGTGATGTTAAAAATGCAACAAACTCTTTTATTTTAAAACTGACAAATGTTGAAAATGAAATGAAGAAATGTTTATGAACTACTTATACATAAACTAACTCGAACTAAACTACAATTAAAAACCAGAGTGAAAAAGTCTTGAACGTTTCTAAACTGTCTAAACTCTGTCCTGAGTCAGTAAAGTGTATTTACACTGTGTAGAAGAAGTTTGAGCTGAAGCTTTTTTTGAACAGTGTTTTTATTGTGCTTTTTCAAAGAAAAATATACATCACAAGTTACATCATAAGAGGTACCATGCAATAAAGTACAGAGCTTAACCCTGTAGCTCCAGAGGCAGCCACCATCTCATGACACCAGTTTGTAAAACAAATAATTTTCATCACTAAAGAAAAACTAAACAAAACCAAAACACAACAAAACAAACCCCCCCCAAAAGAAAAATAAATAAAAACAAAATAAGGTAAAATGAAATGACAAATTACAGCTTAAAATATAAAGAAAGGAAATTAATAAATAAAATAAATAAATCAGAATATACTTAATTGAATTAAAAGAGATAATTAAATATATAAATGTGGACAAGTTGAACCTATACCTGTATGGGGTCGTTTCACATAACCTTACGAAGGGTAAGTGGATGATATTCCTGAATATTTTTTTATTTTCAATGTTTTAGTTTTCAACCCGGTTAAAATAATTTATAAAAGGCGTCCATATTTTGCAAAACTTGTCTTACTGCCCTTGTAATAAAAATGTGATTTTTTTCTAAGTCTAAGTGCATCATCACTTCCCTCATCCAATTTGCATGAGTAGGGATTTTTGCCTGTTTCCAGTTAAGCAGTATTGCCAACACACATACAAATATTATCACATTGTTCTCTGACTTAGTGTTCCCCATCTTAGGGTTTATTACCCCCCAAATAGCTGTTAGGGGGTCTAAATTTATATTTCTACCCAATACCTCACACAAAGTATGTGAGATATTTCTCCAATAGTTTGACAAATTAGGACAGCTCCAAAACATATGTGTCAGTGAAGCTGGTGAAACCTTGCAACGTTCACAGGAAGGATCAATGTTTGGGAATATTCTGTGAAGTTTTTGTTTTGACTAATGCAGTCTATGCAACACCTTAAATTATATAAGGCATGGCCTTATATAATCTGGCACAGATAGAAGAAGAGTGGAGAATCTCCAACCCTAATTCCCCCTCCCACATACGTCTTACGTGTTGCAGAGTATTTGTATTCAGCCGAGATAGCTTTTTATATATAATTGATGTATCCCCTTTAATAAGTGGATCTTGAGGAAATATTGAATGCATGCCTGGTTTCTCAGGAATATTAGGATAAAGAACATTATTCTGTTTCACAAAACTCAGAGACTGTAAATACTTAAAATGTAATGTAAAATGTAAAAATGTGAACGAGGCAAATCACATTTCTTTTGAAATAACTCGAATGATGGAAACAGATTGTCTATAAAGAGGTCCACAAAGTTGCATATTCCTGTCTCATGCCAATCATAAAATATATTATTATTAAATGATGGCGTAAAAGAGTGATTTGCTATGATAGGGATCCATAATGAGCCAGTATGCCAGCCAAAATGTTTTCGTATCTGAACCCATACTTTGATAGAGTGAGAAACCAACCGGTTGGTGATGGACCTAGGAGACAATGTGGATAAAGATGAGTAAAGTAATGCTGGTAAGGATGAGGGAGCACAACTGACCCTATCCATATTCATCCAAGATGGATGTTGTTTCTGCGTCCAATATGAGATATTGCGCAAGTTACTCAACCAGTAAAAGAACTGAAAATGGGGTAAACCCATCCCACCTGCTGACTTAGGTCTCTGTAAAAATTCTTTCCTTATCCGTGGTATTTTCCCATTCCAGACAAATTCTAAAACTACCTTATCAATACTCCTAAAGAAAGATTTGTTAAGATATAATGGAATAACCTGAAATAAAAGAAATTATTTGGGAAGGACAGACATTTTTATTATGTTACTTCGTCCTGCCAATGTTATGGGAAGATGAGACCATCTCTGCAGATAGTGTGTTGTTTACTCTAATAGTTTTAAAAAATGTTGATTATATAAACCAGTAAATATTTCGTAACATTAACTCCCAAGTATTTTAATTGATAAGAGACTTTGAAGGGAAAATTATGAAGATGTTGCTTTTCTCCCAAAACATTAATTGGAAACAGAATACTTTTATCCATGTTTAGTTCATAACCTGATGTTCTTCCAAATTTATATAAAATACTCATTATTGCTGGAATAGCTCTAACGGGGTCTGAAATATATAATAATAAATTGTCCGCATAAAGTGAGACTTTGTGCTCTTGCCCTGCTCTAACAATACCACAATATGATGTTGATGCTCGCAAACAGATTGCAAGTGGTTCTTGCAGCCAACGCAAAAAGCATCGCTGATAAGGGGCACCCTTGTCTGGTAGATCGCGTCAGAGGGAAATATCCAGATCTGTAATCATTAGTTTGTACTGAAGCCAAGGGGGAGACATAGAGAAGCTTAAGCCATGAATCAAAAACTGTACCAAATCCAAACTTTGACAGGGTGGTGAAGAGGTAATCCCATTCCACCCTGTGAAAGGCCTTCTCAGCATCCAATGTTATAAGTACTTCTGGCTGAACACTGGAAGCAGGAGAGTAAATGATCTTAAATAGTTCTGCGAAGGTTATGAAACAACTGTCTGTTTTTTATAAAACCTGTGTGATCTTCATGTATAACTGTCGGCAGCACTTTCTCCAGCCTGATAGCTAATATTTTGCCTAAAATCTTCATATCCACATCCAGAAGACTCACTGGTCTGTATGATGATGGGTTGCCTCCTATTTCAATCTAGATCTTTGTATAAAATCAAATAACTTTTTTTAATACCTGTTTCTGAACAGGTATTTAAAAAAATGCAGACTGAACCATCTGAAGACTTTTTGTTGTTTGGTTTTGATTGTGACTGTATCTCGCAGAATCCTTATTCAGTGTTTGTGTGTTTTCAGCACACTGTCGCTATGCCCTGGGCATGGAGGATGGACGGATCAAAGATGAGGATATCACAGCGTCCAGCCACTGGTATGAGACCACAGGACCGCAGTATGCCAGGTCAGTATCGCTACATCTCATGGACCTCAACCAAAGGGATGTTTCAGTGTTTCAGGACATTTATTTCAAAAGACATTGTAATCTGTTTTCAGTCATTATGTTTTGTGTTGGTGTTTTCAGGTTGAATCGTGAAGAGGGTGATGGCGCCTGGTGTCCAAAAGGACAGCTGGAGCCTTCAGACAATCAGTACCTGCAGGTATGTTTTAAAAATAACTCATGTGTTCAGTCATGTTCAGGACCTCATACGGATTTGGTAGAGTTTCATTAACTGTGACAATTCTCAGCAGTATAGCAAAGTTCATGAGATTGTATGTTTATGGTGTCTTTGGTGGGTTTGACACATGTGTTGGTGTGTCGATGTGTCGTGTGTGGGTGTGTTGATGTTTTGATGTGTGGGTGTTTTGTTGTGTTGGTGGGTTGATGTGTTTATGTGTTAGTGTTTTGGTGTGTTGGTCTGTCAATGTGTTGACATGATGTGTTGATCTATTGACATGTTTTTGTGTTGACATGTCAGCATGTTAATGTTGATGTAATATGTTGGTGTGTCTTTCAGGTGGACCTGGGCAGACTCACCTTCCTGACAGTTGTCGGGACTCAGGGACGCTACGCCAGAAACTCTGGAAACGAGTTTGCCCGAGCTTACCGTCTGAACTACAGCCGTGATGGGCTGCTGTGGAAGTCCTGGAAGAACCGGCTGGGAAACACGGTGAGAGAGCTGGACTCATTAAACAAAGCACCATTTGGAGGTGCTGAGGGGAAAAACATGAGGCAGGAAAACTGAAAAGAATGGCAATAAACCTGCAGAGGAAATGTGTGACAGTGCGATATAACAGAGACAGGAAAGAACACCATAGAGAGAGGCTTAAAAGTTCTGCTCACTCATAGTCATATCAGAGGAAATTACATTTACGTACAAGCATCCTGTTGGCCTTCCAGGTCTCTAGAGCAACAACATCAGGACACAATTTAACCAGTAGAACAGTCTTTTTAAATGAGGCTCCACATTCATACTGGGACCTTTCCAATGTTCCCAGTTCACAGCTGTCTGGCTCTGTGGAACACAAACTCATCAAATCTGCCTGAAAAACAAGTATAAATCTGTTTTCTTTTTTGAATCCATATGAAAAGTCTTGTTTACTGCAGGAAGCAACCCTAACCCTGACAACTAAAGGATCAGTCCAGTGATTTCCTCTACTTTGTCAGTAAATCTTCAAACCAACAGCAGCAGTGAATTCATCGTCCTAATAGTACTGCCTGTGCATCTGTGATTTGTTCTATTGGTCTGTGTTGTAGAGCTCCACTGTTGTCTAAAATGTTTAAAAACACATCACTGAGCCTTGCTGTTAAACTGGGTCATGTCTCTTCTTAAGGAAATGGAGGCTGCAGTCTAAACTCATCTTCAGTCTAAAGAAATGTATCAGTTGTGAGCTCATATCACATACATCTCTGTGGTGTTTTTCTCAGGTGATGGAGGGCAACAAGAACGCCTACGCCTCTGTCATCAATGACCTCCACCCTCCAATCATCACCCGATATGTCCGCCTGATCCCGGTCACCAAGTTGTCGACCACCGTCTGCATGAGAGTGGAGTTGTACGGCTGCCAGTGGGACGGTACGACACAAACAGAATTTAATTACTTCTCATAAAGGTTAGAAGTCAACAAACAACTCACACAAGTTTTAAAGCTTTTACACAGTGGGGACATGACAAATAAACAAAACGGCAGTAAGAAATAGTTGCATATATTGTATCACATCAAAACTGGATACCAGCGGTGATGAGAATTTGCAACACTTTTTCAGTTGATTCATATAATGTCAATGTTACATAAACTCACTATATTGAAAGCTGAGATATTGGTGAAGCTACTCCACGAGAATCTCCACATTAATCTCTACAGACGGCTTGATCTCCTATGGCGCTCCAGAGGGTCAGCTCATGATGAGGCCTGGTTACCCCATCGCCAGCCTCAACGACTCCACGTATGATGGAGCACACGAGAGGAGGCAGGTCACATGCTCAGCACGCACCACTGTCACTTCCCTGTTTCTATGACTGACAGCTGTCTCGTTCAATAGGAGGCTGTTTGGCGGTCTGGGTCAGCTGACGGACGGCGTGATCGGCCTGGACGACTTCCTGTTGACCCGTCAGTACCACGTGTGGCCAGGCTATGACTACCTGGGCTGGAGGAACGACTCTCTGGGAACTCAGGGATATGTGGAGATGGAGTTCATTTTTGACCGGCAGAGGAACTTCACCTCCATGAAGGTTCTAAAAATCTAAAATACACTGTAATATATCAAATATAACACTAACAGAGGAATTTCACCTCCATGAAAGTTTTTAGAAATGCCTTAATGTGACATTATCAGACCATTAAAGGAAAATATTTAAACAACCAAAACAAACAAACAAACAAAAACAAACAACAAATCTAGGTATTTTCAGGTTCACAGTAACAACATGTTCTAAAATCTACGTATTTTCAGGTTCACAGTAACAACATGTTCTCCCGTGGTGTGAAGATCTTCTCCTCCGTGTCCTGCTGGTTTAAGCCCCGCCTTATCGCCGGCTGGGAGGCAGAGCCTGTTGTGTTTAAGACAGTTCTGGATGACCGGAACCCGAGTGCTCGGTACGTCACAGTGCCGCTGAACCGACGAGCCGCCAAATCCATCCGGTGCAGGTTTTATTTTGCAGATGTCTGGATGATGTTCAGCGAGATCTCCTTTCAGTCAGGTAAAAAATAAAAAACAAAATGAAACACAAATAGACAAACCAACAAAGAAGCAGATAAAACTTAAACAAACTACTAGACCATTAAACAGACCAACTAACTAAATAACACATGTTCATTCACAATTCATTACCTCATGGTAAAATAAGCTGTTGTTGTTTGTCCCTCAGAGGACACCGTCCACCCAACACAGATTACATTGGTAGTGACGTCCCCTCCAGCCAATGAGGAGAGCAGCATGACGACCACACCTGGGACAGGTATGAGCTTCCAGATTATTTCACATTCAGTTCATTTCAGTAAATCATTTGAAACAGTTTTCCAAATGAATGAAACTGTCATCTGGTAAACTTCATGTTGTCAACAGCAGCTTAATACGAATAAAAGATAAAACCATAAAGTAAATATAAAAACCTTCCTCAGGAAACACTGCTCATTAATGAATGTAAACTTCCTGTTCTACTCATCAGTTAGCCCGTCAGCCAGTGATCCACCTGATGATGGGAACACTCCTGTTCTGATTGGCTGCCTGGTGACAATCATCCTGCTGCTGGTCATCATCATCTTCCTCATCCTCTGGTGTCAGTATGTCTGCAAAGTGCTGGAGAAGGTGAGGATCATCCACACAAACAACATGTTTTAAACAATGAAACAAATGAAAACTGCATGGACACAAATAATGGAACCTTACACTGATATTTTAGAGGTAATGACTGCTCTCAGTCAGATTTATGCACCTTTTATTAAATGTTTTGCTCCAGAATGCCTTGATAGTCTTGAGATTTCATGAAGCACCCTGACCCAAACAAAACTGATTCTCCTCCATTGTTTAACTGTAGATGTGGTTTTCTTTTCTTTTTGTCTGTGAATATACAGCTGTACTAATCTGTCCAAAGAACATTCTCCCAGAAGGATTGTGGCTTTTCAACATGCATTTTAGCAAATTCCAGTCTGACTTTTTTATGTTTTTCTTTCAAAAGTACATCAACTGGTGTTTTTCATTCCTGCTGTCACTCAGTGCTTTACTCTCAGGGGATTTGATGGGTTTTTCTTTCTACAATATTGTAAGGTCTTGACCTTATTTTGTACCCTGAGATAATTATGTGTTGTGATTTGGCATTATATACAGTTGATAAAACTAAACTGTATTGAATTAAAAAGTGGAGTTCTCCTGGGTCCTCTTCCATGCAGCCGAGTTTAATTCAAGAAGTGACAGATGGTGGAATGAGAAACTAACGCGCCTTGACCTCAGACTTCAGCTTGTATCTTGTTAACACTTACCTTTCTGATGAGCACAAGGAGGTTTACTTTAGATCCATGGACAAAACCTTCTAAATAATCTTTTTAACTGGTCACAGGAACAATCTGTTTAGGGATCTATTCTTTTGTTTCGTGTCTTTAGGGTTAGCATATCTACAAAAGCGCTATATAAATCTTACCTATCATCATTATTATTATTATTATTATTATTTGTTTCTGATTTCCATTGTCTGTTTTTTGGAAGAAGTTGTGTTATTTGAAGAAAAATATCTTTTTAGGAACTGTTTATCCTATTTTACTCCAGGAGGACTTACAGAAACCTGGACCAAGTTGTGTCTTTTAACAACACTTCTAAAGACACATCAGTGATATTACAGACACTGCATATTTCCATTTTCATAACATTGTTGAAATCCATCCTGAGATTAATGCTGAAACACTTGTTCATGTATTCATCTCATCCAGGCTCCATTATAGCAACAAGGTCAGCCCATGTGAAATCACCAGGCCTCCTGACTGACCATCTTCGATTTGCTTCATACTTTCATAAAATAATGTTATTAGTCCTAGTAAACACCATACAAAATGTCAGCCTCATATCTTCATTAGTTTTTGAGATATTGGTCTTTAAAATGGGCCATGACGCTGATTTTACTGTAAAAATGGAGTGGTTCATAAAAAGATGCTGAGTTGAAGAAGTCATTACTTTTTAACTATTCATGATAGATGTATGAAATGTTCAGGAGTTGTTCTAAGGTACGAGATGTCTTTAACTTCTGGAAAAGAAGATCCACAGTTGAATATTTGACAAATTATAGCTTGCTTGAAGCTGTAACAACAATTTGTTGTTTGTGATTCAGAACAATTTAGTCTCAGTGTATCTCCACAAGATACACTAAACATCAGATCTTTCAAATTTTGGTATTTATTTCTCATGTTGTAGTATTTTCTGAAACCTGGTGATTGGAGGTCGATTTACCCAACACCTTTTTAACAGACAATAAATGAACCATTAGGAAAATAAAACTCTTACAAAACACTGCTGCAACCCTAACCCCTAAACTGAGAAAGATAATCTCATCACATCATTCTGACATAAACTCTCCTCTTCTTCTGGTTCTTGGGTTTTAATAAACCTGACTATGTCCTTCTGGTCCTTCAGGCTCCTCGTCGGATCCTGGATGAGGAGGTGACGGTCCGACTGTCATCTTGCAGCGACACTATCATCCTCCAGACCCCACCTGTCCCCCCACGCTCAGGCCACGCCCCCACAGGTACATTAACAATAACACACTAAACAAACGCCCTTTGGACTCTGTATGTCTGTCTGTATGTTTGATTCATCGTGTGACTCATCATAGGGCTGGGTGATAAAACCATAATTATCGTTATCATAATTACATTTTTTTGTGTTTATTGTGATAATGATAATCATTACCACCGCAAAGGAGGTTATGTTTTTTGTCGGCGTTTGTTACTCGAAAAGTCGTGAGTGGATTTTAATGAAATTTTCAGGAAATGTTGATAATGGGACAAAGAAGAGATGATTAAATTTTGGTGGTGTTCTTGATTACCATATGCATCCAGGAATTTTTTGTTTGTCGCTGTGCTCACAGCGCTTGAAAAAAGTTCAACTTTTGGAACAGAGCTGCGCTCGTCAATGTCACTTCTCTCTCACCAACCAATCAAAATGAACAAGGGGCGGGACTTACAATATCAACGCTGTCAACAGTGATGGAGGAGAAACTCACTGACAATGTGGTTATTTATGATCAAATACTGAAAGATTACCGTGATCTTATGAAAAACGTGAACGTCCTCAACATCCTTTAGGTTTTGTTATGTTCTTGTGTGAACATGACATTTTTACAAGTCGCTCTAATACAGCCTCGGACTAAAACACATCTCTTATTCAGTCACATGACCTACTCCGTGTCACTACTAGGTGAGTATTTCTGTAAACAATTAACTTACAAGTTCCTCGTCTGTTGCAGTGTCATTGAATTTAAAAAAACACTCTCCAAGATAAGCTGTTCTCTGTGTGGTTCTCTTAACACTGACTGCCCGTTCATGTTGATAGTTGGCGAGGCATAATTACTGATAGACTGACGGCAAATCTCCAAAATCACCGGAGCATATCTTTAATTAGACACAATATTAGTAGTATTAGTTTTGGGTGTAAGTCACAATATGTGGGGAAATGAACTGCTTGGCAGAGGTCTGTGCTGTCCGAGTGCTTTTGTAGTTGCAATATGGGTTTTGTCTTTAGGGTTTATTTTGTTCACATTCTCAGCTAAAATGATGAGAAAATGTTAAAATTTTTTGTTGTTATACTTAATTTACATCATATATAGTTTGATGTTGAACAAACATTTTATCATTATCGTAGTTTTGAATGTTCTACCTCTACATTTGTGAAATACTCTGGTGTGTGTTTGTCATGCTCTGACCATAGAGAAGAGTTGAAAACCTCAAATAACCACCTTGTACATTGTTCTCATCCGTATTTTGTTTATTTTGATTCAATGTTGTGACAACCAGCTTTTAACATAAAGAAAATGAACACTGAATCATAAAATCAGAGCCTGCAGGTGTGTTTTTGTCTTGGGTCTTTTACTTTACGACCTTTTTATCGTGTTTTGTCTTTTATGTTGTTTTTGTGTTGTTGTGTCCTTTATGAATAATTTAAAACCACAAATAACCATCTGGTTTCTCCAACTTTCACTCAGGACCAAATATCTGTCTTTAACCTGTAAAGAAAAAAATATTTGACATTTATCATCACAATTATTGATATCAACTGATTTTTGACCGTATGACCTAGCTCTAATTCATCATGTGACTCCTCTCAGGCCCAGTTAACGCTGACCCTCACTATGAGAGAGTTTTCCTGTTGGATCCTCAGTACCAGAACCCAGCAGCGCTCAGAAACAAACTGCCTGAACTGTCTCAGAGTGCTGAGGCCTCAGGTAAACACACTAACCCAAACACTGAACTAACACTAACTAACAAGTTTCAGTATAAAGAAACTGTGTCTGCTGTCAGTACAAACTCTTTAACTGAAGTTATTTCACTGTAACTTAGCCGTAGCTGCATTAGAGACGCTGGCCTGAAGTTCATTAAAGCGTCGACGTTCTGTGATTTATTTGCACGAACAAAACTAATTAACTTGTTTGGATCTGATGGTACAGTATGTTTGGTGACAACCTGATGAACAGACCAATAAAAGAACACAATAACTATTAAATAACTTGACTAAGGTCTTTTTTAACAGGTAAATATAAATTATATGTGAATACATTTTAAAGCAAGCTGCTGGGTTCTAAATGACTATTTTTCTTTTCTTTCTTTGTACTGATCCTTTAAAGTGCTGCAGTCTGCTGCACCCTGCTGATCAGATCTGTATCTGCTCCTCACTCCTTCATCTCCAAAACTAAACTAATCTTTACTTCTTTCTGTTAAATCTGAATATGCAGATGATTTCTTCCTCTCTCAGATGATTTTTCTGTCCAGAGTTCCTCCTCTTCCTCATTCCTCCTCCTCTTCTTCTTCCGTTCTCCTCCTTGGTAACCCTCTCTATGACCTCCTCCTGCTGACTTCCTGTCACATGACTTCAGGCTGGCTCGGTAAGAGCTGAAAGGTGTGACTTTTTCCACATAAACTTAACTTATAGATTGTAATTAGTGTCAAATCCTGAGGGAAACATCTCAGTTTAAGGAGAGTCATTTGATTTGATTTGACTTGATTTTCATAATATTCTGATCAAGGAGGAGGATTTCTGTTTGTAGAATATTCAGATATTATTCTTTAACATTAGGATATGATTTGCACATAAGTTAAACTAGTCATTTCTCTCCAGCATGTTTGTAGATTATCAACGTTATCAATGTTTTTACTATGTTTTGTTTCTGTCCGTCAGCATGTGGAGGAGGATACGCTGAGCCAGACATCACCCAGTGCACACCTCATCAGTGTTTCCATAGCAATGCTCCTCACTATGCAGAGACGGACATTGTGCGGCTTCAGGGTGTTACCGGTAGCAATATGTATGCTGTCCCAGCCCTCACCGTCGACTCACTCACAAGGAAGGACATCTCTGCTGCAGAGTTTCCACGGCAACAGCTGATCTTCAGGGAGAAACTTGGGGAGGGGCAATTCGGAGAGGTAAGAATCAGGGTCAGGATCATCAGGGTCTGGATCTGGATCAAGACTAACCTGTTCCGCTCTCTGCAGGTTCACCTGTGTGAGGCCGAGGGTCTCCCAGAATTCCTTGGGGAGGGGTCTCCTCTGCCTGACAGAGACGGACGCTCTGTGCAGGTGGCAGTTAAACAACTGAGAGCCGACGCAACCAACCAGGCCAGGTACAAACTCACCTGTAGTCTTTAACACACTTTGCTGAACTCATCTTAACTAGACCTGGGCGATCTATCACTTAAAAATGGTTTAAAGAATAAATTCTATGATAATTTTTTAAAGGTTTTCATTTTAAAGGCGGAGTCATTCTGAAATATTTTTGGTTTCTTGAGTTAAACATTTAATCCATCTCATCTGTTTTGTGTCAGAAATGACTTCCTGAAGGAAATAAAGATCATGTCTCGTCTGAACGACCCGAACATCATCCGACTGCTGTGTGTTTGTGTGTCCTCTGACCCACTGTGCATGGTGACTGAATACATGGAGAATGGAGACCTTAACATGTTCCTATCCCAGCGGGAGATCGAGAGCACACTAACGCACGCCAACAACATCCCTTCAGTCAGGTATCACACGCTAACAACACAACAACAACATGCCTTCAGTCATTTTATTCCTTAGTCCTTTAGTCTTTGTCATTTTCATCTCATTGTATCTTTATTTTGTTTTTGTCTTATTATGTCTTTTACGTAATTTTCATCTTGATACAAAGATATAACATTCCACATTCCTTGTGCTATGATCTGCTTAATTAGACATTTCTTTGACAGATGACACTCAGATTTGACAGATTTAAACTTTCCTTCTCTGCCTTTTGATATATGTTGTAATGATATATGGTTTGTGTTTGCTCCAGTGTAACTTTGTGTATTAAGTTTGCTCTGTGTTTCTATGTTGTCCTGATCTCTTGCTGCCTTTAGTCTTTCAGATCTCCTACACATGTCGGTTCAGATCTCGTCTGGAATGAAATATCTGGCGTCTCTGAACTTCGTGCACCGTGATCTGGCCACTAGGAACTGTCTGCTGGACCGGCGCCTCACCATCAAGATCGCTGATTTTGGGATGAGCCGAAATCTGTACAGCAGCGACTACTACCGCATCCAGGGCCGAGCAGTGTTGCCCATACGATGGATGGCCTGGGAGAGCATCCTGCTGGTGAGGGATTAAACATGGACCTGAGGGGAGTAGGAGGTTCACTGAAAACAACTTGAGAAAGAAACATGAGATGATGTTTTACTTTAAGTCAACAATACAAGTGTAGACCAGTAACAGTATCTAAAAAATGAAGGCAAAAAAGGGAATTCTAATCTTGTATGTGAACTAACAGTAGTTTTAAAAGTATGGCTGCAACTAGATGATCACACCTTTAATCTTCTATGAAATGGTTACAATCCTCCTGAACCACAACTGATGTGTTTAAATGGTCCTGGTTTTTCAGGGTAAGTTCACTACAGCAAGTGATGTGTGGGCATTTGGTGTGACGCTGTGGGAGATCTTCACTCTGTGTAAAGAGCAGCCCTACAGTCTGCTGTCTGACGAACAGGTCATAGAGAACACTGGCGAGTTCTTCAGGAACCAGGGCAGACAGGTGAGATCATACTAACGCACCTAACAACCCAACGATGACACGACACATAGACACAACACACAGACACAACAACCCAACAATGCCACAACCCAACGATGCAACAACAAACAGACACAACATTTTCGTCAATCTGAAGTTGTATTAGTTATTTAAAATGATCAAACTTGTGTATTAAATAAAAAAAAATTACATCCCTACATCACATCATAAGTTTAACTTGTGATTAAATCTTAACATCTGCCCACATGTGTTGCCTTGGCTCCTCTCTCCTCGGCTCCTCTTTCCTCAAGTCCTCGCCTCAACTCCTCGGCTCACATCACTGGTGGGAGGGATGAGGAGCAGAGGCGAGGAGTTGAGTAGCTACAACTTGAGAAATGAGAAGAGGAGTTTGTTTTCTGACATGTAGCAGCAGCTGCAGGTGGTCATTGATGCCCAACATCACCACCAGGTGGAGCTTAAAGTGCCAGTGAAACAAATGTCTCAAACAATAACCTGTAATCTTTCCAAACATGTAAATGAATGATGTGAATGTCACAGAACACAGTTTAATGCATCTTTGGGATGGAGACTAAACACACATCATAACGAATTATTAAAAGATCTCTACTTTGTTCTTACCCCAATGTGTGATGTCATAAAACACCTACAGGAGGAGCTCGCACACTGCAAAAACATAATACATTCAATGTCAGAGGAAATGTCAACCACTAAAGTGACCTTGGTCATGCAAGTGTACAAACTTACCCTGAGGATTTACAGGAGAAGAACCCCATAGTCATTCCACGCTGCCCCAGACTCCAATCCACCATACAACCCGGCATGCCAGAGCCGCAAGCCACTTTGAATCACCTGGAGGTTCAACAATTCATGGAGAACATGGAAAAAGCAGGTTTATGGGAAAGACTCAGCCAATAAGTACCAGCAAAGATTATACAACCTACATAAAAGAGAAAAAAGATTTAGTCATCGTTTATTTCAAAAAGCTAAATAGATACTTTAAAAAAACGTAACTACAGTATGTAAATGTCTGATAATCATGTAACTCTAGCTTCAATACAGATGATACAGATCATGTTTTTGTAGATGCACTCAAGACATCTACTGATGGTCAAGCTCATGTCCTAATTACATGTTCCATAGTTTTACATCCTACACGTCAGACTAACTGGGTTAGGGTTCCTGATAATGATCTGTTTCCTTTTTGCTGTATCTTTTCTCTTTTCAGTTGTTGCCATATCTTTCCTCTTTTAAATCTCTGCTGTATTTCTATTTTCACAGATCTTCCTGTACTCTCCTCCACTCTGCCCTCCATCTCTCTTTGAGCTCATGATGCGTTGTTGGAGTCGCGATATCCCCGACCGTCCAACCTTCGAGGGCCTTTATCAGGCTTTGAGGCCACATGTTAACCAGTGATCTGCAGCCGAGAGGACTCAGGCTCTGCTTGGTGGACGGTTGTTCACCTTTAACTGACAGACATAAAAAGATCTTTAAAGGAATGAGTCGCTGTCAGAGAAATGAGGAATCTGACAGAGCTGTGGTTAGAAGGTTGGTTTGCTTTTTGTTATTCTGAGAGACAAGAATGAAATGGATGGAGAAAAGGCTGGTCAACTCAGTGACCACATTCACATTTCTAAGCTTTTTGAACATCGCTTTTCTTTTGAGCAGTTCAACTTCTCCTAAAACATCTTGTTGGACCTTTTCACAAATCTTTTATGGCGCTGAAGGTGCTGTAAACTTAACTTCCTTCCTTTTCTTTGGCCTTTAAAGATGCCAAAAACTGGACAGACTCTTCAGTTTTGCGTCTTTTGTTTCTGTCCCTGTGGTTTTTTTTTATTGTAAAGCACTGTGTCTGTGTCTCTCAGTTATTCATGTTCATATATTAATCCACACTGGAGCTAGGGATAGGGTCAAATGTAGTGTAGGATTTTATTTTTAGATTTTTATTCTATTTTTATTTTTCCTGGTTTATTGTATTTCTCTTTTTTGTGAATATGAATGTTGTTCAGTGTTAAAACCTGTGTAGGTCAGTGGGTAAAGTGGGGATGAATCATGATCGGAGGCTTGTTGAAATTAAATTTAAAGAAATAAATAAGTGCCTTGCTTGTTACTAAAGAGAAAAGACAAAGAGATAAGTGTTAAAGCAATCATTTAAAATTATAATAAAATTGTAAAACTAATCTTTGAGGATTTGGTGGATGTTTTTATTGAAAGTGCCTTACATGAGTAGCATGACTGGAACCAGTTTAATGCTGATGTTGAGGGGATTACTTTTCCTGTTTGGGACTGAAATGGACTTTAATGTGTTGAGCAGGTGAAGGTGTGTCTTAAATCTTCATTATAAGCCCTCGAGCATAAAAACATCAAGTTTTAAAAATGTTTTGACAATGAAGTCAATGTAGTTTTAGAAAAATGAAGAAGAATACAGTGAAATAAATGACAGACGGTTCAGGTAAATATGTTTCTCCCTGAAATAAAAACAAAAGCGGTCAAAATAACACCAGGGTGTTGTCGTTACCGAGGTTTAACTAAAATGTCACAGTATCTTGGACTGTTTAGTTTTTTTGAAACTTTGGGCAAATTGGCAAAATGTACATAAAACTTAATAACATTATTATAGTAATATACAGTATTTAATGGGGTTGCAAGGCTGTCATCCGCTCAAATCGGCATTACCAGCAAATGTTTTTATTATCAGGACACAAATTTACAGACATTACATCATGAACTGCCACGTCTACATTTTTACTGATTGTTCCACCGTTATGATGATGTTGAATTAAATGCACTTTCCTGCATGTTGAAATGTTTATTACAGATAGTGTTAGAAGGAATTGTTGACGCTATCTTTCTGACATGTAATGTTATCAAGGCGGCAACATACGACACCAACTAACAGACAAATGAAACAAACTATTCAAATGATAATGAACACAAACACAACCGCTGTCAAAACAGTGTCTGAAAGTCACTTTCATGTTGTTTTCATCTTTTATGTCATTTTCTTCTTGTGTTTTTATGTCATTTTTAATGTCTGAGGGCGACCCAATAAAAAACAGTTCTGCGACCCCATCTGGGTCCCGACCCTAAGTTTGAGAGAGGCAGTCAGAGAGAGATTTGCACTGATTCAAATTCACAATAAACATGATTTCCTGAAAGACATCATGTAAGAAGATGCATGTAAAAGGATCCATATTTTACTACTCTGATCATGTCAGGAAATTAAAATGAGATGCGTAGACTGATTACAAAGTGTCACAGAGTGATCAATTTATTGTACATTGAGCATTATTGATGGTACAAATGGCAAACTTATACATACAATATGATCATTATTGTACATCTGCAACACTGAGCCACATATATGTCCTAGTCTGGTTGAGACTAGTCTGGTTTTTGGTTAAGTTAGATTAGATAGATTGGGTTTATTGTCCCAAAAGAAGTTTTCAAAAATCATCTCCTAAACCAGTTGGCAACCTTAGTTTGACTAGTGCTTTGCTGATTGTCTCACTAATGATCAAAATAAGAATGGTTAGAATGAGCTTTAGTCTAACATGTGGAGATGTGACCTAACCCTAACCCCTTTACCCCATAGGAATCAGTTAGGCCAGCAAAACTCACTGCACATGGCCACTTTCCAGAGACAATGAAACACACAGACTTTGGTCTATTACCTACTGGCAAGGATTACAAAACCATGTTACCAAACTTGACACACACGTGAGGAGGAGGGAGATGATCGACCACATCAAATTTGGTGTCTCTACCACCCAGGGTTTTCGAGTTACTAGAATTTCATCCCTTTTTATTTGGGTTTTCATCCCATTACCCTTCATCTGATTTGAAAATTCAGTCTCAACTTGGTCTCACCCATGTGCACTGAACTTGACCCCAAAAAAAATTGCATTTTACCACAAAAACTTTTGAACCTAACTTCTTTTTTCCCCTTGTAGCTAACGGATGTGCCATTCCAATGCTGCATGTTGAGGACATTCAGCAGTTCTTTCATAGGATTCTGTTAGTCCTTCAGTGATAGATCACAAATAACCTGCTTGTCAGTCACTTTCTCCTCCATCATTGTTCACATCGTAACTACTGCCCCTTCTGTATTTTGATTGGTCAGTGTTAGGAATTGGCAGTATTCCCTCCTCCCTCCTATTGTTTCTTGTGTTTTCCTGCCCCTGTGTTTCTGGTCTGCCTTTCCCACTGTCTGTTAGTGTTTAGATGCACCCAAATAGCCCTTTTTACAGAGTTTGTGTAACGTGTTGTTTTGCTGCTGAAGACATAATGACAGAGAATGACCCGACGTCTCTGTGAGCTGAGGGTCTGGATTCTGGACTTGGACATGCAGTGAGTCTGATTCACACAGAAGGTTAGTTACTGATATGTCAGTGCAAACATGTTTTAGATTCATCATAAAACTGCAGCAGGAAAAACTAGACAACAGTCTATGTTATTAATAGAAACACCGCAGCTGTCACAGATGTATGTACAGGAAAATGTGGACTTAATCTAGACACAGATAACAACAACAACAAAAGGCCATCACACACAGCCTAAGCCTCCTGAAACCAGAGAAAACTAGAGGAAAACTTGTTATAGTTTGACTGTAACGCATCTTCATTTTATAAGAGGTGAGAAAATTGTGATTCGGATTATGGATTGTGATTCTACCTCAAAAGATTGTCATGTGATATTTTTACCAGATTGCCCAGCCCTATTCAGAATATTGTAGTTTCACCATGGCCAACCCATGTGACATCCATCTAGTGTAAGTGCAGTCGCATTCTCTCAGTACCGCGGCGTCCTTTTGAATTCCCATTGTACACCATTTTTTATCTTTCCTTGACTCCATGACAGTTTCCTTAGGAGGTAACTTTTTGGAAGCACCTGTTGTTGTCAGGGCCTGGCTGAGGATTCCCACTCCTCTGTTCCTCTGCCTCCTACTCCTCTTCTGCACACCTGCAACTCAACTTTGCTCATCAAGCCATACTCATCCTGTAGTATAAAGTCCTTGGCCAGGTCTACAAAACTTGTCTGCCAGACTCCTCTAAACTCTCGTTTGTTTGATGAGCCTGCTAGGATCTCCTCCATAGGACCATCTCCCAACCTGTCAGTCCTCTGCCTCACCCCGAATCCTGTCCGTGTTCTTTGTACCATTATTCCTCTCAGGGCGCTTTCACACTGGTACGGCTCTGTGCCGGTTGCCGTTCACAGCAGTTTAAAAGGCCCACCAAAGTGGGAGGATAGAAGGGAGGACTTCTTGCTGTCCCTATACTCCTTGTTTAATTTTTTTAATTTATTTATTATTTGGTCTGGCTTGTGGGTGAACCCAGCCTTCGCCAACTCTTCTTCCAACTTGGCAAACAACTTGCTCTTCCTCATGCTACTTTCCAGCTTCTCTTGAATTTCAGGTGATGCCCAGATTGCCAGCAAACATTTTGTCTCCACAGCAGACCACTTTTAAACTTTATTGCTAATCTTCTCCATCTTCTTCCCCTGTTTCCTGCTCGTCTATCAGCAACTATCAGTTGATGATGATAATGATATCAGAGTTCGCAGGGGAGAAGCACTATATTTTGGTTCTGGCTGGGAACTTGCCTTGCCTATAAATAACTGTCTGTAAATAGTCTGTTGAGCTTACATACAAGTTACATATTTTTGTAAAATCTTTTGTCAGACTTTTCAAAAGACAGCCCTGATGTCTTTACAACTCACATTTGAGTAATTTTTACTTTTCACTACTTTGTCACAGTGCTACAAATATTATTTACAAAAGCAATGTATTTGACCCTTATGTATAATCTTACCTGTAATGTAACATATGCATTCACATTTATTAGATGTGAGCCTTACACTCTGTAAACTCTGTTTTCTGGTAATGATGAACACATGTGGACCTCCTCAGCTCAGGAATGTGTGTGTTTTTGGGGAGGAGCAGCAGGAAGTGACTGTTGTCAAGGTAACACTAACACCACAGGAAATCTGCTTTCATTTTCTACAATAAAGGCCTGTTGTTGTTATTTCACTGTGAAAACTGTGAATGTCTCAATTTTTCATTTTGGTTTGACCTCCTCCACGAAGTCCAGTTAGATGTTCAGCTGCTAAAGTGTTAATTTACTTCCTCAAAGGTCTATCAGTCACAGTAATCACTTATCTGTTCTGAGTTACTCCACTGTCTTTGTTGTCATTGGTCTTTAAATCTATCTTCATGTTTTATAAATCAGTGTTTAATGGACGTTTTATTATAGTTTTATTATTTAAACACTTTTGCACTGGCTGATGTGATCATTAAATGATTATACAAGACATGGTGGGGCCTTTTATTGTGAAAGGGCTGGCAGGAAGTGGTGGTCTTTCCTTAGTTTTTACTTGATGAAGTAAAATTTGTAGCTGGTTTGAATTTTTTTCCTTCAGAGGGAAAGTTTGAAGAAAAGACAAAACCTGAGAAAAGAGTGGACTGTAGCCAGTGAGACGGAAAAACACAGACGAGTTAGTTCAGTTTAGTTAATGTCTCTGATGGAAGCCACCTCTCTCTGCAGCAGAAAAAGGTGAGAATTAAATCAACTTACCCTAACCCTATCATTTCCCAGGTTGTGATTCAGTGAAAACATTTTAAAATAAAGACATAACTTTAAATTCTTCAGATGTTTCAGAAACCTAAACATTAATTGAGTTTTGAATGTGTTTAAATGGATAAAAACAGAAACTACAGAATAATTAAATTGAGATTTATTTAAAACAAACCTAAAGTGTTTAAAACCAACTGAACTGTAGAAAATACTCTTTATTTATAAACTTTTATTTTTCCTATTTGTTTTGTATCCAAAATAAATTTGAGGAAAGAGAATCCACCATAAAAATGTCAGGTCTGAAAATCAATCAAAGCCTATCAATCAAACACATCAGGTGTGTCCAAAATGTCCAAAAAATTACCTCAAATCTACTTTAATTTGACCTCGATGTAAAACGTGCTGAGGTCAATGAAAGAAAATGAAAGATGACAAGGAGAATTCATGAGGCCCTAAAAACGCTGCAGTGCTGAGAGAATCCACTGCTCTGACACTAGATGTTACTGATGAGGTCAAACTACACTATCCTGAAGATGTTCTACATAAACCACATCTTACATACTTCATACTTCTATTTGTTCACATGTTGTTTAAACATATTAAAGGATGCAAAGGTGTGAATAAAAACATGAGGTTATCAAAAAGTGAAATAAAGGTTGTGAAGGTTTAATGTCCATCCATTTAGAAAATAATCAGAATAATAATATTGAAGAAGGGTCAAGTTGGTTTCACCATTTTTTCACTCTAATATTTATGATTTAATTTCCACAACAAACAATGTAAACACCTTGTTTAAAATAGACTCAAAAGCTGGTATGTTCTTATTTATGATCTTAATATTATCTTCAATTCTACATCTGTCAAAAGAGTCTTCAAAGCTTCAAAAGCTTTCTACCAATGTGAAAATATTTTGTGTCCCAAAAAGACCAAGAGAAGCTCATCCACGCCTTCATCTCCAGCAGACTCTGTAATGGTCTTCTAACTGGACTGTTTAATAAAGAGCATTAAACAGCTGCAGCTCATTCAGACACTGCTGCTAGAGTTTTAAGTTTATTGGTATGTAAGTCTCAAGTACTGTATATTCTTGTAATCATTTTTAATATGTATTTTTTAAAAATAATTTTATTCTCTTTTATTATGATTTTCTGTACTCTGTACTTTGTCTTAATTATACTGTTTAATATGTTTTTTATAGTTTCAGCACAGTTTTTATTCCTCCTTCCTTTTATTTATGTAAACATGCCTTGTCTTGCCTTCAGTCTCAGGATTTATTCTTACTGTCTGTTCCAAACATCTGAACGTTTAAAAAGATTTGGACTGAATTAAGAAAAGACCTGAAAACCTAAGGATCATGTCTCATTAGACAAGCTACACTGATATTAAATCAACTAAAAAAAGATCTGAAACATAAGGATCTGGTTTTATTAAACACAAACTGATTTTAAATGACTTGGAGGCAGAAACATGGCTGTAGGTGTTTGGCCTGATTCATTTATATACTGTATTGATAATGGCAATTATTGATGAATATTTGCTGATTAGGTTTATTTCATTTCTCTTACTTATTTTACAGTGATTTGTCTAATGTTTCTATACTTTGATCACTGTGCTGGTGTTTGTCTCCAGGATGTTTGTGTAAAAGAGATTTTAATACCTACCTGGTTAAATTAAATAAAATGAAAAAATAAACAAATAAATAAAAAGACCCCAACATGTATAAAAGTGTTTAATTACGTTAAATTACACTCATTTTAAAATATGGGACAGAAAAACACTTCAGTGCTGGACTCAGCAGGAGGTTTGTATTAATCCTCCTCGTTAGCTCTAATCAGTGTGATGAGCTGCAGCTTCATTTCCTCATGCGGCTCATTTCTTACGTTCTTAACTCAGACACTGAGGGTGTGTCAGAATAGTCCTTTTTACTTAGTTTGGTTCCTAACTGAGTGAAATGACCCTGAAGTATCTGAGTGTCAGCCATAATAAGAGCTGTCTCTAAATGCAAAGGAAAGGAGCTTCAGTGTTTCCTTTAGTATCTCCTTTAGCATAGGATACACTGGTCCATCCTTTACCAAAGGAGTTTCTTTTGTTCACAAACACAAACGAGCAACAGGACGTGCATTTTCATCTAATGCTGCAACTTGTTACTTCAGCAGGAAGATAAATGCAGCTGAATCAGGCTGAGAATAAGTATATTTATGGATTCAAATCTTATTATACATTTAGGCAGATGTTGTTTTTAATTCCATATGTAAACTTCAGAATAATTACATGTACAGTAGTAGAGTTTTAGACCTAATTCGTAGCTTCATGCTTGTCTGGCATATATGTAACCTATTTTCATACAATACTAACTCTGGATTCATATTGACAAATGCCAGTGAACAGGGCTGAGGCTGAGTGACTGTAATCTATATTCATTTATTTATTCTATTACAACCATGGAAATTAATCCTTATTGTCCACCGGGTTGTCATTGTTTATAGTCTGCTTTAAATAACACATGAAGGTTTGGGGTGAAGTATCCAAGATGTGCTTTTTGTAGAACATAGTCAGAATATTGTAATTTTACCGTGGCCGACCCATTTCACATCCTCTAGTGTCAGTGTGGTTGGATTCTCTCAGCACCACGGTGTCTTTTCCTAAGTCCTTTTGAATTCCCATTTTCATCTATGACCATAGGTGAGAGTAGGAACGTAGATTGACCGGTAAATCGAGAGCCTCGCCTTCCGGCTTAGCTCCTTCTTCA
>JAPQRN010000027.1:1689704-1702078 GCA_037367275.1 Coranthus polyacanthus
GTGAGTGAGTGAGTGAGTGAGTGAGTGAGTGAGTGAGTGAGTGAGTGAGTGAGTGAGTGAGTGAGTGAGTGAGTGAACGAACAGGTGAAGGAATTAATGACTGAGAGTGAGTGAACAGGTGAAGGAATAAATGAGTGAGTGAGTGAGTGAGTGAGTGAGTGAGTGAGTGAGTGAGTGAGTGAGTGAGTGAGTGAGTGAACAGGTGAAAGAATGAATGAGTGAGTGGGTGGGTGAGTGAACAGGTGAAGGAATGAGTGAGTGGGTGGGTGAGTGAGTGAACAGGTGAAGGAATGAGTGAGTGGGTGGGTGAGTGAGTGAACAGGTGAAGGAATGAATGAGTGAGTGGGTGGGTGAGTGAACAGGTGAAGGAATGAATGAGTGGGTGAGTGAGTGAGTGAACAGGTGAAGGAATGAATGAGTGGGTGGGTGAGTGAGTGAGTGAACAGGTGAAGGAATGAATGAGTGAGTGGGTGAGTGAACAGGTGAAGGAATGAGTGAGTGGGTGAGTGAGTGAACAGGTGAAGGAATGAGTGAGTGGGTGAGTGAGTGAACAGGTGAAGGAATGAATGGGTGAATAAATGAGTGAACAGGTGAAGGAATGAATGGGTGAATGAATGAGTGAACAGGTGAAGGAATGAATGGGTGAATGAATGAGTGAACAGGTGAAGGAATGAGTGAGTAAACAAAAAATGAGTGAATTAATTAGTGAACGGGTGAATAAATGAATGAACAAGTGAAGGAATGAATGAGTGAATGAATAACAGCTGCAGTATAGTAAATAGGTTTGTATTTGTTCATAGACGTCTATAATTCAGGGACTTAAATAATGTTGTGACGGTAAATTGAATACACCAGAGAAAACAGTGTTTGGGGTTTGGTCAATGCTATGCCATGCAAACATGAATATTTTATTAGAACGTAATGCATATAGCACGTAGGCTATAATATACAGTAATCTCTTAATGCAACAATGTGTGTGCATCATTATTTACATGATGGACTGGACCAGCTCACGTACAGAGCAGTATTGTGTGAATCACAGGCAAAACAAGATGGTGAACTTTCATTTTGGGATGATATTGTCTTCAGTTTCTTTCCAAGCACACCACTGGGAAACTTCAAGCTCTCCACCCAGTTTGTGTAATATGGGTAAGGTAACATCTACAGCGATCAGTAGGCTATAAGGGATAAAGTTACTAATCAAACACCAGCTGCACTGACAAAATGTCAATATCAGTCACCGAGGAGTTAGGTCAGAAATCTTTGATCATTCACATTTTCTTTTCTTTTTTTAGGACTTAAATGACAGAAAACTTGAGTCATTTTCTGTATAACAGTAGTTTAATGTAAAAAACTTACTGTAGCCTTGACCCTATATGGTTTATTTCCAGCATTTGATGAAGCTGGATTTCTGGAATGTTAACAACCTAACTGACAAAAAGTGCAGATAGGTTTTAGTTTGTATTGTTCTTCAGGTCACAAAATCGATCTTTGGCAGAATGAATCAATAATATTCCACTTAGTCCCCTCAGGGAAATTCAACCTCTGCATTTAACCCATCCAAGTACACACACAAGGAGCAGCAGCCACTCAAGGCACCTGGGAACCAACTCCAGATCTAAGCCGGTACCTTGGTCAAGGGCACTGACAGGAGAATTAACCTAGCATACGTGTTTTTGATGGTGGGGGAAACTGGAGAACCTGGAGGATACCCAAGCAGCACAGGGAGAACATGCAAACTCCACACAGAAAGGCCTTGGAACCTTCTTGCTGGGAGGCAACAGTGCTAACCACTAAGCCACCGTAGATCTTCCATAGAGCCACCGCACCGAGTTGAGTCAACCTGATACCGGCAGTGGAAAAGCAGCATAATATTACAGCTCATCATTACTCAGGTAGTTTTTAGGTCTATGGGGGTAAAAGAATATTTCTCATTCAGATATTTTCTTCTCTCATCAGGAATACCTTCCATATTCCCCTACATACCTTTTTTCTATTGTTGTATTTATTCATAATGGTGCTGCTTAATATTACTGTATATTTGTGTTGTTTGTAGGTCTGGGTGACCTGGTCTAAAGGTCACACAATAAAAGAAGAATAGCAGAATCACGATGCATGAACTGAATCACAACTTTTCTCACTTCTTGTAAAATATAAGTGAGTTACAACCAAACTATGACAGGTTTTCCAAAGGTTTCTAAAAATAAAATAAGGTCTGAGCCGATATTCAGATTTTGATGATAAACTTACATATTTTATTTCATTTACAGTATGATTTAAAACCTGTGTCTTGTCTGTTGGTTCATGTTCATGATTCAGATAATACTTATTGAGTATAATTTCAACCCCGATTATTGTCTGAACACTGAACCTTTACTGACCCCTCTTTACTGTCACATTTCTGACAGTGACAAACACGAGTTCGACTTGTGATGGTGATTCAGACAAACTGAGGAACTGAAACCTCAAAACACTTCACACTTTAGTCTCTTATTTTGGATCCTGGAAGGTTTTCTCAGAACATGGAAAAGAGCTGTATCTATGTAACTGTTAAAGACTTCCAGTATCTTTGACATTTTATCACATGGAGTAAATTATTTAAATAACTGGAAGAAATAAATCCACGTTTCCATACATACAGTATGTAAACACAAACCCAGGTGTGTGTGTTACCTGGTGCAGCCTGGTTCATGTTGAGCTCGCTGGTGATCAGAACCTCCAGAACCTGAACCAGAGGATCTAGACCGGACTCCAACCTGGACACAGATAGAACACAGTCAGGTTACACAAAATACTCAAAGTTCAACACACAAAAAAACGATCTGATGCTTTTTGTTTCGCTGACAAGTTTCAAATTTGATCTGTTTGTGCCTTTGAGCATATTATTATTTATTGTCTGTATTTACCCTGTTTTTTTCATATTTCTGGTTTCTTCATATCTTCTGTATGAACATTATAAACTAAAACAGCTGCTCATCTGGACTGATTACATGTTCTGAATATGGATGAGTTGTTTTTTTTTTAATTAATATTGAATTAATATTTGTTGCACAATAACACAAACAGTGCATGATATCATTTCAGCCACTGAAAAGTTTCTTTTTCCGTTCTAAATGGTGTCCCTTTTTGTTTCTAACCCTAACTGTTAGGAGTTTTAAAAATGTCATTGGGGACATTTTACATGTGTTTGCACATTCAGATTTGGTTAATATAAAGTTAAAGTCTGCTGAACTTCTGAACTTTACTTAAGGTTAGTAAGCCCATTTTGCATCACTAACCCCGTGGTCTCTTTGAACAGAAGAGGACTGACACCCTTGGCAACATTTTACCATATATTTATGCACATTTGTGTGCTCTTTACATATTCTTGTGTGTATTTTTGTATATAATTATGTATATTTTAGTGTATGTTTTTGCATTACCCTGCAAGATAACTCGAAAAGTTATGAGCAGATTTTAATAAAATTTTCAGGGAATGTTGATAATGGGAAAAAGAAGAGATGATTCAATTTTGGTGGTGGTCTGGATTACCATCTGCATCCAGGAATTTTTTGACGCATTCTTCATCATTGTGAGATAGGGCCATTTTCAGCATATGTGTGTATAATTCCACAATACAGTAAATGGTCAGATCGCTTGGTAAAAAAAAAAATACAGGATACATAGGCTATAGGCTCTATACTATATCAAAGTTTGATCCGGATCCTGGAAAAATTGTGGATGCTATGATCCAGAACAGGAAAAATTATGGTGCTTGTGGATTTTCAGGCATGTAAGGCAACGAATGAAGATAAAGACATGAAACTAGTACCAAAGTGTAGCTGAGAGTCTATTGAAGATACAACAAAATTGTTCACACTCTACTGATTCAGCAGTTATGGAGCTATATCCAGAAGAAATCCACCATTAGGGTTTTTCATTCAGGATGTTTTTCAGCAGCAGAGGGAAAAGGTTTAGTGGTGTTGTTGTGGCATCACAACTTAGAATTGAAAAATTATCTAATTTAATCAATTATTTTTAACTAGATAATTATAATGTATCTATAGTGTATGTATTTTCCAAATACAGATGAAACTGACGTCTTTTCATGCTGTTTATAGAAAAGCAACACCACTTTTCCAAGCTTACGTGTCGAGCCACAAAGTAGAGCAGTAGCATCACGTCCACACCACATATGACAGAATCTCATCAGTGATTGGTAATTACAATTGTCAATCACGTATTTATAATAAGGAATAAATGCAGAAGTCTCTCATACCAGTTGAATTACAATATGTTGAATATATGGTAATTATGGAAGTTTTGCTCAGTGACGCTAAAAAAAGGGTTAGGGTAGGGTTAGGGTCAAGCACTGCACATTTAAAAAATTAATCAAACTTTGATAATGAGCATATTTCATTAAATGAATAAACTGCATCATCTCTCATTATTAGACCATGTGTCATATATTGAAAGACTGAACTACTTTAACAGATTCACTGACATTTATGTGAACTTGACCAACTCAGAAACAAGCTAAAAATGCCACAAATTAAACAGAACTGTTTTATCAGCACGATGAGGGTGTTCGATAGGGAGATTAAAACAAAAAAAAATGGTTAAAACATTGCCAACAGTGCTATTTTTCCCTAACTACATGTGATAAGAAAGATGATGAGCTAAATGGTGCTTGTAGAAACTTGATCATGGGGAAACTTACACTGTCATTTTTATTGGTAAATGAAGTAAACACTTAACAGAGTGATAACTAAAAGGTTAGTTAAATGGACCTCTGTCTTCTTTTTCTCTTTTCTTTCTCCTCAGAGGTCGACACTCATCTTCACTTGTATGTATCTATCGTTAGAAATTACAAGCCTCTGAGGAAGTGTGTAATTGTGACTTTGTGACATTTTATAAAGTTCTGAAGCCTGAAAAATGTACATAACGGGAACTTTACCCACTTCTGACATTCGGCCATGGGCTTTTTTGGATCAAGTCTCAGCAGTTCAGGGAGTGTGAACCGGCATGAATGTAAACAGTGCAACACATTGAAGCATCCCGTGCAGATCGATGTGTTTACATAAATGATGCATTGTTACAGCCCTAATATTTTTGTATATATTATGTATTTATTATGTATTTTTGTTTTTGCGTTACCCTGTGGTCTGTCTAAACAGTAGAGGACTGAAACCCTCAGCCAGGTTCCGGGGGCTCAGCTGGGTCCTGGATCCGTGCATGCAGAGTCGGGCCAGGTGTCGGACCACACTGAGGAGGGTCAGACCGTACTGGGTGGGGCATCCTGGTGAGCTGACCACGCTCCTCAGCACCTGAGCGCAGTCTTCCAGGTCCCGGACCTCTGCAGACAAAACATGGACCAATGAGAGTCCAGAACACACATATATGTTATAGTATAGTACAGTTTAAACTCTGACTGACCCTGCACAGCGTGGATCATGTCGGTCTGCAGAGATCCGGGCAGAACCGGACTAGGTAGATCCTGCAGAAACCGGATCACACCTTCACAAAGAGATAGCACATCCATCTGATCCAGATCTGAAAACAAACGCAACACGTTAACAACATGTAATCAGTAACAAAACATGCTAACACTGATTCTCCTGTTTCAGATGAACAGAGTCCTGGGTCCTGTTCCACGAAGCAGGTTTAATGTAAACCTGAAGTTTTTATAAACCTGAAATGAGGCAAGCTCAGGGTTTTCCATTTCACAAAACAAGTTCAGTTTAACCCTGAGTCAGTCACTTTAGTATCTTACTCAGTGAACCTAAACCTGCTATTGGCAGGTTTTCTTCATCAAACCTTGACTTTCTGTCTCTCCTCCTGCTGCTATCTGAAGGAGCACTCTGATTAGCTACTTCATTCCCTCATTTATACAGATGATATGACAGCTCATATCCAAAGCACAGATACATCCATGACTCATACATTCATCAGAGTTTAACAAAGGGAGATCACCTTCACTTTTCAACAGTGCTACAATTGAAAAGTGTGATGGTCGCTGCTGTGTTTAGAGTCAGATGCTGATTCTACAGTAGTTCAGTCTCTGGTCTCAAACAGCGACATAACCCAAGACATCTGATGATTTACTAGTGGTGAGTTACTTTGCCTCTGGATTCAGACTGATGCTGATGGAAAATGGTAAATGTCATTGTGATTACAGTGTAAACAAATACCAAATTACTAACAGTATTTCATTGTAAAAATGTAACTGTGATCTCTGCCCTTACGTTCACACGTTACTTGATAGATTTACACTCAAGTGTTGAATAAAATCTATGCATTTTCATTCTTTTTGGAGAGTGGATTTTTTTAAATAGGATAACAATGTGTCATGAACATTCAGACAGATGTCAGTTTGTCAGGACAGTTTACCAGCAGGAAACTTTGAATAAAAATACTGTGAAACTGTTTAAATAATATAATAAAAGAACACTATGTTTACAGGTACTGTAGAAAATTAACCTATATTATAGCTACAGGATAATGTGAATAATTCAAAGTTTTAGTGCTTAAATGCTGTTGACAGCTTTAATAAGATTTAACTGCAGATTATTTAAATCATGCTGACTCATACAGGTTCATGAGATTGAATGTTACTGTTAAGCTCTGCCTTTTGATGACCCGTTGCCATGGTGAATCATCATCTCTTAGCTCCATTGATAATGGATTTTTATCATTCACCAGGTAGAGAACTCAATGAACAGACTCAGAGTCACTGAACTAACTCTAATCAGCGGATCTGCAACTGAAAACTTTGACTTTCACATGTCAGGGTTTAGTGACTCAGAGTTTGTTAACCTGCTTCTGGAACAGGGCCCTGGTTAGGATCTGGGTTCTTGACTGTCCTGGTTCTGTGTGAGACTAGATTAGACCTGAATGTGACATAAAAGATTGTTTCCTCACCGGAGTCTGAGAGTTGTCTGGTATCCAAACCTCCTCCACTCAGACTGCGATAAACACCAACACCATCCACACCTGTAGCAGCAACATCATCATCATCATCATCAACACCAACACATGAAGAAACTGAACAGAAGAGGAGTCAGAAATGGAACAGAGCCATCATGTTGAAACAGGACAATATTTATCATTTATCCAACTGGATGTCTATGTGTGTTTGGCGAACTCAAGACTTTGTGTTGAGGACATGTTCATGTCTGAGTTAAGGCCCTTACACACCGTTACTTTTCCTGTGATTAATTTGCACGTCACCATATTTTTTCAAACTGTTGTTTATATCATGAGTTCTTTCACACAGAATGCGGAATATTAAAAAAAAAAAAAAAAGCAGCATTTTATTTTTCAGAACAAGGTTGATTTTTCCAAGCTTTTGCAGCACAAATAAAGGCAAAAACCAATCATTTGTGTGAAACGGATGTCATGTGACAACAACAATGATGGACCTGGAACTGTTGATTTCTAGCCACAGCGTTTAGCATAAAACATACAAATGATAGATTGATGAAGTGAAGGACAACATGTGGAGCAGCATCAACAAACAACCTCAGGATAGTAAGGAGTTTCTGTAACATGAACATTATATGAATCAAATACAGTTTGCACTAGTGAGTGTGACTTTTTACCTGGACACAGACCTAAAAAAACAGAAGATGGCAGATGTAAACCTAAAGGAACAGAAGACGCTGGACGTAAACCTAAAGGAACAGAAGATGCCGGATGTACAGTAGACCTAAAGGAACAGAAGACGCCGGATGTACAGTAGACCTAAAGGAACAGAAGACGCCGGATGTACAGTAGACCTAAAGGAACAGAAGACTATTTCACATTTTTGTGTAGTTTTTTGCGTCATGCTCCCGGTGTGTAAAGGCTTTACTTTGTTTGTGTCATGTATGTGCTCGAACCTTTGTTTTCTATGGCCTCCATCAGTCGGCTCAGCAGAGGTGGAGCTGTGTCTGGAGGTCCAAATTGCTCTGACAGATCCGGGAGAACAAAACCTGAAAAACACAAAATAATTAGATTTTACATCAGTCACAAAAACAGAAGGACAGCTGTTACCCTGATCTTATCTGATATTATTTTACCCTCTGACTCGGAGTCGGCTCTCGCTGAAGCAGCAGATGGTGGTCTGGGTGGGCGGGGCTTTGGTGTGGGTGGCGACATCCTCTTCCTGCCAACAAACTCCACGTACGTTCCCGGGAAGTCACCTTTTTCCTGTCGTCACAGAGACAGTCCATGATGTGATTTGGAAAACATTTACCTGGACGTTTCCATGATTGATCACATGAATTCAGTGATTTTTTGTCCCAGTACTTCAGTCCATATACTGTATGAACCAATCAGGACAAAGCTCTAAACTATGGACAGGTCTTGATTTTCAAATATTCAAACAGTAGTTAAACGATAGTATACCCATAAGTTTATGCTTTAAATAATATATTTCTCTTGTATTTAGCAGCACCTGGTATCAGAGTCCATGTTCAGAGAACAAAGCTAAAGCCAGACTCAGGTTTTTGGACAAAAAGGATCCAAATCCTGTAGTATAAGGTATGTTATTGTATGAAATACTACATCGACTCTTAATATTCACATAACAGTAGTGGACGGAAACAAGCACAAACTCACATTTTCTTTTGCAGATTTTCTAAAAATTCAGTTCAAATTAGCAACTAATGTGGATGGACATCTGACTTATTGACTCACTTCCGTATTTCCAACCAGGGTCCTCTTACCTGTGTGGTTTCGTTGAAACCCGGCAGCCATCCGATCTCTGATGGCCGTTCTTCAGCTCCATTGCTGCAGCCAAGGGCGAGCAGCGCTCCTTTACTGACCAGCAGCATGTCTCCGACATGGAGGTCAATGTCCTCATCTCGCTCCTTCTTATAGTCATACAGCGCACGATACTGAAAACCCTCTGAACTCATGGCTGAACGTATGGCTTCACAGTGACGAACACACAGATCTGAGTTTAAAATATATAAAAATATAGAATGTAATCTGTCCTGAGGATCTAATGGAATAAAGACGTCTCTCCTGTCTCCATGTCTGCTAACGTCCTGTCATCCCTCTAGACTGAGCCACAGCCGACCAATCACAGCCTCTGCGTTCATCAACAGCAGTCTGAGCACGGCGGAGGAAAACATCGAAAAACCTGCAACAACAGAGAGATGGAGACAATCAGAAAAACCTGCAATGGAACTGAAAGCAGATGATCACTACTGATTTTATATACAGATCTAAATGAATCCCTTTCATCAGAGTGGAGGGCCATTAAAGCCGAAACCAGATGTCGACTGATAGTGGATCTGTAAAGGCCAACATAATAACAATAGCAGGAAAAAGCTGACATCAACCTATTAAAAACCCTTGACACGAGGGGTGGGCGGTACGGTCAAAATCTTCCGTAGTAGTAGTAGTTTTATATCATGATATAGTATTTTTTTCTGTACATTCAATTAATGGCTTAAAATAACCTCAACCTTTTTTTTGTAGCTTTTTAACACTTCTTCATTACTTTTATTATTGAATTACAATTAACTGAAAAGAAGACATTAAATTAGTTTGCAGCACTGTATAACATTAAAAAATAAAAATGTAAAATTACTACATTTTACTATTAAGGTATTCCTGATTTTGAACAGGCATAGTAATGGACAGACAAAGAGCATCCCCATTACCATGGTAATTAACTTTCACTTCTGTCAATGTGCCTGTACTGCTTCATTTTGTGGATGTATTATATTCTGTCAATGTCGCCTTTGTGCTCCATGAAGTTATCACTTCTTTTTTTCGCGGTCTAAACGGTATTGCCAAATCGCTACCGGTAGACATCACATGGTATACCGCCCAACCCTAATTGACACCACTGGAAATGAGCTTTAACTTGATTATAAATTGGATAACTGTTAAAATGAATATCTAAGTTCATGGAATAAATACGTAAATAAATCAGAGACTCGTTCTAGATTAAAAAACATCTGATCAGTCTGTCTCTAAAAAGAAGAGCTGTTTACTACATCTTCATGTAGCCTCACACATATTACAACCACCACCAATAATAATAAGAACAGTACTAATAATAATAATAATAATAATAATAATAATAATAATAAGAGATAGACCGATTAATCAGTATTTCTGACATTTTATAGACCAAACAATGAATGAAAAAAAATATATCGACAATGAAAACAATCGTTAGCTGTGGGTGTAAAGAAGTTGATACAATGGGATTAAATATAAAATTCAATCCGGTAATAAACATTTTTCACACGGGATAACTCACAATCAGACTGTTTGCTTAATAAATACCTAATATAACTTAAAACTCCATTGAATTGTATAAATACTCATGTACAAACAAGGTTTAAGATGGTAGCAGACCGTTCAGTTCTTGTTTGCAGATTTTTACAAACTTTACATTTATTTCCAAATACACGAAAAGGCCCGATTACAAGAGGACATTATCACTCAAATGAATTGAATTTTGACAAAAACCTCATTTGTAAGATAGAAACCTTGACAAACATAAGATATACAGATTTTACTATGAGATTCCGTAGCTACACAGTCGGGAGGAGGAAACAGAAATATAAAGTGTTTTCCGGTTCCCAGCGTTAAAATAACCGAGCAGGAGTACGGTTAATATTACATTTAACACCACACAATAAAGCCTGTTTATGGATTAAACCACAGTGTTGTAAAATAAGACGAGAAAAGCCGCAGCCAGTGGATCCTCCAGGAAACGGGAAAAGACGGTACATGTCTGTTAGCTTAGCCGTTAGCTTAGCCTGTTAGCTTAGCCGTCAGCTCGGTTCTCCGTCTTACCGGTCAGTTTTTCACCGATTAAAACCTCCAGCGGAGTGTACAGCGGGCGCCATCACGGAGCAGGCACACAACAGACCCCCAGACATCCAAAACACCGAAATATCCAGTGATTTCTGCGTTATTTCCAGGCTGAAAACACTCGTGGTTCATCCGTGTGAATGTAGGTTTGTGTTCACGTTGAGTTCACGTTAGCAACAGAGTATCCGGTTAGATCTGTCAAAATACAACCGGTTTTAACATATTAAACCTTCAAAAACTGAATATAAAGGTTTAATTTACAGGGGAGTCAGAGGTCTGCTCAAACAAACACACAATTCACCTTAAATTACGAATCGAAAGTGTATTTTAACGATGTTTTTATGAAAACAAAGTGCGTTATATAAGAATGTAAAGCGAACACTAGTGGAAAGTTATGGACAGATTTCAGAATAAAACGGAAAAGAAACCATTCCAGCAGTAAAAATAAAGAGATGGCGTTTAAAGACTGGAAGATGATATTTTTTAAATGTCGTGTTTACATCATCAAATCGTTGCGTTAATGTGTTTTAACATGTTTTAACAGATTGTTCCACATTACAGTTATCAGACGGACTGGGGGCGGGTCCTGACGTCACATCCGGTAAATTAACCTAGATTTTAATTCAGTAGAAACAAGAGCAACAAAGGAGGGTGTTGAACTGTATCTGTGTATTTAGACTGAACTGAGCTCATTTATTTAGACTGTAAGTGTGATTTAGTGACTACATTCAACAAACCAAATGTGGGACATGAAAAAACAAAATGAAAAGGAAAAAAAACATTAAATTAACCAAATAGTCAACAAAATGAACAAATTATTCAACAAAATGAACCAAATATTCAACAAAATGAAAAGGAAAAAAACATTAAATGAACAAAATCATCAACTAAATTAACCAAATAATCAACAAAATGAACTAATTATTCAACAAAATGAACCAAATAATCAACTAAATGAACAAAATATTCAACAAAATGAACAAATTATTCAACAAAATGAACAAAATATTCAACAAAATGAAAAGTAAAAAAACATTAAATTAACAAAATCATCAACTAAATGAACTAATTATTCAACAAAATGAACCAAATAATCAACTAAATGAACAAAATATTCAACAAAATGAACCAAATATTCAACAAAATGAAAAGGGAAAAACATTAAATGAACAAAATCTGTCACCACAGACACTTCAATAAAAACATTAACATCTGTGCACATTCAGATATTAGTCTCTAAACGTGTTACATATGAAAATACATGACAAACATTGAAGTAAAAACCAGACTCCTCCACTACAAACTACAGACCACGTGTTACTGCTTTACATGGACTTTGAATCTTTATTTATAATCACACTCTGACAAATGCGCTCACACACATCTGTTTTCATGTACAACAAAAAAATTGATTGTGGTCCAAAAAGTCTGTTCAGTTCATTGTTGTAGCAGGTTTTCATAAAATATCAAAGAGTTCTGCACCTGAGGTTTGTTTCAATACAAAAAATAAAACTCAATGTAGCATGATTTTAACTAATTATACAGCAGTGTTCTACATTTGGATTGTACATTTT
>JAPQRN010000027.1:1714434-1725323 GCA_037367275.1 Coranthus polyacanthus
GTAAATACTGTAATTACACTGATAAACGGGCCATTGAAGACAAATGTCAGCTGAGTAGAAAAGTTTTGACAGCGCTGTTATTTATTTTTGTAATGACCCGAACTTTACGATCCCTCTGAAAAATAGATTTTTTGACAAATTAAGACCAATCATGATCTAAGATGGTGAGATCGTCCAGACCTAGTTCCAGGTTTATTTTTAGCTCGTGATGCTAAATAATGTTACAGTATCTGAACTCAGTCAGTGTAACGAACATAACATTACAAACATCATCTAATACATAAACATCTGTCGGACACTTTACTGAAACTAAACGGTGATGGATTCACATACAACTAACCTGTGACGAGTCGGACCGCGGTTCTGTTCTGTTAGAATAATCGACAGTGAAAGTGGTTCTTCTTCTACTGTATCCGACCGGATCAAACATCGGGTACATAACGCCTCCTTGTGGTCTGGACCGAGTACTGCAGTGGAGTTTACACACTTCTACTTAAAGTCAATAAAACTCACATCCTTTTAACGAGTCCCTTTTCTGTCAAAAACTCAAATGCATCTCATTACTGTATCTTTATTACTTTATCTTTTTATGACTTATTCATCATTTCACTCTACTTTTATTTTTCATTTCATTTCTTTAATTTAATTAATCACTTATTCATATTTAATTTCTATAGAATATATATATATATATATACATATATGTATAAATATGTATATATACATATATATACATATATGTATTAATGCTTCTCTTGTTTTTCTAAACACTGCATTAACTCACACTTCTAATGTTTTCTTCTATGACATTTTTACATGTTCACACTCCAAGTCTAGCTTATTAAACAAGAAACGATCAAAGACCCAGAATATTTTTAAAAACCTACACTATTATTATTGACTAAGATTCATATTTTATTTCTGCTGAATGTGAAACTATTTTGGCAGGTCCTTTTTTTTATAGGGTAGGGTTAGCACTGTCGCCTCACTGCAAGAAGGTCCTGGGTTCAAACCCAGCACCAGCCGACTGGGGCCTTTCTGTGTGGAGTTTGCATGTTTTCCCCATGTCTACGTGGGTTCACTCCAGGTACTCCGGCTTCCTCCCACAGTGCAAAAACATGCACTTTAACCTCAACAGGTTAGCAGGTTAATTTGTCACTCTAAAGTGCCCATAGTTGTGAATGTGAGAGTGAATTCATCCCCTATATGTCAGCCCTGCGATGAACTGCCGACATGTCTAGGGTGAACCCCTCCTTCAGCTGGGATCGGCTCCAGCCCCCCGTGACCCTCCAGAGCATAAAGTGGTTAGAGAAAATGAATGGATGAATGAATGTCCTCTTTTTATTTATGTTTATTTTATTTGTTTTTTTACGCTGTCTAGAGGAGCTGAACCGAGTCCGATCTAGTCTCTTTAGGAGTTTAAGGTTAGGACCTAGATGGAGGTCGAGGTTTGGGAGGTTTATTCATATTTTCATGTCATTTACATTTTTGCATAATTTATTCCTATTTCCATGTAATTTATTAGTATTTTTGTGTCCTTTATTCATATTTTCATGTAATTTGTACATATGTTTACATTATTTAGCGGTTCAGAGGGCAGAGCTAAAGCAGCTTCAGGTTTTTGGACTAAATGGATCAGATTCAAAGACCTGTGGTTATGTCTATCAGCTCCTCAATCCTCATCAACAGCTCAGTTTATATGTTATTGTATGAAATACTACATCAAACTGGAACAGTGTGAAAATCTACTTTAAACTGACCTTATGTCACAATAAGTTGATTTGTGGTGAATCAGATGTTGGAGCTTGTATGTGCGTGTCTGTGTGCTCATACATGTGTTTGTGTGTGTGTTGTTAAACTGCCTGTAGTTATTTAAAGACTGAAGGACACCCAGAGTAGAGCATCATGGGTAATCACAGTCCATATCAGAGAATGTTAATGAGACAGAAGTGAGGAGATAAAGAACCAGAAATAAGTCCCGGTGTGTTGGTGCTGGTGAGTTTATTTAATTTTGACTTGTTTCAGATCCTCTGTTGTCCAGTCATGTTTGTTCTGTAGGAACAGGTTGAACACCTTACATCTACATCATACATGTATGGTTGTGGAAATGATTGGACCACCTGTGATTTTCTTTTGTCAGATTTTCATTTCTTTGTCACAGTGGTCAGTAATTATTTCCATGGCTGTATGTGGACTGTCCTGGCTCCTCTCTCTCTGAACTAAATCAGACTAGAATTAAGATGTAAAACAACCTGATGAGGATCATTACTTTTTAAGTTTTCTTGAGCATCACAGTATCCAGTGATAACAGTGACCAGCTTTGCCAGTACTAGTAACAACAGAATTACTCTGGTTAACATTAATATCTTACGACATAAATCTAATCTAAACCTGTTTCCGGTGACAGGTGAACAGTTTGCACAGTTTAACTGAGTCTACATTGACAGTCAGCTGCTGTGGACGAGGGACTGCTGTGATTTGTATTCATGTGAATAGCAGCAGGAGAAAGACAAACAAAAGTCAATAAATAAACAAAAGTCAACAGTGCAACCAAACCCTCCTTTTGTTATTATTGTTACATGGTTGGATTCCAGTTTACAGAAAGTTGAAGTAGCTTATAATGATGCTCTGAGATTGTTACTGAATAGACCTAGATGGTGTAGTGCAGGTGATATGTTTGTTACTGCAAGAGTCAATCATTTTCAAGCGGTTCTGAGAAATCTAATGTATAAATTTATCTGCTGACTTAATGACTCTAAAAATGAAATTATCATATGCCTGTCAACCAGTCCCAGCTATGGAGACATTGGTACATTTGTCTTTTGTAGGATGTTTTTTTTTAATTTTTTTTATTATTATGTGACCTGTATGTCTTGTCTGTTTTTATCTGGACCTAGAGTCTGTTAATAAAGTTTGATTGATTGATTGATTGATTGATTGATTGATTGATAAATGCATTTTATGCATCTGGGTTTTCTTTTTCAGTAAAAACCCATCTAAGTTTGTCTCCTTGTCAGTAACTGCATCCAACTGAACAACAACCATCTGACATTTTAGATAAATAAGCCTTTAAAATAACATAATGGTTTTACCTGCAGGTGGACATTACTATAAATACATGATGACACATCAAAACAAAACATTTTCTGCCATACATTTTCATGACATGTTTCTCTTTTCATATTATAGACTCTGATTTGCTTGGTCATAAATGTAGCTGTAAAAAGATGTGAATCTGAATTTATCAGAATTACTGACACCTGGCTTTATCTCTTCACACCTCCTCGGCCTGGTTTAGGCTTCACGAAAGACATTGAAATAGGATGAACTGACTGGACTAACGCCTCATTCTGCCTCATTCTGGATTCTTGATTTCTGATTTGGTGAAATAGGCCCCAGGTCTAAAATTGAACCTTGGGGGACACACATAGAGATCTCCATGAAACTAGCCATCTACATAAAACCTCTTCTATCTGTTCCTGAACCACTCTACAGCCTTATCTCTGAGTCAACCCAACAGCAGCTGTATGAACCCTGCTCCACAATGGTCCTGGTCATCGTCTCAGTCTCTTATCTTTGAGTGTTTCTATTCCAGTTTTCTTCCATCTTTGGTCTGTTTGCTCGTCTCTCTCCCCCCTCTCTTTCATTCTGTTCTGCCTCTCTCATTCCTTCTCCAGTCCTTATAAAACCTGCAACGATGATGCTTCTCCTCCATATTTGTCTGTCTGTCATAGTCCATCATGCCTGCAAAGAAAGTGGAACCAAAGAAGCCGGAGGTGAAGAAACCAGAGGCGAAGAAGGAGGAGGCTCCTCCTCCTCCAAAACCAGCTGAACCAGAGCCCAAACCACCAGAGGTTGACCTAAAGAGTGTTGTGATCGAGTTCACTGCTGATCAGATTGAAGAGTTCCGTGACGCCTTTACGCTGTTTGATGAGACCCCGACAGGCGAGATGAAGATCACGTATGCGCAGTGTGGCGATGTGATGCGTGCGCTTGGCCACAACCCAACTAATGAGGAGGTGCTGAAACTGCTAGGTCGGCCGAAGGTGGAGGAGCTGCAGGTGAAGCTGCTCGACTTTGACACTTTCCTGCCCATGCTGCAGCACGTGGCACGATCCAAAGAGCAGGGCAACTTCGAGGACTTCGTGGAAGGACTGCGAGTGTTTGACAAGGAGGGCAATGGCACAGTAATGGGGGCAGAGCTACGCCATGTCCTCGCTACACTGGGCGAGAAGATGACAGAGGATGAAGTAGACCGGCTGATGGTCGGACAGGAGGACGCCAATGGACACATCAACTACACCGAGTTCGTCAAGCACATCCTGGCCGGATGAAAGTGATAACAATGAAGGTTGATGGTGGAAGAGATTCTGTCTGTTTTAATAACAATAATAATAATAATAAGAAGAAGAAGAAGAAAGACACATCAACTGCATTGAGTAAAAGATGTAACAACGAAAACAACATAAAAAAAGAAACAAGATGTTGAAGATCCTTGTGTTTATGTGTCTCAGAGAAATAGTGCTGTGAATTGTAAACAAGACAAAAACAAGAATTTTAAAAAATGTAAAAAAAAAAAAAAAAGCCTTGTGTCTTATTTTTGTATCAAAGGAAAATCTCTTCACACATTTTTCATTGGAAAAATAATCAAATTTAAAGAAAAAATATGTTCATCTTTGTAAATAATTCTTGGTCCACTGTGTTTGTCATAAATACAACATTTATAAGTAATGAGACTATAACTCTGAATAAATGAATCGAGAGGCTCTGATGGAGCTCATGGGTGGTTCTCAAAGTCAAGGATCCTTCCTTGGTTGTCACTTCCTTCCAAGTCACTCCTTCATAGACGAGGTAAGAGTCCTTCTACCGATCAATTCACTCATAAATGGATCAGTCTAGTGAGAACAGAAAAGATCTTGCCTACAGTTCAGAGGTTCAGTAACGCATTGACACACCTATATCACCTTGTGGGACTTCAGTGGCTCTGCAGGATTTTGCTGTATAAGGTAAATAAACCTGCCTCATCATGCCTAATAAGGTCACCTAAATATATTTAAATGCATATTACACTGGTGAACACAAACCTTGATTCCTCTTTGTTGAGGTTTTATTTGCAATAGGTAGTGGTTGGCTCTTTTTGTTTTTTAAAAGAGGGATTGTGGGAGCTTAGTCTTCAGCACGATGCTGATCCTGGACCTTGGAACAGTCCTCTGGCGAAACCTGATGACGTAGCTTTATGTAAATAAATCCTTAAAGGATCCTTCATGACTTTGACAAACAGCTCATGTCTCTGTTAAATGACCTGATATGGCCTGATCATTAAAGATGCTTTGTCTCCCTCTGCTGGTGGAAAAAAATTAACTGCAGGATGTCACATTTACATTAATGTAATTATTTTATCTTTGGGAACAAATCCCATTAAGATGATTTAAAAACATGTCTCTGATTGGATTTTATTCGTAATTTTAAAAAAATAAAATAAATATATGACATTCTATTAAATAAACAGATGTAAAAGCTGGTGCATGTTTATATGTTCAGTATCTTTATATTTAATCATTTTTAGGGTAATATATAATTAATTAAAAAAAAACACAACAGAAGAAAATAATGAAAGAAAAATATGAAGTACAACAATCTTCTTTTAGTTTAAAACTTTAGTGCATAACATTTTAAAAATAATATAGTAATGATATAAAACACAATGAAATTATTGAATGTATTTTATGACATTAAAATGATTAAATAAGTCTGTGTGCCCTCTAGTGGTCACTGTGAGGAACTATGCACACATTTATTTTATTCTTTAACTGTTATGATCATATTATCATATTCTATAAATCAAACACACATTTAAATTTGCTCACTCTAAAAACCTTCCTGTTATGAAAATAATAAATATTTTTGGTTTAATGAGTGTTTAATTATTGTAGGTAAAGTCTGATATTATTTGTTTATTTTTGAGGTTTAGTCAAATGTTTAAATTAAATTAAATGCTTGAATTCTCTAAACACTAATGACAGGAGCTTAATAGTTTCCTTTAGTGTCTCCTTTATCAGAGGAAACACTGGACCAACTTTACTTCACTGCAACAATTCACTGCAACATCAGAAAACTGTTCATGAAAACAAACACACTGGGGTGGTTTGTAGTTGAGTGTAAAGGTGGCTGGATAAAAATTAACACCTCCAAGTCTGAGACCATGGTTGTCAGGGTTGTCTAACCCTAACCCAGGTAAAAGGTGGAGCTCTGGAGTAAATGAGTTTGCTCCACAGGGTGTCTGGCCTCAACCTTATGCTGTTTTACCACTGACAGGATCAGCTCCACTCAGCGTGCCTTTTTGGTTTTCCATTACATGAGAGCAAAGACCACCAGGTACCATCAGATACTTTTTCTAGTATCACCTCCTATGAGGTTCCAGTCAATTCAAAGCGATACTAAGTGTGACGTAAAGTCATGCAGATTGGGTGATCTGGAATTGTCGCTGTGTCAATACATAAGTGTGTCATCCTGTCGCGACATGGGACACCAAGCCAAGCTAGTGGGAAATCTCCCAAAACATCAAAGCAAATTTTCAAGTTGGTTCTATGTTGATTAATCAACCACAGACTGGTGCCTAAACAACTATACTCTCACCTGTAAAAATCTTAAAATAACATTTTATTTTAGACTTACAGCTTTACGTTTCTTCCTCTGCCACTGCTGCGTCACTTGTAGTTACAATCACACTGATGTCACAACACATTTATGTTGTGTTGCTATGACGACCAGGTACACTGAGAGAGTTCTATACTTGCAGTGGAAATGCAATGCGCTGGTGCCAAATCTGAGCCAAGTCAAGTAAAATTATGGTGAGTTGAATCTTAGTCATGATGAGAACTGATTTGATGGATGTGTCTGTAAACTGTGTCTCTTTCTCCTTTTGTTTCTACGTTGAACACTGTTGTTTCAAACTGTTTGTTTTCTTTGACAAAAAAGTAAAACTCAATAAAAACAGACTGGAGTAAGTCAGTCAGGTTGGAGTATATGTTTGTATTATATAAATGAATAATCATAGTTACAATAATGTCATTTAACATTATCAATATTAGAGCAAAGATTAACATGATGAACTAAATGATCCCTCCTCTTCCTCCTCCTCCTCCTCCTCATCATCATCATCATCAGCAGCAGCAGCATCATGTGTTTCTGACCAGCTCAGCTCTTATAGATCATATTTATAGATCACATAGAATGGGTTAAAAAAATACCATTTGAACTACCATCTTTGTCAAACACTGTGTTGAGACCAAAAGCAAAGCAACTTTTTACAATGTCAATGGAAAGAAACATGCAAGTTGAAAGTTTCAACTTCAGTGAAAAACTTGTGTGACACTGTGTTTCAAAAACCAATCAGCACTGAGATTCCCCCAATAACATCAACAATCATACATACAGGTGTAAAACCCTAAAACAATATCATTGTTTATGTTCATTGTTGAACTTGTCCATAAACAGTTCTTGGTGTTTCATAGAAATACATATTAGATTTATTCATCTGTTGTGTGACAGTTGTTTGACTTTATTTATTGTTATAACAGTGTCTCTGGATCAGGTCACAACTGAAAGAGAGATTTTAATCTGGAGGATTTCACCTGATTAAATGAAGGATATAATATTAATAAGTCAGATATGGTTACTTAAGTTATTGTGGGTAGTGGTGAGGGATGGAGGGACTTTTTCAATCTTTAAACATAATTTCATTTCTGAATATAAATAAAGGGTTAGGGTTATAAATAAATAAACCCTATCATCATCATCAACACAACAACCCACTGTAGCTTCACTACCTGACATAATGGTAAATAAACGAGACAAAACATACAACAACTCTGTATGATAGTTTAAACATTTTAGCTAATGTTCATGAAGTCTGACACTGACCCCAACCAGACAATTACCCTACTCGTCCACTGGGTATTCAGAATTATTGTGCCAATCTGTGTCTGTTGTGTTATGTTAAATAAATGCATTTTGAAAGATTTCATCAGCAATGCAATTAAAAAAACACATGAAACAAACAAGCTGCTTCAGTATTGTCTCTGATTGAGTTTTAAAGGTCCCATATGTTAACACTTAAAGTTCTGTCTATTCCATTTATGTGTATATTAAAGACTTCTGTAATGGTGTTGACATAAATAAGAGTATACATTTGATTTTTCTCCACTTTTATAATGCTTGTCTGTGTCTCTGTCACAAACATATTACACTGGAAGAATAATGTCACCACCCACTTTTCATCAGAAAACGTTCTGACTAGCTAACCACAGATCCCTTAGCAACCATTAGCAACAGCAGAATTCTCAACAGGTGTCAACAATTATCAGTTATTAGCTGTACATCATCCAAAAAGTCTCAACAAGTCAAATCCATCCACTGGTCTGTAACATTCATCTACTTTGGAGGCTGTGCAGTAGTTTTGATTCACTGAAGCAGGAATAATCCAATTTGCATTGCTAGTTTTACCAACATGGTCACTGATGTTAGTAGCTGATGGGGGTGGGACTAACACATTTGACAAAATACCTTGAATATGATTGGTTATGGATATGGTTCTTACTACATCACAAGCAAAGGATTTTCTAATCATCTTGTTTTGTCTGGAGGACATCTTGTGGTGGAGATACTAGAGGACTGACAGTACTGAGCAACTTCATTTTCACAGCTTTTATTTTATACCACAGAGTTTATATGAACCTAAAAACACAATAAAAGTGCATTTTCACAGTACGGGACCTTTAAAGGTGAATATTCATGTCTTGTGAAAATACTCGAAAAACACTTTGGTGGCTGTTTTCACATGAGTAACATGAGGTGAAAGTTGTCTTCCCATTTGGTCTGAACACAGTGTTCAACTTCAGATCCATGAACAGAACAGGTGAGAATAAAAACACAAACTCATCTCTGTTAGAAAAACTGTGAAAAGTTACAATAAAAACGTTTAAAAACAGAACATCCTCTGCTGGTTTCTATTCTGCGTATGTTGTATTAAATGAATCAAAATGTCTCAGATTTTCGTTTTAACTGAAACAGAAAATGATCCGTTTAAATCTTTTCGTCTTCCATAATGCAGCTGGATACATGGCTCTACTTTAAACACACAGTCTCTGACTCCACCCTCCTCCTCACTCATGATTGGCCAACAGGGACAGACTCTGCTTGGCTCTGACTGGCTGTGCGCTGGTTGGCCAGCTGGGCATAGAGGCGGGACTTTAGGAATCGTGGGTAACTGTCCGTCTCCATCAGGCCGAAAATCTGATCCTGAGCCAGCTGGAAGGATGCAGGGCTAACGCCGAGACTCAGGCTGTGATTGGTTGAGTCTCTGACGGACGAGTCTACATTTACCTGGAGACACATGGAGTCACATGACCAAATTCAAAATCATCACTAATTTAAAATCACCTTAAAATTATTTGAAATAATCAAAATAATTTTAAGTCATTTTACGTCACTTTAGAATCTTAAAAAAAAGCCTAAAATAACTCATCACTCATTTAAAACCACATCAGAATGACTTGAAATCGCATTAAAATAATTTAAAATCACCTCAAAATATCTTGTACCTGTGACCTGAGATTTAGGTAAACAGATAAAGAGGTAAACATAACCAGGTGAACAGGTACCTGTCTGGCTGCGTTGGTGGAGATGAACTGGTCATATATCTTTACTGCTTTGGTGGCCATCTTAAGTGGGCGTGTCTTCTTGAACCTTTCCACAGCCAACCAGAAGTCCAGGTTCTCCTCGCTGAACTCTGACCTCAGAAAGTGACGGAACACTGCAACACCATCTGACCAATGACAAGAGAGCAGGAGGACCGTTCAGCCAATAAACACAGAGTATTCACTTTTCCACATCCTCTACTGTTAAATGTGCCCCTTTATGTCATTGAATATTGCATCTGTGATTGTATTTTGTATTTATTACTCCTTGAGCTGTTCATTGTCCTTACACTATGTCTGTTTCTATAATTATACTTGTTTTTATTGTTTGCATCAACAGAGCAAAGTAAATTCCAGGTATGTGAATATGATAATCACAGACTCTTCCCCTCACTGTTTATTGGTTGTGTCTCTTACACTGATTGGACAGCAGCACCTCCAGACTCTCTGCCCACCTCAACACCTCCTCTGCAGATGGCCTGATGAACGAAACAAACACACCTCGTGAAACAAACACCTCAGAGGCAGCAGACACACCTAGGGGATATTCCATCAATGTAGCTAAAGAAAGCCAAGCTCACCACTAATGCGATCCAGCCTTGTATAATCAAGGCTGACTCAAGACCGGCTTGAATAGCCTGGCTTTGTGCAGCTCCCGGTTACATAAGAAGTCCAAATGATTGGATGAACGAAAAGACAATCAAATGAGTCACAGAGAGGAGAAAGTTAGAGCTATATTCTTTTCAGCTGCCGAACAAACTTTGCTGATTTACGCTGTATGAAGAATTTAAAAGATGTTACTAAAAAACACAACACTGCTGCCATTAATATGGCCAGGGAGTTGGTATGACAGAAAACTGATGACAGACTAAATGTGTAAGTTAAGTGTGTAAGTGTTGGAAGTGTTTCATGTTGGATGTGTAATTCACTTTATAATATTATTCTTTGCTCTTTCTACTGTAAAGCACTTTGAGTTGCCCCTGTATGAAATGTGCTGCACAAATAACCTTACCTTCTGTAAAGAAATCATACTTTAATGCTCACTACATAATTCATGCAATAAAGAAATCATACTTTTATGATCAAGTCTAATACATAATTTATACAATACTTTGAATACAACAGATTTAGTAAGTATAAGAACCAAATAGTCTAAGCAAAACTTGTTGATGTACTTTGGGAAGCAGAAGG
>JAPQRN010000027.1:1739798-1771232 GCA_037367275.1 Coranthus polyacanthus
AGGCCCAGTCGGCCCGGATTCGAACCCAGGACCTCCTTGCTGTGAGGCGACAGTGCTAACCACTGCACCACCGTGCCACCCGTGACATAATATTATATTAATAATAATACATTATCTTAATTTTAATGTAATATAGGCTTAGTTATTGCTCTGATAAGTTGAACTAACTTAGATTATACAAAAACGGACTATTTTACTAAAGTTATGTAGAATTAATTTTTCAGTAACCTAATAATTTAAAATAAGAAATACAAAACTTATTTTGTATTGTATTTATTTATTTGTCTTTTCTTTGTGTCTTGACATGTGTTTACAGAGAACAGTTAGTGACTGTATCTACACCTCAATAAATTACGTTTAATTACACCTATATTCAAGACTTTGTAATTTAGGCAGGTTTAGAAAAAATAGATGTTTGAAAATAAATCATTTTCAATATAAATCTCGTCCGCTAGGTGGCAGTAGAACCTGTGAGTATCGCGATGTTTCCGCTGTTCGCCGGTGAGGAAGAGTTTTTCTGACGGATCATCAGGCTAACCAGTGATAACTACCAGTTTAACCCGCGGATTAACCACCTGTACAGGTAGACACACAGTCAGAACGAAGATAAAACTACACGTTTTAACGCACTCGGCCTGTTCGGTTCATCATATGATGTGTATTTGTTAAAAAGCCTGATCAAAAGTGGCCTGCTAGCCTGTTAGCTGTTAGCATAGGCGTAGACTGACCCGGACCGCAGCTGTTAGCCTATTAGCTTCACAGGTCAGCTAAGCTAACAGGAAGAATTTAATGTTACCTCTGGGGTTTAATTCTCCTGATTAAGTGTAAGGTTTCAGGTACATGTGACTGTTTTTATTCTGAGTGGCTGTCATAGTGTTTAAAGCTACGTGTTAAAGCTCAGCTCGGTCTTTAGCTGTGAGGGAGTTAGCGTTAGCCCCGACTGCTTCCTTTTGTCTGTCCGGTTATAGCAGCCTGCTTCACCGCAGAGCTGAGCACACAGAGCCGGTTAAAACAGACTGTTTCTCCGCAGAGCCGAGCTCAGTGATCCGGACTCTCACACCGGGTGTGGACGCTCCGGGTAAACTCGTGTTTTTCTCTTCCTGAATCGCTGTGTTTTGTCTCCTGAACAGTTTGACGATGACCGCCGCACCTTACAACTACTCCTACATCTTTAAATACATCATCATCGGTGAGTGAAGGCTGATTTATCACAAAACATTTAGAAAATATCCACAATGATCCAAAAACTAATGTAACATGTGATGCACTTACAGTTCTGCCCTCATGTTATTGTCTGTGGATGGACATTAAAAGTGTCTTCAGTTGATTTGTTCAATCAGTTCAAAGATCACATCACAATGTTGTTAATCACAATCCAGTTTAAAATGTGCTGTAGAGGACAAACAGACTAGACTAAGATAACAACAGATCAGTAACATGTTGTAATGTGAAACGTTTATATTTAGAACAAGACATTATTATGTTATAATGTGATAACTGCTTGCTCATGTTTGAGTGAAAGTGAGAACAGATAAAGGAATATTTACACAGTTTGATTTAGTTCTACTTGATGCATGATTGACACATGAAAATGATCATGTTTGTACAGTATAACTTTAAGGTTATAATGTGATTTGTTTCATATTTTAATAACATCTTTCCACATTATAACATGAAATGTAATTTTTTTATAGTTGTCAGGCATGAAAGAAACTGACGGATTTATGTATTTGCACAATTAAATTAAAACACAATATTACAATAAAGACAGCACTATTTCAACTGTGGAACATTATTGGGGAATTTAAATTATTGTATAGTTAGAGTAAACATTTCAAAAACACATTCTCTACGGTTTTATATGTACCATGTAAGTTCCATCACTGTATAATATCAACACGTGAGCCACAGTATTACATCATGTCATTGTATTCATTGTCTTTATTTCTCTCTCCAGGTGATATGGGAGTTGGGAAATCATGTCTGCTTCACCAGTTCACAGAGAAAAAATGTGAGTCTGTTTCTCCATCTTCTCTTCCACCTGTTTGTGTCTGTCATGTCCTTCCTGAAACTCACAATTCTGAGACAACCTTGTTAAACACTGGTCTGTTGTGTTCCGTGTGGTTGTAGTCATGGCGGACTGCCCTCACACCATTGGGGTGGAGTTCGGGACCAGGATCATGGAGGTCCACGGTCAGAAGGTGAAGCTGCAGATCTGGGACACGGCGGGTCAGGAGCGTTTCAGAGCCGTGACTCGGTCCTACTACAGAGGAGCTGCAGGGGCCCTCATGGTCTACGACATCACCAGGTACTGGACTGGAACTGGATCTGTTTTTGTTTTGATCACAGCTGATCAATTTCATTCAGAGTTTCTGCAAGTCCTTAAAGGGATTGTTTGGCTTTTTCTTAGTGTGGTTGTATGTAAAAACATATAAAAACTGGGAATCAACTAAGGAATTCACTTAAAAGGCCCACGTTAAAACAGTTAGTGTGAGTTCAGCCAGATCTGGATTGAGAACAGCACAGTTACTGACTGTGCTAACTTTTCCACACATGTCCGCTGTGTGGAAATATTTTACAGTCAAAACGCTGCAAAGCAAGACAGCAACGTGCAATGTTTGCAAAGCTGTTATTCGAGAGGCGGAACCTCAGTTGTGACGTACAATACCACTAATGTAATCAAACATTTGAAAAAGCACCACATGAGAGAACACGTGGAATTTTAAACCAGGGGGCAGAAAGAGGAAAAGAGCCAGGAATCACTTCTGGAGTCATTCCAAAAGCAAGATAAACTTCCAGCAGTGATTTGTATCTGTGCTGTGTAGTTTATATGAAAGGTATTTTTTTTGTTTTTTGATAGTGTATATTGCACTAGTAGTTTAACCCTGTTTTAGAATTTAATAAATATTGACAATCAATTTGAAATGCTTACAGTTGCATATTTGTTTTCAGGATGGGATTCTTCTGACCTCATACTTACCTCAAGTTGCCTTTTGGGAAATACATGCATACGTACATATACTTGCCTGTAGAAAGGAGTTTATTACAGCCTCATATAAAATCAACAATAATGATAATAATAATATTAAAGCAAACGGAGCTGTGGTATCAGAATAGTATCGATATCAACAGATATCCAAATTCAGGTATTGGGATCGGATCAGAAATGAAAAAATGTAGATCGGTGCATCTCTAGTTAGTGATCGGATGAAGTCTGTTGAAATTGATTAAATCCGATGCAAGAAAAAAAAAAACACAAAGCTGCTGTAAAAAAAAAAAAAATCACCCACATATTGATCTGAATTCACATCAGGAGCAGTCTGACCACAGTGCAACAAGACATGAGATAGGTCTTAAACCACATTCATAGGTAGGTAGGTAGGTAGGTACTTTATTTTTACTTCATAAAAGTCTGAAAGGTCTTAAAAACTGACTTGCTGAAACCTGCAGAAACCTGTCATTGGTTTTGGAAGTTTTTTTAATTTACATTTTATCTGTTTTTCTTGCTTTTTGTTTTTCTGCTGTACATTTGATCAATTTTATTTAATTTGCTGTACATTAAATTTGTTATATATTTTCTGTTTCATGTCTTTGTTTATTCGTTTATTTGATATGGTTGATGACCTTTGTGTCTGTTGAGTACTTTAACCTGCAGTTATGTGTATAAAGGGGATGAATGAACACTTATTACGTTTAGTTTGTTTGTATGTTTGTGCTCATCTTTGTACCTAAACAAAAATCCTAAAACGTGCTGCTGGTTTTCTAAACTTTAAGTGATGCTTATGTGAGTTTTCTCTTGTTTGTGTAGGAGAAGTACTTATAATCATCTGAGCAGCTGGTTGACAGACGCCAGGAATCTGACCAACCCAAACACAGTGAGTACACACTATATAAACCACAGCAAGTGCACACTTCTTATGTCAGGTTAAACCCAGCTGTGTGTATCTCTTTATGAACTCCGCTTTCACTTTGAGTCCTACAGTTAAATAGAAGTGCTGTATTTCAGGTGATCATCCTGATTGGTAACAAAGCCGACTTGGAGGCTCAGAGAGATGTGACGTACGAAGAAGCCAAACAGTTTGCAGAAGAGAACGGTGAGAGGTGTTTGTGAACAGCTAAGTTTTCATCTTAACTAACACACAAAGTATTAACTCTGAAAACCACACTGTTTGTGATCTGTGTCAGGTCTGTTGTTCCTGGAGGCCAGCGCTAAGACGTAAGTAAACACTTCAATAATCAGAACTGTTTTGGTGTAAAATTACTGAAGCCTACTTGAGTAGATAACGTCTTGAGTAGATAACGTCTTAGATATTTGGTGCCCAGACATAACAATGTGTGTTAACATTTTCTGTTGTGGCCAGTATGTGTGTGTATATATATATATATATATATATATATATATATATAGTACTTACTCTTTGTTTACTTCTGCTGTTGTTAATAGATGAGAAAAGCAGTAGCTGAATGAAGAAAGTGAAGTAATAAGTTAATTGTCAGTCTGTTGTGTCTGCGCTAATAAATGATGAAAAAAACCTAGGTATATTTTTAAAAATAGTCTTCTAAGCATAAATAATTTTTCTCTGGTGTCTTTTTCCTCCAGAGGGGAGAACGTGGAGGAAGCCTTCCTGGAGGCAGCAAAGAGGATCTACCAGAACATCCAGGACGGAAGTCTGGACCTGAATGCAGCAGAGTCCGGAGTCCAGCACAAACCGTCAGCGCCACAGGGAGGCCGTCTGAACGCTGACAGCCAACCGGCCAAAGAGGGCTGCAGCTGCTAACCACGACGACGGACGGACGGACGGACGGATGGACAGACAGACAGATACGTACACAGAGACCCCCTCTGCACTAACACTCATCAAACAGGACTCAGTCTGGACCACGAAAACCACATTTAGACATCCAACCTACACATAATCTCACTGACAATGACTTTAACTGGGCTATCAGGACTGTCCTGATCCCCCTGAACCATCCAAAATTACACACCACAGCATCTGGGTCAGGCCTGATCCATCTGAAACCAAGAAAATTGAATGATCTTTTAACCGTCCTTTCCCTAAGATTAAAACAACTTAAGGCTCACATTTGGACCAAGTCACCAACCAAATCTGACCGAAATCCAGATCACCCTAGTCCTTAGGTTCAGGTTTGTCCCAATCAAGACCACATCCAGGGGCCAGATTCCTAAAAGTGTTTTGGACCAGTTTTCTCAGACAAGTTTGATGTGAGTTAAACAGTTCCACAAAAATGTAACCTATCTTATTCATGAGTCTAAAATTCAGCCTCACGTTTGGACCAACCTCGCTCCAAAGAGATTCAGTTCTGAGTCCGCCTGCAGTCTCAATCTGGCCACATCACTCCACTCCAGACACACAGAGTCATGGTCAGACCAATCCACATCCAAAAGAGAAGCCCACAAGATGGCCGGGTGTCCAGATCTGGTCTGTCTCAAACCTGGACTGTACTTTCCAAATGCGAGCGATTGCCTCAGAACAGACCCAGCTCAAACTAGACCAACCAATTCCAGCCCAGTACATGTCCAATCTGCAGAGAAATCCAGAATCCAGAGCTGAATGTAGACCATCTGAACCGGTCTTGATGTTCATATTTCAGATGGTACACAGTGATCAACTCCAGCATCAACATCAGTCTATAGGAGGTTTACATCAGCCTTGTCTTTCAGCTTCTGGACAAACCAGAGGATTGTTTGCTTCCATTAGTGTCTACATGATGGTTTGTTTGTAGAAGCTGGTCTGAGTTCATGTGTTTGGATGTCTTCACATAATAACGTTCAACTCCAGTCTGGTCTCTTTAAATAAAGGGTATTCCACTTTTTCACACACACACTTAAAGTTAAACGTCATAGTTTGTAGTGAACGTGACCATCACTTTATTTGGGTTTGGATCAGTCTGGTGATTCTCTGTACGTAAGTTATTAGTTTGTAAAATGTTTGAACTCCTTTTAAAACAGAGTTACAAGAAGCCACACCGGATACAGACACAGAAAAATAAACACATGTACAAAATAAAATTAAACATAAATATGTTACAGGATTGACATGTTTAAATACAATACCCCTTTAATCATATATTAGAGTCACATTGAACATCAGAAACAGAGCTGTTGATTTGTTCAGGCTGAAAACACGTTTAAAGTGGTTTCATGTGTCCCATTCCTGTGGATCGGTCTGGACTGTGTTCAGCTAAATGGAACAGAGCCATCGAGTTTTACCTGTTTTTACAAAACAACATAAAACAAAGGTTCAGATCCAAACGTGGACACAGACGCCTCTAAATGTGTCGTTGACATGTTTGAACCTGAACCAAACATGATTAGTTTAGTTGAATTATTGAATATTGCAGGTTGCTGGAACCTGAACCTGGATGTGGATGTGGTCCGTCTGAGGCTCAAACCTTCAGCAAAGACTCATTCAGTTATTCTTTTTTCAAATTTTCTACTGTTGTTTCACACACACACACACACACACATATTCAATATATTTCGATGTCACAGCGCCCCCAAGTGGCTGTTTCTGCCTGTGTTTAGATTAGTTTAATTTATTACTGTCTGAGTAAAAGCTTTGTTTTTAGGATCACACTATAAAACTGAACTTTACTCAGATTTAAGTTCATGAGCTAAACTGAAACAAAGACATCGCACATCGTCATTTAATTTAATTTTTAACCAATAAAGACCTAAGTTATCATTTAAAAAAAACACGAATGATGAATGTCAACATTGACTAAAACCTTTATTTCTCACCCTCTGAAACAGATCACAGAAAACCCATATAGGACCATAAACCTTTTATCTTTTATTAAAAATTATTATCTTGGCCCTAATATTCAGAGTTGCAGTGAAAAAAGGTTATAACTGACTGGCAAAAACTGAATACCGGTCTCAAAAGTCAAACCACAGCTGGACTTCATGGGTTAAGGACATGTAGGACATGTGGGATTTGTGAAAAAAACAGCCTAAATACTACACTTTATCCTAAAGGAACATAAACGAAAGCCTCAACATCATAAAGTGTTAACGGTTCCCAGTGCTTTTAGTTACAATTTATATTGTGATCAAACAGACACGACATGAACCAGTTCACTACAAGTAATTTAAAAACACAAACGACAACAAAGTGATTTAATCTTTTAAGCTGCATTAGTCACATGTGTCCACTAGAGGGCATTAAAACAAATGAATGACTGTAATCAGAAGAGTCCATTGGTTTCTATGTCAGTCTGCAGATTCTTAAAGATTAAAACACGTACGTTGCATCCAGTCTTTATGGGTTAAAGGAAACAAGAAGACACCAGTGTGATGGAGTTAGACTTTACGTTCTGAGTCTTCACATCGTTAAGTGTCGACTGTTCTTCGTGTTGTTACGATTTATCGTAGTTAAACATGAGCAGTGTTTCCAGACGCTGCATGATCCAGTTCACTAAAACTAACTAACGTGTTCAAAAAGTAACTTAAAAACACAAATAGCAAAATGCTTTATTTGAATGACTTTTTAACTTGTATTAGTCACACTTGTCCACTAGGGGGCATTAAAATACCAAAAGAAATGAATAAATAACTAAAACCTGAGAAATGTTTTTCTGTCCTGATGTGGATCGTCTCAGAACAGAATCAGGTTTTAGTGGTTGGCGTCCGTCCATCTGATTTGATGTGGTTTTACTCTGATTCTCTGTCCTCTGATTGGTAGACAGACGCCTTGTTCTGCTGAATGAAGCCCCTCCCTCACTGTTCAAACCTAAACCATGGACGGGTTCCAGACACCGATGCTTTTCAGCACTTATTAACCTGCACGTCGACTCTCTGAGGGAAAACCTTTCATATGAAAAAGAAAAAAGTAAATATTCTCATCAACGCTCATGTGTTTTTGTCTTTTATTAAGTTTCCAGGGACCAAAATGTCACAAATCAACAAAAGTCACTGGTTTCTAAAATCAAAACCTGTCGTTTTGTTGTGACGTCGCCTTAAACTTTCTTTGTTGAAGAAAAATCACGAGACATCCATGCCAGCAGGTGGCAGTGTTGTCTGTGTAATTGCCTTTTTAACAATCCTTATAAATTAAAAAAAAAACAGTCTAAATAAAATGTAATGTTCGACGCTGTAATCAGGCAGAAAAATTAGTTTCTATGTTAAATCTGCAGATCAAGTGTTTTCTTCACTCTGTACATTATTTTTCTGTCGTGTCTCTTTTATTTCTGTTAAAGTTAACACATGCTTTTTATGAATCGTTGAATATTTATATTCAGATGTGTCTGGTTTTCTTCAGCTGTATCTTCACTGTACATCAATGGGACTCAGTTCTTTGTAAATAAAGTATATATACTGTATATACTGGGATGAGTCTGTTTACGTCTGTATTTACATCATCAGAGCTGAACTCAAGTCTGTTCAGGACCCGCAAGGCCACCACAGGCCACCAGGGGCCACCACCAAGTCACAGCACAATGCGCACAGTCAGTGTTTCCCTCCACATTAAAAATGAAGACATGATACTATTTACAGCCACAGACTGTTCTGTTGACGGAGTTATTTACCGACACTAAACACTGAAACATGATGTGGTGAAACAATCGTGACATTTATAGAAACAAAATCCTCCTGATCCTTCAGTCTGTTTCCTTTAATGTGTTTGATGCAGTTTGATAAATGTTCATGGAAATGGAAAAACTTCTAAAAGTTTATTCACTAACTTGAGGTGGTCTTTCCTTTTTTGAAAAAGAGTAAATGTGCATTAAGGGGAAACAGGGCTGCGTTGTCTTCAGATATTCTGATGAAGTTTAAACGTCTGGTTCAACAGGCCGTGATGAATTACTCCTCTGAATCATCAATGAAAAAAGACAGAGGCCACTCTAGAATTTGTGGATCCATCTTTTGAAACAAGAAACAGACAAGAAAAGGCTCTAAAATGTGAAAAAGCATTGTGGGAGCTATAGTTTTAAGACACTAAAAAATACTCATGTTTCAGACTCAAAAAATTACCATTGAAAAAAGAGGTTTCTTTATTTGTATAGATATAATTAAACAAACCGACACAAAGACAGGGAAGGATGTGTTTAAATGAGTCCTCTCCTGTTCATACTTTAAACGAGTCTTCGTTTAAACACCGTCCAATCACTGTACGTGGAGCAGTGAGCTCAGAGTCTGATTGGCTACAGAGGGACTCGTCACTACGTGGTCCTGGTCTTGGAGGTGAGTTCTGTCTCCTGTTCATACTCGATCTCCACGTATGCTCGCTTCTTCCTCGGCGTCGAACCGTTGGCTGGAGATTTACCTTTAGAGCGAGAAACCTTCGACTCCGTCTCCATCTCCTCTTCATCATCCTCCTCTTCACTTGACTCCTCCTCGTCCTCCTCGTCGCTGCTTGTCTTCAGTTTGTTCATGTCCTGAGGAAAAGACAGTTTCAACACTTGACACTGAACCAAGGAGCTGAATGATACAGTTTTTGTACAATGTGTAAAGTTCAACATATGACAACTATAGAACATTTAAACTGTGTCTAGTGTTCAGGAGGATCTTTTAGTTTTCACGTCTCCAAATGGCTTCATCACAGATATTTTATAAAATTATTATTTTACTCTTTTTTGGCTTCTCATCCACACAAACAGTATTTTCATCTGATTTATATTTTCTGAAAGGGATGAAGGTAACAAGTAGTTTCAGTTCTACATCCGTGACTTCATGTTCATTTACCTCGAAGTCGCTCAAGTCGCTCTCGTCCACTTCTTCTTCTGCTACGAACTCCCTCTTCCCGATGTCCTACAGACAGACAGACAGACAAACAGGTGTTTAGTTACATGTGGGTTAGTTTTAGGTTTTCTAAATCCACATCAGGCCTGTATCAGACGTGTTCATCACCTCCTCCTCCTCCTCTTCCTCCTCCTCAGACTCGGACTCTGTCTCTTCGTCCTGTTGTTCCAGAGCTCTGTCGAAGGCGTGAACCGGGAAGTTATAGATATCTCCGTACTGAAAACACAAAACACACACAACTCAGTGATCAGACTGAAACCAGCGCAGGGTTGTGTGAAGGACCGAGCCAGTAGAAGGAGTCGAACCGTTCCCTGTTTGAGTCTCTCCAGCAGCTCCTTCTCGATGGCGTTGTCCAGCTGAGCAGCAATCAGAGCCTTCTCCTACAACACACAGCAGCTTCACATCAGATACAAGACACTCAGTTTGTCAACGTGTGCAGTTTGTTTCAGACTCACCTCCTTCCTCTTCTCTCTTCTCTCCACCTTCCTGCTGAGAGGAACCAACTTCCTCCTGTAAACCAAACACATCAACATGTCAGCATCAGCTGCAGTGGATCTGAAGTCATGAGCAGTGACTGGTGGAATCGTAGTCCTTACTGTCTCTTGAGGACCAGTTTGCGCATGCGGATCAGGTACTGAGTGATTTTGGTGAATCTCTGTTTACATTTGTGTCTGATGAATCGAGGCCAGTAGATCAGGTTCTCGTCGATCTGTTCTAGAGCCTTTTCATAGTTTTTACTGAGTTTCACCTGAAAACACACACCATTGTGAACATGTGAACAGAGATACCGTTAACATGTGATTCAATCTGATGCTCACCTTCTCCCACATCTTTGCAGGAAAGGCCGCTCTCTCAATGACCTTCATGTAGAGGAAACACTGACCTGCAGATAACAGGAAACCACTCAGTGAACGCAAACACATACTTTCAGAATAAAACATTACTACTAATGGCTTCTCTGATGCACTCAGAGAAATCAGACTAAATATCTATCTAAATAAAGTCACTACACAGAGCTTCATGCACCGATACCATCCAGGATTTCATTTATATATGCTTTAATCAACTCAAATCAGTCAGACACGACTCTGCAGAGGCTTTTACTGTGGTGGATACGTGTTGATGTCCTGCGATGCGATAACTAGAAAATACCACAAAGCACAATGTAATCAAACTGAGAATCAACTTCTGTCTCTGTCTCTCTGTTTGTCACACACCACTGCCAGAATCTGATGACACTGGTGGAAGAACAGGAAAAATCCCTTCAGTTCTCTTCTCTTCATTCCACAGGGTTTGGTTGAATGACTGGATTTGATATTAATATGTTGTCTCGGTCCCAGTCTCTGTCTCGGTCCTGTCCAGTCTGGGTCTCTGTCCTCTGGTCTCTGGCTCAGTTTCTGGCTTCCTAAACCTTGTAGATCTACCAGATGATTAATCACCACTACACTGAGACCATGTTCATGTGAATCCTGATCAGATGTAAATGTAACCGACACAGAATCCGGTCTGAACCCGATGGTCGGGTCTGGTTTATGGTCTCGTGTGTTCGTGACGGGGTCGTAGGTCGTACCTTTCTCCTCTCGGACGGTGGCGTACTGACTGTTAGCCAGAGGACACGACTCCCGATTACACAAACCAGTGACGTTAAACTCATTACGACAGAAGTTCTGACTCTTGGTCCTGAACAGAAAGAAGAAAAACATTAGTGCAGTTCTTTAAACAACACGTTTATCATCTGACCTGTGTAGCTTTATAATAACCACCTTCAGGGATAGTTAACAAACAATAATAAAGTCAAAAAGCTGTCTTAAAAACGTGTCTCTAGTGTGTCTCTGATTCACAAACTGTCACAACTAAGAAGAATTAACCACTTCAAACAGGCTGTTTTTGAATGAAGTCACATTAGATGAAAACATGACAAAGTGATTAAATGAACGAGTGAATAAATAAACAGATAAATAAATAAATGAAGAACTTACTTCACTTTGTAGGAACAGAACTGTTTGTTCCCGATTATGTCCCAGATCACCTGAACGAGACATTTCAAAACATTAACTTCATCTTTAAATGTGTCACTAAATGTATTCTATTCAATTATTATTATTATATTTTTGACATGTCATTTATCTGCTCTGTGTCAGTTTAATCCTGACACAACTGAACTAAAACTGGAAAAACACATCAGAACTACATTAGAAAAAGTCCAGACTTTGACATTAAAAACATAAAGTAGAACAACAACATAAACAGTGAAAACCAGGAGATAAAACGATTAAAACCAGCCTTAATTGTGAAAACACGTCGACATTCAGAGATAAAGAGCAGAAATCAGGTGATTTACAGCCAATAATGAGATTTTAGAATAGATTAAAGACAAAGTTATGAGAAGGACTGAGCAGAATGACAAACCGGACATAATAATAATAATAATAATAAATACATTAAATATCCTGTTCTGTTTAAACATGATGTGCAGAGACTTGATGCCGAATTTGAGATTTCACAATATAAACCTTAAATCCGGTTCGATTCGTGTTTTAAAATCTGATTCAGTTTAAAGAAAAGTACAATTAAATTAAAAATCACATTTTTAAACTACGGTTTGATGTCAGTTTCAACAAGAACGAACTATCCGCGTCGATCCGTGTTTAAATGTTGTAAATACTGTCTTAGCACGATGTTTCTAAATGTATACAATGTGATAAATAATATTCTGTCGTTTAATAAACGTCTGGTAATGACTAAAAACGGCTTTTCATCGGTTACCGGTTTGTTAACGTTAGCATTAGCTTTAATAACACATTTAACGCCTTATAAAACTCATCAAACTTACGTCGTCGTGTTGCATTTTTGTTTCTTCGGATGTGAAATCGAATCTTCACTAAGTCTGTTGTTAAATCCGATGAAAATGATGAAGTTCAAATGAAAATGTGAAATATTTTCTCTGTCTGAAGCCACATGGACCGTCAGGGAGACGCCATCTTTGTTTGCAATGACAAGATCTCGCGTTTGACTCGTGGAGGAGGTGGAGGAAGTATCGCGATACTTCACACAGTCAGCTCAATATTAAAACGAGCAGCTTTAAAATCTTAAAGTCTTAAATACATGATTAAAACACTACTTATTTATGCATTATTAGATTAACAAACGCGAAATTACGAAAAAAAACAAATAAGACATAAAAAGATCAAATGATGACATGAAGTCAAGTATTATAAGACAAATGTAAATAGGTAATAGTGATATTCAAAAAACAAACTTAAACTGCGAATTATTTTTTAAAGCCTTAATTAAAAAAAAACAATTCTACATTAAAATTGAAATTATGAGATAAAAAGTAAATTATGAGGGAAAAATCTGAAAAAAAATAGCCTATGGCATAAAAACCAAAACCATGGGATTAAAATCCATATGAGGAAAAATTATGAATTCTGCTTTAAAAAGTACAATTTAAGAGATTAAAAGTTAATTATGTGACGACACATGGCCCAGAGCAAAAGAAATCAGCTGTTGTCAGGGATGTGATGAATTATTTAATTATTTATCATGATTTATTTGGGTCTGGGTTCCGGTTCAGGATCAGAAGGGCTAAGGCGCATTGCGTAACAAGGTAGGGCTGCACCTTTCACGGACGCTCCGTGAACACACCATTCATCATACTCATGAACCGAAGGATCAGTGAGTCAACATGGCGGCAGGACGACCTGTTCCCGTTGAACAGCGTCTTCACTGACGGTGTCAGAGTCCGGGACGCTCCGGGTCCTGGTTTATATTGAACCTGTTCATGGTGGAATTAATAAAGAACATTACACGTGAGAGTTTTAACGACATTTAATCACTGTAATCTGAGAAACAAGCGGGATCTGTCTGCAGAAATGCATTGTGGGAGAAACAGTCCTGTCACACAAAATGATCAGCGACACCTGGTGGTCAGACTGAGTAACATCAAGAAGAAGGAGGAAATATGTGTGAATGTATGATTTTAAAATATTTTCATGTGTTTCTTAATTTGATTATTTGATTATCAACTTTGTTTGGCAGAATTTAAATCTGTCTCATAATATGTGACTTTTTCTTAAATCTCTCATAACTTTTTCTTTCATAATTTGACTCTTTGCCTCCAATATGGAACTGTAGACACTGGAAGTTCTTATGTTGAATAAAAATAAATAATCTCCTTTACAAAAGTCTGTTCTCATCATCATTCAGATCACTATCAGAAGTCACTGCATATTTTTATCCATAAATTAATCATGAATCAGTTAATGTGAACACATGGAGGCACATGGAGTAAAAAGAACCATGTTTACTGAGATGTGGAGGAGGAGGATCCAACTCTAAATACTCTCTGACCAGAACCATGTGGGTTCTTCAGTTTTATCCCCAGATGAGAGAAAACGCTTCTTGTTTCCTGGTAGAACTTAAAGGGTTCAACCAGAACCCCACAGGACAATGCTTTTTGACTCCAGTTTCCAGTCCAACATGTATGTAGCTGAGATGAGATGAGCATGAGATGTAGCTCTGTTGTAATGGAACCATACATTATCTTCCGGCTGTAATAGTTCTATCCAGAACCCTCTGTGTTCCTTCAGAACCTTTACAGACTGTTACAAATCCACACAGAGGCTTCTATGTAGACCACTTTAAGATTCATCCAGAACCAAACGTGATGTAACTGAAGATGTCGATTCCAGTCTTTAGGTGTGAGTTTGTTCTGTGTAAATGAGTCCTGTTATAAAGAAGTAGGTTTGACCTCTGTGATGATCTGTAACATGTGATCCTCAGTCTAACACATTATGATCCACATGATGAGATCTGAAACCAATCACACGATGCATTAATGAGGTGTTTTCATTTACAGCAGCTCTATAGTCCATTATGATGAAGTCAAACACACAACCTTTATTTCTCTGTTCTTCTTTCAATCATCAAAACCAAAGTTAAAAATAACCAGATTCATTAAACACATCATGAGTCTGATGAGAATCTGCAGCTGAACCACAGACAAACTGTCGTAAACATTAGAACTGGTACCACTAGTTCAAAGTGAGACCTGACCCAGGTTTAAGATATTTAGACACAGTTTAGACGTTAAGAGGCCAACAGGCCGGTGCCGTAATGAAGTGACATCAACTCCATGCTACCATTATATATAAGAAATATGATGGTAAAATCTGTGACTCAAAAATGGAAAAACTTGTCCTTTAAATGTGTTTTTTTCTTGAATTAATTTAAATCTCACTATACATTTTTAAATTAATTAAATTAAATGAATCAAAGCGAATAAAAAAGGAAAACGACTTATTTATTTCTATAGGAATTTAGAATATAATATCAGACATTTCTGCTTTTTTCTTGAATGAATTTATATTGTACTTAAAACTGTCATTCCCTTGTGTGTTGGATTATTTATTTATCAGACTCAGAACTAAAACCTCAGAGGAGAAAAAAAGTTCAAATCTGGTCGTGTCTGTCAGAAAAATGGTGAATGTGTCCTTTAACGTGTAGTTGCAATTCTCTGTTCCGTAGCCAGGTGCCACTGGTGCGCTGACTGCGCGTCGCTGAAATGCCCGGATGTTATTGTAACTAGCTCTTTTAGCAAATCGGCTAGCCGCTGCGACGCCGCTGCCTTCTGCCGCTCCGGTCTGCCGCACCGCGGACTCTCGACCCTTCGGACACCCCCGGGCCTTATTCGCTCAGTTTGAACGTCGGTATTTTAACGTCCGTGATTTATCATGATAGAGGTAGAGTGAACGGCCCGGTATTTTAAAATCTTATCAGTGATTTTCCAACCGGTTTGGCGGGACCTGATCGGGTTAACAATACGAGCTAAAGCTAAAGCTAGAGCAGCTAAACACAGGCCAGTTTGTTTCTTCGGTAGCTAACACAGCTAGCTTACCGAGCTACCGCGGCTGTCATGGAAGACAAATCCTTCACTAAAGAGTTAGACCAATGGATCGAACAGCTAAATGAGTGTAAGCAGCTAACGGAGAACCAGGTCCGGACGCTCTGTGAGAAGGTAAGTGAGCTCCTTTAGCCCGGTTCTAGTTCAACATCTCACTGTGGCCTAAATTAGAAAAGCGGCTCCGGCTAATTCCTGGAGGGAGAAACGGCTAAGGCGGCGGTTTTCCGCAGTTTTCGACCAGTCATCCTGAGGTTGGAGGGTTTAAAACCACCCGGAATTAAATGTAACGCGGTTAATCTCAAAATGTGACCACCGTATGATCATTTTGATCTGAATTAAGTTGAATGAAAGTGTGTAATCGTCGTCTGAGCTCAAACAGGCCCGTGGTCCGCATCCTTGACATTCTCTCCAGTGAATAGACAGAGCCCCTTTCACTGCTGTTTATTATAAATGGCGTTGGATTTTTGCGCACTCACCTGCACCCTGCTCATCCCATTCATACTCCGTTTAAAGCTTAATTTGGTGTTTAATTCTGAAGTTTATACGTGTTATGTCCTTGTGTGTCAGTTTAAACCGCACCCTGTTTATCGATCTGCAGAATTATTGCATAAACCTGAAAAATCTGCCGTCCTGATGTAGGTCAAGTCATATTTAGACCACTATACATATCACCACAGGACACATTCTCTTTTGATTTAATTAATAATAAATAGTCTCTGTATAATGAGCACATGTAAAAGCTTTTTACTGATACGTTTGAATTAAACTAAATTCAATTAAAAGGTACTTTTAATGAGATTTCACCATTTTCTCCTTTGATTTAAAGCCTTTGTGTTCATTTTCAGTTAAACACGGAACTAAATATAATGTGTATGAAATATTAAAACGTCAATAGAAGTCACTGTTAAACTATACTTACAAACATGTGACAGTTGATTCTCCTCTGTTGGGTACAAACTGATTGGTCTGATTGTTGGTCGATTCCTGATCTTCCATGTGGGAAGAGTAGCTTGACATCAGCTGAAGTGTAAAGACAAATGTTTTATCATCTCTGAGTAGAATAAACCTAATCAAAGCATGTTGTGTAGAAAGATGTATGATTGAACTGCTGGTGTTTCCAGATCATTTCACATGCAGCACTGTCCTGTTTCTGAAACACTTGAACCATTTGTTCATCTGTTAGTAAAAACCAACCGTCATCGTAATATTAATATGTGCAGTAAACACATTTAAACGAATAACAAATTTCACGTCATTCACATGCATCGTACATTTCACTCTCCGCATCAGGGTTTTCTCTATCATTATGAGGCTCCTGATCCCAATCCATGTCCAGTCCATTTGAAGAGCATCAAAATGAGCTAAAATTACTTCAGATCCTCAGTGGACGGCTTTATTATTTGCTCTAGTCTTTCCAAATGTTTGCACACAGATATGATAATAATGATGTTGTACATTTTTTATTGAAAAATGTAAAATCATCTTACAGGTCGTCCAAACACCCGTTGAAGTCTTCCTTCAACATTCAGGAAAACACTGTAATAGGATTTGAATGTAAATGCATATTTTTGGTCAAATAACATAAAACTCCCATGACCTCACAACCCCGTCCACCGCAACCACAGAAACCCAGGACAAACCCAAGCATATGGCTGAAAGGTTAGTTTTATTTCTCGTCATCATGCTGAACATGTGATGTGTTTTCTATCACATGAGAGTTTTCTCGTATCATCTGCTTACATTGTCCATCATGACCGAACCGTTTACAGCAGATGATGGTGTTTAATGACAGGAAACATGTCGGCATCGATAAAAGGAACTGATTCACTCTGAGCATCAATTCTGATGGTTTGGAGCCAGGTCTGAGGAAATCGGTTCAGGATTCCCTGTCAGAGTTTTTCTCATTCTGTGTCACGTTCACGTCCTCTCATGTTTGTCACATACAGTTAAACACTTATAGATAAAGATGAATAACTAAATCCGAACACTACAGATAGAAATCGTTTAAATCAAACGCGTCAAATAAAAACCAAATGAATCAATGTTAAAGGCATTGTTGAATAGATTTTCTGTTTCATCAACCTTTAAAGTTACTAAAATACTTGTGAACCATAAAATATCCTGCAGCCAATGAATTGATGATAAACAGTTGTAAATCTTTAACTTTATATAACTTTATCAGATTGAATGAAGCGCTGATATAAACAATTCATTGATAAGTCAGTTGAAAAAATAATAGATCATAATAGATGAATGATTTCATTCATTTTTCAGTAAAATGTCAAGCATTTGCCTCTGAAATGGTCCCATTTGTCCAGGTTTCAGTTGTTTTTTGTCATAGTTAGTGAAACGTTTAGATTTTAGACTAAAAAACGTCACTTTGAAAACTTTCTTTAACACAGGAAACGTGCAGTTTGATCCAATGAAAACCGTCTGTAGCTGCAGCTGTAGTTGATAGATTTTACTGTTAATTATGTTCATTATTTCCATTATTACTGACAATGATAATTAAAGTATCAACAGAAATGAACAAATCTGTCACTTTTAACCATTTTAACCTTTAACCATGTGAATTCCTCCCTTTGAAGATTTTCTTCTAAACTCAACAAGAACATCTCTTGAATTTAAAAACTATCAATAATAACAACTTGAATAATTAGATAAATATCAGTTTATCTAATTATTCAATTATATCATATGTTTTTTCATTGACGTTTTATGTTTTGTCAGAATTAATCACATTCACAAAACCAAATGAACTGTTGAAGTGTTTCTCGGTTAAATTCAGGATGATGATGATGATGGTGGTGTGTTTCATATGTAAACATCAGATCCAATGGTGCGGTGTCCTGTGAAGTCAAATTTCAATAACCTTCTCCTTTCAATAGGATTAATGATAATGCTTTAAACAGTGTTGTGTGTTTTCTGTTTGCTCTTCAGGCCAAGGAGATTCTGACCAAGGAGTCCAATGTGCAGGAGGTGAGATTTCCCATCATGCCTCGGTGGGAGCTCAGCAAACAGCTGATCGATAGATGTCCATCTTTAGATCCACTAGGGTTTCACCACTGGGTCTGAATCAATTCAGTTCAGGTTGTTTCACTCAGAAACAGGTTGTAGTTGGACATAAAGCCAGTGAAGCCTTTAACATTTACACATAGGAACGTTTACATTAAGAACTGACCCCAGAGCAGTTTGATGAATGATCTTTATTACATGACCTTGAAGTGTTTTTAGATTCACTCATCATGTTAAAAAATCAACCCAGATGGATGGATGGGTGGATGGCATCTGATCATTTAAATTAATAATATGTCACTGATTAAATTAACAGAACTGCTGATCAGGATTATTGATCTGATCAACCAGACCAGATTCTGATCATCAGGGTCAGTCTAAGAAAAGTATCCTATACAACAGGTTTAAAGTGGATTTTATACAAACAACTAATGTTTAAATCTAACAATAATGTGTAAACATTTATTTCCTGTTTCTGTGAAAAGTCAAACTGACCTGATGCTGGAAAATAGGTCAAATATGTGGATTTAATTCTGATTTGATTGAATCAGAGCAAACATAAAAACATTTCTAATAATAATTCATTTTTATTTATAGCAGAGTTATCAATGGACAAAGAGGAAACAAATACAAACAAACAAAATACAACAGTGAATGATACGAATGTGAAGAGTAGAAGATTAAAACTAGAACAAAACAAGAGAAAAAAAGAAGTGACTCGGTTAAACTATGATCTACTGTACTTTACAATAGAACTGTTCATCCAGTGAAACCTTCTCAATGAATCAACTCAACATAAAAGTCAACATTGAACCATTTAGTCTCTAACTTTAGAGGAGAATTAACCTTTAAACATGAGGTAGAAGAATGGACAGATGTAAAGTGAAGGATAAGCAGCTGTAAATGTGGTCAGATGAAGATCAGAGAAAACACAAGTAAGTTCTGTTTGAAACTGCGTCAGTAAATACATGATTAAAAAAAACATGCTTCAGTTTCACAGGTTTAACAGGACTTTTAACTTTGAAACTTCAGTCTGTGACAAAGAGTCAAATGATCAGTTTCCTGAGGCCATTTGGATCAGATGTGAATAATATCACACCATGTTTCACCACAAACAGAGCTTTGGGTTTATTCACACACTGCAGTCGTTGAAGATGTGAAGGTTTAGCCAAACCTGAACCCCATCTGTTCAGGTTTAATGAGGAAATGGAAACCAAACAGCTGAGTGTGAGCTCATATTTAGAGTTTATTCAGCTTCTTAACATCAGGAATCACTGAGTCCACGTCAGGCCACATGATTAATATTTCACAAAACATTATCTTCAGTTTGTAGATGTCGTCAATAATCAAACCTGATGTAATCAGAGTGTAAAAACATAGTCACGTCTGTCAGCGTCACAGTAAAAGTGAAAACGTGTGAAATATCTGTGTTTTAATGTTGGTGTTAAACCCAGGTTTTAAGACCTGTTCCCTGTGTGTCCAGGTGCGATGCCCTGTCACGGTGTGCGGAGACGTCCACGGTCAGTTCCACGACCTGATGGAGCTGTTTAAGATCGGAGGAAAGTCTCCCGACACCAACTACCTGTTCATGGGAGACTACGTCGACAGAGGATACTACTCTGTGGAGACGGTCACGCTGCTCGTCACGTTAAAGGTACTACAACGACCGCGAGGCTCGGTTTATGGAGGTCGAGACAGCTTTAGTTTACTGTTGCCATGATGACTGAGATGAGTCTTAAAAACCTCAAATGTGTTTATAGAAGTTGACTGAATGTGGATTTAAGAATTCATACAATAACAATAGTTTGAAGCAGGAAAAAGTAAAAAACCGACTGATCAGCTGATGTCAGTTAACGATGTTTGACTTTATCGTAAATTGTTGAACTGAACATCAGTCTGTTCAAACTGTAGATGGAAGTGATTCAGTTTGTAAAACGTCATCAGCATCATTTTGTACAAGCTTCCAGTGTAAATGAATGTCTTCACATGTTTAAGAAGAGATCGTTGAATGTTGTTGATTTGTTTGATGAAATCTGTCAATGTTTGATCAATGACTTTAAAACTAACCTCAGTTTGACTTTACAATACATGATGTTCAGTTTTACTGTGTGAGCTGGTCTCAGGTTCTGGGTGTGGTCCAGGTTCTGGTTCTGGGTCTGGTTCAGGTTTGATTGGAGGAGGAGCAGGTCTCAGTGGACTGTAGAATAATAATTTTTAGAGACAAAAGGCTCCACATTTAAAACTCAAATCGGCCTCAGTTTTCCAACCCAATGAACGTTTTCATCAGTGAATCCACACAAACGTCCAGATGTCGATGATTTCACCAAATCTATTCATTCATTCAAGCTTCATTTCATCATAAAAAACCATCTTCTTTCTGAACCTCTTTGAAAACAAGGAACGTCTCATGAAAACTTTAGGTTTGTCGTATTATACAGTTTTATTCCACTGTGTCTCAGCTTCACTTTGTTTCTTTGTGTTAAAGTAATGAGATGATGAGCAGTTGATAAACAAGTATTAAACATGAACAAACCAGCAACAATAATCTGTATAAATGTGTTTCCGTTTATACTTTATAATTTCACTATAATTAGTTTCTCACACATTTAAAATCTACTGTTTTTCTATTATTGTACGTGTGGTTGAGGTTGTCTTCAGTTCAGGTGGATCCCGTTGAACAGGATGCTGATGTCGTCCATTAGAACTAGTTGTGTGTTTGTGTGTAACTGATCCATGACTCTTTAAAGTATCAGCTGATTGTCAGACTTTATGATGACTGGGTTCAAGTTCAACCCAGGAAACAAGTCATGAAACTAAACACTACAAAACATACATGAATACACGACTTTCTGCACATTTAAAGTCCTCGATGACTCTTGAAAACCAAGGCCCAGTTTGAAACCTGAACATGTTCTGGAGTCTGAATAATCATCCACACACGGAACAGAGTGGAAAGAAATAAAACACTTTTATAACATTTCAGTTTCCAACTCGGTATCATCTCAAACCTACTTACAAAATGAAACAGTTTATAAATTATAAATCAGTTGAAGTGTTGGGATTCTCTGAGTAAAGTCATAGCTGATGATCATGTAAATGTTTCTTTCAGGTTCGTTTCCAGGAGCGAATCACCATCCTGCGAGGAAACCACGAATCACGGCAGATCACACAGGTCTACGGCTTCTATGACGAGTGCCTGAGGAAGTATGGCAACGCCAACGTCTGGAAGTACTTCACAGACCTGTTCGACTACCTGCCGCTCACTGCGCTCGTCGACGGACAGGTGAGACGACCGGACATGCAAACGACACACAATACGCAAATGACACCAGACTCACTGTTCACATCCCTGAATCCTCTGCCGTTTGTTTCAGATCTTCTGTCTCCACGGAGGTTTGTCTCCCTCCATAGACACTCTGGATCACATACGAGCTCTGGACCGTCTGCAGGAAGTCCCACATGAGGTACCGAACCATAAGACCAACACCTGCTACGTCTCATTAACCTGTGGTCGAGGTGGGGATCGGCATCGATTAGGAAGAACTCGGTTCTAGGAAGGAAGAACTCGGTTCTTCCTAGACCTTCATGTCTGATCCAGTATTTGTTGTAGAAAACAAACTGATCTTTAAAGTGTTTGCTGCTCAGTGCTGGGCAGAATGAAAACACAACAAACATGTCAGCATCGCATTATAGTTTCTATTTCAAGGTCAGAAGTTTCTCGTCTTAGTCATTTTCTTTCTCTTCTTGTCATCAATATGATATTTAAATGACTTAGTTTCAGCCACCACAGATCATTGTGAGTCCTGTCATTACACTATGATCTGGACTGGTTGATAAATGAGGACCAGTGACTCTGTTTAAAACTAATGACATGTAACACCAGACTGAGGTGAAATTCAGGCCTGATATTTAAAATGACAGTTTGGCCGATGCTGATACTGATGATTTCTGTTATTTCTCCTCCTTTAGTGCCACAGAAACAAAGACATCATGAACTTAACTGTTTTTAAGTCTTTCTTCATCACATTATCTTTGAATGAGACAGTCATTAATAAAACACAACAGATAAACATCAGCTGTGGGTGAAAAGACATCTTTTAGCCTGATACTAATGTCGTCTGATGTGTTGCTGCATCCTTAGTTCTGATGATAAAACATGCTGGACTGAAACGAGGACTGCACTTCATTGACTGAAATATCCTCCGGTTTGGAACCAAAGCAGAATCAAAACATTTTCTATGCCAGTAGAAACTTAGACCTGGTTCCTGATCCTCAGCTGTTGGTTTGATTGTTGTTGAGTTTGTTTGACATGTTCAGAGTGATGGTCTGAGGAGCTGCAGATGTCATCACTTCTGCTCCATCATAAATTGCTGGTCTGTGGTGCGTTCAGGGTCCTGACTGGTCTGCGGTGCGTTCAGGGTCCTGACTGGTCATGGTGCATTCAGGGGTCCTAACTGATCTGTGGTGTATTTAGGGTCCGATGTGTGATCTGCTGTGGTCGGACCCTGATGACCGTGGTGGGTGGGGGATCTCTCCTCGAGGGGCCGGATACACCTTTGGACAGGACATCTCAGAAACCTTCAACCACGCCAACGGCCTCACTCTGGTGTCCCGCGCCCACCAGCTTGTCATGGAGGTAAGACCCAGACCTGGACCTGAATGACGGGGGTTCAGGTCTTTGAACAGGACATGTCTGAACTCAACCAGAACCTCTACATTTACACTTTACAGAAACTTAAAACAGTGTGGATATATGTCACTATAACACGTGTCCAACATGTTGCCATGGAGGCAGTGATAGAGGCTCCTCCCCCTCAGTTGGACTCGTCCTGTAGATCTGAGTCTGTTCACACTGTTTCCACAGTTTAAATAATATAAATGTGTCATTTAATATTATGATATAGTATATAGAGCAGATGAAAAACTGAACATCCATTAATTTCTACACATTGAGTAAAAATAGTTGAATCAAACTGGTTCTGATTATCTGTTTGACCTCAGCATTAAATAGTAACATCGCTCTGAGACTTTTAGTCTGTGGATTTCAGATCGTGTTCTCATGTGGTCTCATCAGGACTCTGTGGTCTAACCTGTTTGATGTGTTCAGGGTTATAACTGGGGCCATGATAAGAATGTGGTGACCATCTTTAGTGCTCCAAACTACTGCTACCGCTGTGGAAACCAGGCAGCCATCATGGAACTGGACGACACCCTCAAATACTCTTTGTGAGTAGAAACACACATTCACACATGTAGTCATGAAACTTAACCTGTGTTCATGTCCTCATTAAGATGTTTTTAAACCAGAGTCGATGAAGACCCTGATCTCATCGATCCTGTCGTGTGACTCACGATCGTCTGGTTCTTCTTTAAACTGATCTACATTTAGTTTAATATGTCTTATTCACACACCGAGTCTTACATAGATTTGACAGTTTATACATTATTTGCATGTATTTTAATCAAAAATGTGTCATAAAGTCGATTCACATCATGATGTTGTCTTCGTCCACTGGTTGTGTTTTCTCTACAACGACCCTTTATTTTTTAATATTTTGTTAGTGAATGTGTTTTCCTTCTAACAAGGCTTCTTTCTCTTTCTCCTTCTCTTTCTTTTCCTCCTCCTCCTCGTCCACAGCCTTCAGTTTGACCCTGCCCCCCGCCGCGGTGAGCCCCATGTGACCAGACGCACTCCCGACTACTTCCTGTGAATGTCCAAAGCCATCCCTGTCAATCACCCACAGAGCTCCGCCCCCTGCCCCTCCCACCTGTCATTATTTCAGATGGAAAGGGAGACTACCCGATGATTGGCTTTTAACTAAAAGAAAAATGGTGCCCCCTACAGTCTGTCTCCCACTGAAACGCTGTCATTAACGCTGTGCTTCTGGAATAACACACCATCTGTTTCCTTTACTTTTTCTGTTTATAACATGTTTGAAACGAGAGAATAAAACTACCAACGTGGACCAAATGTGCCATATTCTGATCCTTTTCCTACATGTGCGACATCAGGCTTTTCTTCTTCTGTTTCTGTTTGACTTTTGTTTTTTAGCTCTTTAACCCGTCATCACCTTCCTGACATTAAAACACAACACATCTCATGGCATCTGTGCTTCTTTCTGTTGCGAGATCATTTTAAAAAGAAGAAAAAGTTTGCTTCACGTAGCCCAGCTGTGAGTTCTGTTTAGGCTGCAGCCGGTCGTCATCTCAGCAAGTCTCTGATTACTGTAATTTGAATAAAGAAACAGACGACGTATGAATAAAATGTCCTGTTGACGAACGACTCACTGTGTCCGACTTTCATTTAACATTGTTCACATGTTCATTCAGGGTTTGGTTTGTTCACATTCACCTCTTCCCAGTTCTTCAGTTGTAGCTCCTTGAATCCTCGACTCCTCGCCCCGCCTCCTCGCCCCTCCCATCTCAGAAGCAGCCGAGGAGTTGAGGCAAAAGGCATTTACATAAAATGACATTGGTTCCTGTGAGCCATCACTTTAAGTAGTCGGTTGAATATGACATATAGCAGCTGCATGTTTAGTGCATGTGTTATTTAGTTACAATGTGTTGATATTTGTTATGATCTGTGTCAGATGAGTTTTCATGTAAATTTAGGATTATTTAGTTTTATTAATTTAATTCATAACGTGGCATCGTGTCAGTAGGTGATGTAGGGATGTCATATGTTTTTATTTAACACAAGTTTGAGCATTTTAAATAACTAATACAACCAAGTCCTGCTCCTGCCCTGGTTTGTATGATCCAGATGGTCCTGGACCTACTCCTGGTCCTAGTCCTGATCCTAGTTCCTAGTCCTGGTCCTCGTCTAATGTTTGAAATAGTGAAGAACATGTAAATTCCACACAGACAGACCAGGTTCTGCACAGGATTTGAACCAACAACCTTTAAAAGAGTTTTAAAACTAAAACCATCAGATTGACTTGAATCCAGAGGTTGTGAAACGAGAGTCGACGTTCAGCTTGAAATGAAAACTGTTGAGATCAACATGGGACGTGTTTTCATACATGTTTGTGACGTGTTTTCAGTCACAACTGAAGCAGTAACGTGTTTGTTCACTCAGGTGTTTAATTTTGTCAACAACGCCCTCCCGTGTTTGAGAAGTGACAGTCACCACCTGACCAAAGCACAGCTCATAGTGTAGTGTTACTACTGCACCACTGGGGGCGACGTCGACAACATGAAAAACACTTAGTATTTACTCCAAAAACAAGGAAATTCAAACAGTGTTCAAGTCTTTTTCATGTGTTCACCAGCGCCCCCAGTTGTGGAGAAGTAACACTGTATGTTTCAAAGAATTTGAAATGATTCTAAACGCATTAACAATCACTTTCTGATTAAATCCAAGTGGTTTCATCCGCGCCCCCCAGTGGTGGCTTAATAAGACTACACTGTGATCTGAAAACTACAACATTTTGTTCGTCGTAACAGCATTAAATATGGCAGTTTCCAAGTGTTTTTCAGGCGGTCGCCATGGATACCAGTGGAATGAAGTGAAGTGAAGACGTCTGACGTCACCACCACAACCACCAGTGTTGGATGAGTCACTGACTCTTTACCTGAAATGAGCATTTTCAGAGCCTGTGGTCAAACTGAAAATATAATATTAATATAATAATCATGTAAAATCACATCATTAGACTGTTTTTGAACTGCTGTTGAAGAAGAGATTTTTAATCTCGTGTCCTTTTCAGTTAAATATAAATTTAAAAATATTTACAATGTACATTCATGAATAAAATGCTCTGAAATGGTCAGTGTTGATGTGTCACATTTTCAGATCTGACTTTTCATCTCAATTAAATTCATAATCAAAATAATCTAATATTAATGTGAATATTTATTTTTCAGTTGTGTGAATTTCCATCTTGTGATTTGACGATTGTCCAGCAGGTGTTGCTAGAGCTTCAGTGTGTGATCAGTAATGAAACATTATTTTCAGAGTTTAGTCTGAAGCTGTTTGTTCGTCCGAGGCAAGTCATGGATTCACTGCTTTAATAAAAGAGTCTAAATATCTAACAGATAACAGTAAAATACAAAAAAACATTCAGTTGTTTAACAGGTTATTTATATTAAACTGATCAAACCAATTAAACATAGATCTATTTAATTAGATTGGATTAATTTAGGGTTAAGATTCAGTTTTAATCTGGGAACAAACAGGAAAATACATGCAACAATAAAAAACAAAGACAAAATGCTAAATATTAGTCATTTATATCCTGTTTATTTTTTAACTAAATGTCACCATTGGCGTGAAGAGAATATGTGATTTAAACATCATTCAGCAAACAAAACTTCTCTGAATGCTGATTTATTCTAAGAAAACAGTGTCATGACTCTTTACTTTGCTCTGACTTTTATTTCTGTCACCAAATGGAGCATAGCCATAAAGTCGAGCTCAGTCCACATATCAGCTCGACTGAACAGCTGATCTCAACGTCAGCTGATTCTCTTCTGCTCATCCTATTGGTTCATCTTACTCAGGTGTCATATTTAAACTGCTCAGCTCCACCTTTTCATTTTGTATCTGACTTCATCAATGTCATTTTGTTGTCATTTGATGCCTGTTCTGTTCCCTATGGAGGGTCTTGATGCTGCTCTCTCTGCCCAGGTTTCCACGTCTGCTCATGGAGGAGCAGGGAGCTCCCAGAACAGAGACATTCCAACAAATACATATAACATATGCAGATGAATACTTAATTTTTGATGAGAATGGTCCTGACTGAATTATGTTTAAATAAAGAAAACACAGTGAGAAGAGAGAAAAATCTGACAATGAACAAGTTAAAGGTTTAATATGACGATATGACGTTTAAAGTTTATATTTCTATCAGTAGCTGAAAACAAACTGTTGCATAAAGAAATGTAGGAAATATTCAAAATATAAAAGAGTAGTTTGACATGAAAACATCAGGTCAAAGTGAAAGATTTAAGGAGGTTTATAGTTTTTAATCTGACATTGTCTTGTTTTTATGTCAATCGATGGTTTGTTTAATCGAAGCCACTGGTTCTGGTTCTTTAACAATTAAAACTAAAAGTAATTTGAAATAAGGCTGAACAATATATCAAATGAATTCAAATCTAGGCTTTGTTTTTAATCAATGTGAAAAATGCCTCAATCACAAAATTAATATCAGTCAAAAATACACAATAAAAGACAACCTGTTTGTTTGTTGTAATGTATTCATTGTGAATGTGTTTGCCAGTGGTGTTTGATTTTTTTGTTTTTTAGTTGTTGTTGTTGTTGTTTAGTGATTTTAAACACAAACAACCTGTAGATTTAATGAAGAAAACTATTCTGAATCATGTATCAAGTTTGTGAACAAACACTGAAAACAATCTAGATGTGATTTTTCATCTGTATGGTCTGGATCTGGATTGGACTGATCTGATCTGGACCTCCTTCATCTTCTGCTGCTGTTCATGTGAAAGTGATGAGATGTTCAGGATACGCCTGGATATCGTTGAAGATGATGAACATGCTTGGATTCGCCACGTTGTCGGTGACGCTGTCGTAGAGGTCTGAGGTGCTGCCAGTGCTTTTGGCTGGTGGACTGATCATTCCACTTCGTCCCGTTGTGAAGTCTCCGACCAGGACTCGGGCCAGGTACATCCTCTTGTGGCCTTGAGAATCCGGTGGTGCGTAGCCACTAGCGGAGTAGGCGGGATCTACGGCGAAGTACGAGCCTTTACCGAGCGCTGCACCTGTATGGAATAAAAACCACAGAATAATCAGTTAAAATCCACATCAAAAACTACTGCAAAGATGCAAAACATGTTTTCAATGAGCAAACACGGCATAGTTTATGACCGGTCTCATTGAAAACATTCATGTCTGTTCCTTTATTTGCATCATTAATCAGTGCATTGATTCAGAATGAAAAGAGAAACTGCTCTAAACATTCAGTAACCGATGCTGCTGTTTACAATGTGTTTACTGACCGTGGGTCCCGGCGTAGCTGCGGTTGAAACCATATTTGTTGATTTGATCAATGGAAGTGGAGCCGGTTCCGTGAAAAAGCAGCTTCTCGTTGTTCATGTGTTTGTTCTTTGATTCCAGTTGTTTCTTCTTCAACTGGTAGTTCTGCCACAAAGTCGCGTTCTGAACCCGATCGATCTGAAAAAAACACACATTTATTCCAGACTGAAACATTGGTGACGTCGTACAGAGACACATCAGACGCAGCTGTGACGTCCAGTCAGCTGTAGTAACCATGTGATGCTTCTGAATGTAAGCGACGTACAGAGATGATGTTGACCGTCAGACCGGTCCTCTTCAGTTCCTTCTTCACTTCGGTGTACTCTTTGGACTTTGGCTTCAGAGGAAGCGCTTTGACGAGGTCTCCCTTCATGTCGTCCCAGTGTGACGGCAGAACAGCATCGTCCCCTCAAATATGACATGGAATGAAGTTTAAAGTTTGTTCTTTTATAGCACTGTGTAGATTATCAGGCACAGAGTCGCATCATATTAGTTTAAAAGGAAACATTTGTGAAATTCACAAAAGTAAATCAAGACGATCATCTTCTTTCTAACTTTAGCTGCACATCACTTCATGTTTTGTATGTTTTGATGTAAACTCTCACCTTTCAGTTCTTTCCTCAGTAGCTCCACCTGGTGGTGTCTGTTGGCTGAAGTTGCTTTCTTGTGTTTCACATTAGCGTTGAATGGCTTGTTGTTGATCTTAATCTTCACTGTGTTCTGTTGTTTTCCCAGAGCCTCCTCCAGAGTCAGGTTGGTGAACATGTCGAAGGGCACCATGTCCCCGGTGCTGTCGCTGTACTGCCACTCCACCAGTCCACTGAGCAGGAAGGCGTTCCTCCTCTGGTTCTCCATCCTCTCCACCTTCCGGATGATGTCCCTGATGATTTGAGAAAACACTTTCAGGTCAGAGGAAGCCACAGGACTGAAGCTGCTCTCTGTCTGTTCACCTGAAACTAATGGAACTCTACTGAAAAATATTCAGCACTTATAGTCCTCACTTGAGTTGAGACCAGTATAGATTTAGTGAAACTGGTCTACCTATGTCATAATGGATAGACGTATGGAGACGACATACAGATCACCATGAGCTGAAGAACTAAATGTATTCTGTTCTGGGAAAATGTTAAATGAACTTCAGTCAGGACCTTCTGTCTGTCTGCACCTGTAGCTCCAAAACTACAGCACATTTTGATTTGAAATACAGGTAGGTCTGTCCCATATCTGAGTCCTCTTAAAAGACTGATCACTGAAGATCTGGATCAGGATCCGGAGTGTAGACTTCTTAGAAGGATTCTTCACCACCGGGAGATACTGGGACACTTGACATTTTTGTGATTTTCTCTTAAGTGAAGGTCGTTGTTGTTCTGAAATAAATCAAACACCTGCTGCAGAAAAACATCTACCAACGTGATCCAGAAGACGATGGATGCAGAAACATGAATCCACATCCTGGAGATTTGTTTCTTTGAGTGTGTTCATACAGTGAATTATTCAGGCATCTGACGCCACGTCTGAAATCTCTGATTGTCTAGTTTCTTCAAATTATATTTGGGGGTTTGGTTTTGTTCTGGGACCTCCCTGACATGGAAGACTGAGGCAGGGAGAGCAGCATCAAGACCCTCGTAGGGACCATGACCACTAACATGACATTGGGCTCTTCCCAATTCTTAGCTTGTAGCTCCTCGGGTCCTCGATTCTCGATATGCATTTTAGGGAATTGAGACATCCTTCAAGATGGCTCAAAGAGATCGATTTCTGGGTCACGTCAAGGAGGTGAAAAATGAGGAATCGTGAAGAGCCCATTGATCAACAATTAATATAAACACTACAGGCAGAGTAAACAAAGTCAACAGTCTGTATGAAGTAGTGAGTGAACAAAGTGTTCATATGATCAGTGTCATGTTGCTGTCATTGATGCTGCTCTCCCTGCTTTAGGGTCCACATGTCATGGCAGGTCCTACAACAGAGCCATACCCCCAAATATAACATACAGCACATGAAATAAGTTTAATCCTGACAAAAGTGGTCCTGACTGAACTAAATTTACAGTTTCTGGAAATGTGATTTTTGGAAAATAAGAGTGTGGGCAGAAATATACAAGCATTTTACTTCTGTCTGTTCAGTCACGACTTCACTGTTGCCTTTGTTTTGACCGTTTATAGTGACTATTCTGTGTGATGACTGAATGAAACGGTCACAATTCACCTGACTGCAGACTCTGCGCTGAACACGTCTCTGGTCAAACCCTCCAGGTGGATTTTAGGCTCCTGGTCCTCCTCTCCTCGTTCCAGACTGATGCTAACTGTCAGACTCCTCTGCAGCTCCTTCAGCTGCTCCACATCCTGCTGCGTCAGCTGTTCGATGAAGGAGTCGCTGATGGTCTTCTGAGCCTGTTCGGCCACAATCAGATCCTCAATCCTTTTCTTAGCCTGACTGACAGCCTGCAAAGGAGGGACATGGACAACACTGAAACCATCGCATCACATCCTAAACCACCTGAACGTCAACATCTAAAACCACCTGAACATCAACATCCTAAACTATCTGAACGTCAACATCCTAAATCACCTGAACATCAGCATCCTAAACCACCTGAACATCAGCATCCTAAACCACCTGAACATCAACATCCTAAACCACCTGAACTTCAACATCCTAAACCACCTGAACGTCAACATCCTAAACCACCTGAACGTCAACATCTAAAACCACCTGAACATCAACATCCTAAACCACCTGAACTTCAAC
>JAPQRN010000027.1:1775419-1789964 GCA_037367275.1 Coranthus polyacanthus
AATTTTGATGTTTACAACTTCTCTCATGTGGTCATTTGTTTGTTTCTACAGAAATCTAAAAGGCGGGATGTTTAGTTCCATTATGTAAAACTATACAGAAGTATAATGTGTTTCCTGTAGAAAATGCATGTGATGCTGAAAGTTTGACTTGTTGAAATGCAGCGGAGTATAATATGGTCACTTCTGGCTACAAAAGTCAATGTGGCGACGACCAAAACACAAACTACTGTCTTCAAAACGACCAATGGGTGAGGTCACAGTTCCTCCGTCCACTAATCTCGTACAGTCTTTGATTTCTCAATTCAATTTTATTTATACAGCCCAGTATCACAAATCAAGGATTGGCCTCAAAGGTCTTTACAGTCTGTACAAGATACAACACCCTCTGTCCTTAGACCCTCGGTTCGAGTGAGGAAAAACTGTCAAAAAAACCCAGGTTCCTCACAGATGTACTGGATGCTACAGAAATGTCAGTCGTCCAGGTTGAGTATGTCGTTAGAGAGCGGATTTAGATTCTTCGGGCTAATTATTTCTACTCTTGTCTAAGTCAGTGATGCTTCATAGGGTGATATCTTTTAGTTCATGTATGAAACTTACTTATTAATTGGCTAAAGCCAACTTAAGAGACATCATGAACAGCTAATTGCTACCACGTGTTGTTAAAGTTGCATGTTTGGGTCTAGTAATTTAGCATTATTGTGTTCTATTTTCTGCCATATTCCAGAAACTACTGCTGTTACCTGTACTGCAACTCTGGGTAAAGAAGATGAACTACATGTGGTGACTGTGTCTCTGATAGGAGCTCTGGAGTGCTCAGTTTTAGTATCCAGTCAGTCTTAAAGGGTACAATCCCCACAATGGTCCTTGGAGATGGATGAATTGGCTTCTTCGAGGTAGACTCTCTAAGCAGCATGCACCCAGATACCTGGAGGATATCACCGTTCTGGCCTTTCTTCCCATCCTACAGACATAGGGTCAGAGTCGTAGTGAAGCGGAGGTACCTCATACAGTGGATATAGGTTCACTGAGGGAACTGGTCAAATCCATCTCCATAAAGGAAAGGAAGGAGGCCAGATGAAATAGCTCAGCTTATCAGTAGACTTGATCAGTATGAGAAGAGACAGCAGCATAGGAAGCCCATACTAACGCACCACCAGAACAGGACTTTAAAGCCATAACACGGTAGTGACTCAGTGTGTGTGAGTGAGTGGTATTTGTGTCATAAACTGTAAAGTTATGAAAAGATCTCAATGGACACATGGGATGACTCTAAAAGCTTTTGTGAAAAACCTTAATGTTGGTTTAAATCCTCCAGTGGCCTTTTCTCTTTTCACACTCTTCATTTGACTCATGAAGTGTATTTTTATCTCCATCATGACAGGAAATGGCACCATCTACTGACCTGACCTGTACTGACAGGACCTAGTGTTAGAATCACATGCACAAAAGTCAGAGGTTGAAGGTGAACTGAAGTTAAAACATCATGGACATCACAGTCCAGACATTGTAAGTCTGGATCAAACTGTCCTCTGTGTCCACGAGTAACATCATACAACCTCAACTGGGGACCATTGTGGACCTCATCAGACCAGTCCAGAACTCACACCCTCTTCTTCCTCATCCAGTTCTTGAGGCTCAATGTGGTTTTACTTAGTCTTGTTGAAATATTCATGGACATCTCTGGAAAAGTTGTTGTCTTGAAGCAGCATGTGTTGATCCAGAATCTCAATGTACTTTTCATCATTAATGACCTTTGACCTCAGACCATGACAGACCCTGGCTTCTGGACTTGTTTTGGTAATGGTCTGGATGGTCCTTTTTGTTTCCTTCCTCTGGGTCCAGAGAAGTCCACAATGCTTCTGGACACAGTTCACATAAGGCTTCATTAAGACTCAGTAAAGTTAGAATTGACATTAGTGACTGTAAATGTAAATGTATTGTAGAGTCACAGTAATCCTAATCCTAATCCATGTGGTTCTATCGGGTCTAGATGAACAACTGTTCTTAATTCTAATCCATGTGGTTGTATCAGCTCTATATAACCTCGCGGTCTATTTCAGGTCACAACAAATCATGGGGAAAAAAGAACAGAAAAGATGAAAAACTACTTGCATCTATTTCCCAACGGGAACCGGTCCCCTCCAGAATAAGAGGGGACCGGATTATTATAAATTAATGATTTTTTAAATATATATATATATATATATATATATATCCTTTTCAGATTTTCAGCATGACTCCTTTATTATGTCATGTCTTTATATGGCTGCTGTGTCGTTTGTATATTTCGTACCCGTCTTGCTCTATAAATTCTAAATAAAGTTATCGTTACACACAAGTTTCCTCGTTGCCTGTGCTCCATGGTTGGACCCACCTACACCGCTCTGATTCGTCAACCTTACCGTGACGTCCTTAAGCGTGTCCTCCGATTGGCTGAGAAAATGGCGGGGGAACTGCGTGGTTAAAAACACCAATACACTAAGCGGAGCTGCGACTATTTAGTTTAAGTGAAAGTCTTTATATTAAATCACATTTATCACATTATTACCCAGCGGAGAAGAAGCTGTTTATTGTCCGCTCTTCTGCTGGTGAATGTTGTCAGGATGGATGATGGCGGAGTTTCTCAGATATCTGACAGACTGGAGAAGTAAGTGCTGTAAACTGACGGCTAGCTCACTGTTAGCTCATGTGCTAACGTTCTACCGGTTAATTTTAATGAAAGGCTAGCTTCATGCTAACGGCAGACGTATATGACTCTAAACTGGGATCATTGGGCTCACATCTGTACGAACAGTGTGTTAAACCAACAGCATCAGTTTGTCAAGTAAAGTAAAACATCCGCTTTCTGTTTATTATGTTTAAAATACTCCGTAGATGTAAAATCATATACATGGTGTTTAAACGTACTGTAGTTACACATAAATACTGATATTTTAACAGTATACGTTAAGGTTGTCATTATGTTTAATTGCATCTCGACGTTTCTTTTAAGTATATTGAGATATGAGTTTTTTTAGCCATTTGTGTAGAAGATAATCTTTGAAACGGCCGAGTGTTTGCCCCAGAAACAGCAGCAACAGAGTTTCATGTCTTCAGATGTTTGGCTTTGGTGACAAATGTTAATATTGCTGATTCATGTTGTAACATTTTCATTTTTATTGTCTGAAGTGGTTGTATTAGTTAACAAGCCTCACTTTGTCTTCACAGGTCTCTGTCTGTGGACACAGATGACAAGATGGACATTTACAACAGGTAAGACAACATCACAAACGTATCTGTTCATCCTCACACTTAACGTTTATCCCTCATTTAAGATTTTAAATACAATTTAATAACATTAGTAAATGATGATGTTGTTGTTTCATTGGACTGGGAGCAGTTTTAATAAGGAATTAATCATAAGTATCTAGGCTTCTGTTATAAAACCCCATGTGACAGTATGTTCTGATGATGAACTGAGGAGGAGCTGGACTCTAAGGCTGTGTTGGAAATGTCCTACTACATAATACTGTTGTACTGATACTGACCAAAAGTACTTTGTAGTATGTGAAAAACATGACAAATCTGCAGTCTGCACAAGACACCTGTAGGTAAACTCTTGTCAGTTCTCAAGGTGTGGCTCCTCACCTCACGTCTTAGCCCCTCCCACCAGAGATGTGAGCGGAGGAGTCGAAGAAACAGGGATTTAACAAAATGAGATGTCCTCGCCTCAGAGCTGTCATTTTAAATAAATGTTGGTTAAATATGACGGGTGTAACAGCTACATCATCTGTTATTTAGTTATAGTTACTGTTGTATTTTATGATCTGTGTCAGATGAATGTTCATGTAAACTTATGATTAACTTTTAATTTAATGGCATCATGTGTCAGTAGGTGATGTCATACATGGTTTTATTTAACACACAGAAGTTTGATCATTTTAAATAACTAATACATTTTGTATTATATGTGCTGTAGTTTGAAACATTCAAACAAGCCAGTTAGACGACACCGGCAAATAATGTGAACAATGTCGTTTGTGTCAGCAGTTTGACTGAGGTTTCTGTGTAAAAACATGATATCTGCATTGGATCAGTTTACATCTGAGGAGATTTGTCATGTTTTTCACCTTCTACATATGACTGACTACTCATGGTCAGAATGAGTATGTCAGTCTATGTAGTCGGACACAGGTCTGTGACTTGAACTCGACTCATATGCATGAACTGGACTCTGATAGTGACTGATGGATCAGATCAGGTTCTCAACTGGAATCACTGACTCTGAGGGAAAACAAGTGATGAAAAATTAAAATGTCTATATGTATCATGTCTACACGTGGCTGTAGTTTTCAGACTTTAACCTTTAACCAGCTGCTGTTTGTTTCCTGGACATTAAAGAAAGCAATTTAAACAGACAAACTGGTTCCTTGTCATTCGAAGAGATAAAGTCAAGAGTAGGTCAGTGTTAGTAATGTAAACAGTGCCTCCTGCAGTGTTTCTTTACTGTTCCTGCCTTGCAGTACTTCACTGTGACCAGCAGATGGCAGACATCAAACAGGTGGTGAAGTTTCAGTACAGGTGTCTGTAGACACTGTGTTTTTGATGGAGACAGACCGAGTAATCAGCACCAATAGGATGTTTATTCATTATCAGTAGAACTTGGCTTCAGTCACAGCCAGTGGTTCATGTCAGACTTCAACTGACTATGAGGGGAAATCTAAAACTCACCTAATCTACGGCCATACTGCAGCCTCAGAACTCAGTTCTGATCTACTGCTCACATCTGATGTTTTGTTTGTCTGTTCACATTATTTTTTAAAATGTGGCCCATATCAGATCCCTGTGTGAACTGGTCTCAGTCTGAACTGAACCACACATACAAAAGCAATGAAGTTAGAATTGTTCACATCATTCCCCTCAGTAAAAGTACTGATACAAACAGTGAAAATACTCCATTACAAGTACAAGTTGTGCATTCAAAACTTTTGACTGAAATGTTTAAGTATTATCAGTATTCACTGTTTAGTAAAATCATCCCTGTCATTGTTTTACTATTATATCTGATTTTGTTTGTTGTTTTGGATTCATTTTAGTGCAACATTCATGTTTACTGTATATTGTGTTTCTTTACATCATGTGAGTAATTCCCTCCAGTGTGAACAGAGCCACAGTCACCTGTTTTTGCAGTGAGTCTGATGTTCAGATCCACATTTATTCAGATGTTTAATACTTTGAGTTAATGTTCACCTCATCAGTTTGTAAGAATCAGAATCAGACATTCAGTTAAAAGATGTTATGCGACATAAAAGTGTAAAAAGTACCATAATAATGAATAGCTGGAATTGCACGTTGTCATGTTAAAGTGCAGTAGTAAACCATAATATTGACTTTTACTGTGTATTTACTGTGGTAATGGCTCTGGGTTCTCGGTGTTTTGACCCTGTAGCATCTGTGTCCAGGGTGGGTGTGATGTCCGGTGAGGGCTTTGTTCCAGTGAGGGTTTTGTTCCAGTAAAGGTCTTGTTCTGGTGAGGTAGTGTGATGTGGTGAGGTCTTCCAGGAGGAGGGGGATACAGAGCGGCCACTGATCTTTAAGTTAATTTCCTGAGTGTGGTATCAGCTGAGAAGAGTTGAGTTAAAGTGAAAGTCCTCAGACTGTTTCACAATCTGTTGTGGTTTGTGGTTCTCATCAACTGTTTAAAAACTTTCAATTGCAGTTGTATGTCTGATGTGTGAGCACATTATAGTTACTGACACTTATTTTGTCCTTAGGTTTACTTTGTTTTACACTGTCGATAAAACACAACATGTTTTGTTGTTTTCCTTAATTTTGCATTTGATCATTCTAATAGTTATAAAATGTTCTGACCATAAAGAAGAATTTAAAACCACCAAAAACATTTTCTTTATTTTGATTTAATGTTGTGAAAGACGGCAAACATCTTATAAAGAAAATGAAACAAATAAGCACTAAGTCACAAAATCACAGGTCTTCTACAAATGGTTTAAAACAATAAAAAATCGTCAGGTTTCTCCCAATTTCATTCAGAATCAAAACTCAGCCTTTAAACTGTAAAGACATAATGACGTGACGTTAATTGTAACAATTATCAATATGGACTGATGTGAACATATTTGACTCAGCCCTAGTTTCAGTCTGGTCTTTAAGCCTCTTTATGATGTTTTTCTCTTCACAGACTGGTTCAAGATGCCAAAGACGTCGCCAGACAAGGAGACATGAATAAAGCCCTGAAGCTTTTCAAAAAGGCCTTTAAAATCCAGCCCAGTGAAAAACTCAAAGGCAGGATCCAGAGAATCGAAGAGTTCATTGCACAGAACAACTCTGAGAACGAGGATGAAGAGTTTGTCAATGTGAATGACAGTGGTTTGATGCTGTTTAAAGAGCTGCACGACAAACTGTACGAGTACCAGAGGAGTGGAGTTGCCTTCCTCTACAGCCTGCACCGAGACGGACGGAAAGGTGATGGCAAACACTCAAACATACACATAAGAACCATGGTTTTAAACAAGAAACTGCAGATACATGAAGTTAGACTTGCGTTTTTATCGTTGACTCCTACAGGTGGGATCCTGGCCGATGACATGGGTCTGGGTAAAACCATCCAGATCATCTCATTCTTGTCTGGCATGTACGACGCAGAGCTGGTCAAAGACACACTACTCATTGTACCAACGTCGCTCATCACAAACTGGACCAAAGAGTTCTCTAAGTGGACACCTGGCATGAGGGTGAAGGAGTTTCACGGACCCAGCACACGAGACCGGACCAGGAATCTGGAAAAAGTCCAGAGACGAGGCGGAGTCCTGATCACCACGTACAACATGCTCCTCCACAACTGGCAAGACCTGTCTTCACACCAGGGCCAAGAGTTCACCTGGGACTATATTATCCTGGATGAGGCCCACAAGATAAAAACCACGACCACCAAGACTGCCAAGAGCGCTTCTGCCATCCCATCCAAAAACAGAGTCCTCCTGACGGGTACCCCGGTCCAGAACAACCTCAGAGAGATGTGGGCCCTCTTTGACTTCGCCTGCCAAGGCATGCTCCTCGGCACCGCCAAAACCTTCAAAACCGAGTATGAGAACCCGATCACCAGGGCCAGGGAGAAGGATGCCACCCCGGGGGAAAAGGCCCTGGGGCTGAGGATGTCTGAGAACCTCAGGGCCATCATAGCACCCTACTTTCTCCGTAGAACCAAAGCAGAAGTGCAGAAAAGCAAAATGAACGTCGCACACCTGCCTGAAGAGGAGAACTCGGACAACACCGACCACCAAGTCCCAGGTCCTCCAGAAACCTCCGGAGCCACTGTGCCAACTCTGACCAGAAAGAACGACCTGATTGTGTGGACGTATCTCAGTGAAGTCCAGGAGAGCATCTACAGGCAGTTCATCTCTCTGGACCACATCCAGGAGCTACTGATGACGAGTAGATCACCTTTAGCTCAGCTCACCATCCTGAAGAAACTGTGCGATCATCCCAGACTGCTTTCTGCTGGAGCCATGGCCAAGTTAGGTCTGGAGGAAAGTGAAGGCGACGAGGCCGATGATCACAGCATCACAAACGTCCCGGACCAAACCTTAATATCCGAGTCGGGGAAACTCATCTTTCTGGTCGCGCTTCTGAAGAGACTCCGCGAGGAAGGCCACCGCACACTGGTGTTCGCTCATTACAGGAAGGTTCTGGACATGATCGAACGCATCCTGAAGAACAGAGGCTTCAGAGTCATGAGGATGGATGGTACGATCACTCAGACCGCAGAGAGAGAAAGGCGGATCACTCTGTTCCAGACAGACGAGCAGTACTCGGTGTTTCTCCTCACCACTCAGGTCGGAGGAGTTGGCATCACTTTGACGGCTGCGAACCGAGTCGTCATCTATGATCCTAGCTGGAACCCGGCAACGGACGCTCAGGCTGTGGACCGAGCCTACCGCATTGGACAGACTGAGAACGTCATCATTTACAGGTCCGTTTGATCTTTTTCAGTTCCTTCTGGACATGTCAAGAGAGCAACATAGACATGGTCCAATGAAATATACATTTTCCTACCATTATATAAGACTTAGGTGCAGCATCCAAGCCATGTTGGCACCACCTTCCGCCACGTTAATGTAAAATGTTGAAAACATTGTAAAAGAGACTTTCAGACAGTGTTTTAACAGTCATGTGTGTTTGTGTACGTTAGTGAGCTAACATTTCCAAGCTACCTGTAAGTTGTCAGTTATACTTATGCTGCTGTTGTTGAGTCACAGGATGTAAGTTTACAGAATCTTTTCAGGCAATAATCTACAGTAGTTGTTTAAATTTTCTGTTAAATATAACAGTACAGTATTAAGTTAGTTAGTTGAATTATTGCCATAAAGAGTTTGATTTGTGACCCACCATATAAACTATAGAGCAGAATATGAAGCGATAGATATTTCTCAATGGTCACGTGATGTAAATGGTCACATGGCACAGCCACAGGACTGAGCATGTGTTGTCATCTCCAGGTTGATCACCTGCGGCACAGTGGAGGAGAAGATCTACCGCCGACAGGTGTTCAAAGACTCTCTGATCAGACAGAACACCGGAGACAAAAAGAACCCGTTCCGGTACTTCAGCAGGCAGGAGCTGAAGGAACTGTTCACCCTGGAGGGCACACGCTCGTCCAGGACTCAGCTGCAGCTTCAGGCGCTTCACTCCAGAAACCGACGCACCGACCCACAGCTGGACGAACACATCGCTCACCTCCACGCCATGGACATGTTCGGCATCTCCGACCACGACCTCATGTTCTCGATGAACGTGAACCATGACGACGAGGCTCTGGAGGACCAGGAGGAGCACCGCTACATCGAAGGTCGGGTCCAGAAGGCCCAGGAGCTGATGAAGGCCGAGTCTGAGCTGCAGATGCAGCTGGCCGAGAGCATGGCCTCGAATACGGAAGCGGCCTGGCTCCAACAACCGGCGGACCAGAACAAAACCAGGAACCCAAAGTCCAGTCCCGCATTTCCACGACACATAAACGGATCAGCAGCTGTGGAGGAGCTGGACCAGTCCAGATCTGGAACCGGGGAGGTCCAGGAGACTCGGAGTGAGGGGGTGATTGATCTGACTCGAGGTGAGAGTCCAACAGAACAACCAGACCTGGACTCTTCAAAACCACTGAAGCAGAAGAGCAGTTACATGGAAGCAGATTCCTCAACGAGTCCAGAGGTGGTTGAAGAGAGTTTGGTTCTGTCCGGAGATGCTGAGGCCACCTGGCTCAGACCACCAACGAACCAGATTGAACCCATGAACCCAAAGTCCAGTCCTGCACACCAAGATAATGACAGGAACCTAAACGGATCAGCAGCTGTCGAAGACCTAGATCAGTCCGGATCAAACCACCAGACTCTGAGAGAGGAGGTGATTGATTTATCTGAAGATGAGTGTCTGACAGAACAACCAGACCTGGACTCTCCAAAACTTCCATCTGTGAAGAACGAGAGCAGTTTCGTGGAGTCCTTGGCAAGTCCGGAGGTGGTTGAACAAAGTTTGTCTGCGGTCGGAGATGCTGAAGCAGACGTAGAGACCACGGAAGAGTCTGCGGAGGGATTGACTGGGGGTGTCAGTCTAATGTACGTCACAGCAGACAACGACACCGAGCACCCGCTCAACAGATCTTCACGACACCACGACTCCAATGTGGATTCTCCTCACATCACACTTCTCCAAAATAAAGGACTGTCTCAGTTACAAGTGTCCCATTCGAGCTTCAGAGCCAACACGTCGTCCAGAGGGAACACAGGTCTGGAGTCTTTCGAAGGCTTTAATTTACAGCTGGAGGACAGCGATGGAGACGGCATCCTGGAAGATGAAGAGGCCGAGGACGAGCAGAGGAAGCTGCTGTCTCAGCTGCAGGTTGACGGCAGCTTTGATGTCGATAAGTCGCTCTCTGAGAGTCGCCACAAGGGAACACACGACACATTTGAAATGGAAACTTCAGACAATGATTCATTTATTGCCACAAAGAAGAAGAGAGCAGCTCTCATTTATGAGAGTGAAGATGAAGAGGACAGGCAGATGATGAAGAGGCAATTTGAACAGTCCTTTCAGATGCTTGGAGCATCCACTCCTAAGTCGACACCCGTCCAAACCAGGAAGAGCGCTGGAGGGAACACATCTGTGGCCTCGCGTCGTTCCCTCATCCTGTCCATTATCAACAACGTGGAGGACGAAGATGAGCTGAACGAGGACGACCAGACTCCAGAGAGGAGTTCTCAGTTTCAGAGTTCTGCTGAGGCTGAAGAGGACGGCATGATTGATCTGACGAGTGATGAGTCAGACGAGCCCTCGGGGGAAACTTTAAACACGGAAGATTACGACGACGGCACTGACCTGGAAGAGTCAACCAGTGAAGCGGAGCTGGAATCGACAGAGAGGATGGACCACTGCACCACTGAGGCCTCATCGAACCAGATCCAAGAGTCTGAGGGCTACGATGACCTGGTCAGCAGAGGACGAGCATTTTACGGCCGCGGGAAACTGGACGATGCACTGAGCTGCTTCCTGAGAGCCATCGACATCAAACCTGGAAATTCTGAAGTTCAGCTGACAATCATCCAGCTGTACCGACAGCTGAGCCAGAGATGATCCAGGATCTGACCCTGTTCAGGACCTGGTCCTGGTCCTGAACAGGGTCCATCCACTGGACTAAAGGACACAAACCTATGATGTTTCAGACTCTGTTTATGTCTCTGTGTCCCAATGGTTCCAACTAAAATCTAAACATTACAAACATGTTTGAATTATTAAAGGTAACTCTGTAACTAAAACAGTCGACCACTTATTAACTAATACTTAGAGACCCAATCACATCAGTAGTTTCAGTAGATCAGGATTTCAGAATTAGGAGAAAAGACCTGAGAGTTACCATAAGTACAACATCTTTACTCATAATCACCATAAAACATCTAGTGATTTAATTTAGTTTAATTGTGAAATCTTGAACTCATAATATACCATAATTATCAGAAGTTTTCTTGTAATAGTGATGAAGTCTTTTGTCTCGATTATGAGACGCTGATCTCGTGAGACCGTAACTACGAGATCTTTTCTCATTATCACCATAAAACATCTCCTTATGTTGTGAAATGGCTCATATCTGTGACTTCAGGCTGATGTAATTGTAAGAAAAGCTGAGCCTCATTTCATTATGAAATCGCAGTCACACATTTTTTTTCTTTTCTTCTCATTATGAATCAAAGTGTCAGTTATGCTTCTATAATAAACCATTCAGTCAGTTTAAAACGTTCTCATCTCAAACGACAAACTGATCAATACAACATGTTGAAGTGAACACAGAACCTGTAGATCCATGTTTCCCACTTCTATAAACTGATAAACCAGTGTGAGCAGATTCAGAACAGGCCTGAATCCTTTACACATCACCTAATGAGGATGGAGAATAATTCTAATAAAGCAGACCTTTCTAAGAGACGTGTTTGATAAATCACTCATTCATTTAAAGTGTGTGTTTGAAGACATAGAAGTGTATTTGGACCGAGTGACAGTGAACAGGCTCTGAGTTTTCTTGGGTTTTTTTGAGATGCAGATTTAGTTTTGGACTCACTGAAATCTGGAATTCTCCTGGATTTAGGAAACAAAGCCTGAACCTGCAGCAGCTTCATGTTCAAACTTCTCCATTACAACGTCACAAACCCTTAAACTTCACAACGGCATAAACTTTGACTTTGACTCAAAGTCCCACATTCAGTGGGTTGAGTTTCAGTTTGGTGTCTTTGTTGGTTTTTAAACTCCCTCATGTCGTTTCCGTTCTGTGGTTTCAGTTTGGTCTCGATGTGGCTTTATGGACAAGACCTTTCAAACTGTTGGACTCAAACAGGTTCATGTTAAATGTTATGGTTTAGAAAACTCTCAGCATCTACAGAGACCAGTTACTTTAAGTTCTGCTCATATTTAAGATAAATCATTGAATGTTTTGTAGGTGTCAGATTTTACTGAAAATAACATTTATTCAAGTGGAAGAAGAATTCAGATCCTGCAGTAACAGAACTAGACGTTTAAAGTCCTGTCATTAAAATGTGGTTCACAGGATCAGAGTCTCAGTCCTGGTTTATTTGATTCTCTGGTCCAGCATTAGTTTATTAATATGAACTCCCTTAGATCCACTTTTATAAACAGAGAAACCACATGAACCTGAGTCCTTGTCATATGATTAATGACAAACTTCTGAATCACTTTGTCTCTGATCTGTGATTTTCAGTGACATTTTAGATCGTTTCATCACTTATTCAAATGAAACCACATTACCACACAAACCACAGTTTAGATGAAAAATCTGTTGACGAGAACTAGGTTGGAGAACGCACTAGTTTAATCTGTGACTGTGTTGGAGTTTAACAGCTTCTTCTATTTATTTAAATGTGAAAATGAACTGAAGATGTGAGACCGACATGGAGTCGAAGGGAAAACCTGCAGAAAACACAGGAAACAAAACATCAAAAACATGCCTCTAGTCTCTGATTTCATGATTATTATTTTGTTCTTTTTCTGTGATTTTTATTACATTGTATTTTATGGAAATCAGTCAAATCCAGTGAGTTTAATTAAACCAGATGAAAACAACGTGAAAGATGACAAACGCTGGTCAGAACTATTAAAATGATGTTATACTCCAGTAAAGTACAAGTACCTCTAATGTGTACTGCAGTACTTGTACTTTTACTGCAGTACTTATATTTTTACTGCAGTACCTGTACTTTTACTTGAGTTACTGCTACTCTTTCATGTTTTCATCCTGTTTGTTTTATAATTAGAGTGTCCAGGTTTCCAGAGGTACCTGAACGTCTCTCCGTCAGCCAATCAGTAATGAGGGTCGGAATGCGTGGACGTGATTGGCTGAGGCTGTTTCACCTTTTCTCATCCTGATAAATGATGAAGTTCTTCTGTTTTAGCGACAGAAGGCGCTGTTTCCGCTTCACTGACCACCAGCTTCTGCGCATGCGCGGTGTGACCGGTCAGATGAAGAGACGTGAAGAGTGAACGACTTCCGGTTGGACGAGCTAGAGTTCAGAATAAAAGCCCTTTGAGTTTAAACTGAATCTGAACCTGAAGAAAAATATGAATAAATATAAAACATATTTATTATCTGTAAATGTAAATGTTTTTATGAGACTGAGGTGTTTTTTAAATAAATCAATTAACATGTTTTTATACTTTAATGAAGGATTATGTTTTATTCCATATCAATATGATCATATTTTATGAGAGAAACGTGAGAAACCTGATTCAGGACCAATATGAGAAACACTGGTGTTTTTATACCGAAAATAACACTTAATTTTACTGTTACATGAATGTTTTTATACATAAAACATGTTTACAAGTTGGTTTCAATTCACTTTACTGTCCCACATTTCAGGACATTTGGAACTCACTGTAAACATTAAAAAACATAAATAAATCATATCATTAATAGATAGAAACAGACTGAGAAAAAGAAACACGTCTCAGAACATTATAATAAACATAGAGAAAAACACATTCAATGATGTTAAAATAAACTTAGAAGAACATAGTTTTTATATTGATTCATCACATTGATTCATCTTTAATGTTTTATTGAATCATGGATCATATCTCTTCAGATATAATACAATAAAACATAGAATATACATAATTCAATATATCTGTCGTTATGATGTGTTTTGTTTACAAACTGTTCTCATCAGTTCTTTATAAAAGATCTTATTTATTTGTGATATAATGTTTAAAGTTAGAACAACCTGATTAAATATGTTTAAGAATGGAAAAACAGTGTTAAATCATACGTTGTGGATTTCATTACCTTTAAGTGTTTTCACTGTTTATTGTGTTGTTTTTGTGATTTTACTAAAGCGTCTTTAAATGTGTTTTCATTGTCTCTTATTTCGAAGGGCTCCACCGGACGCGGTCTCGGTTTTGTCAGACCTGGATGTGGTCTGACTCGGGTCTGGATTCAGTCGAGTTTCAGAGGAATCTGTCGGACAGAACGGGGTTTAGTCCAACGGAGGACAAGGTTTAAACTCGGCTTCACGGTTTAGTCCGGACTGTAGCGGATCATCAGCCGGGACGGGACACACCGGGACCGGGACCGCGATCGGGATCAGGATCAGGATCAGGATCATGGCTCGGCCGAAGAAGAAAAGGAGCGCTGAGGTTTGTGTATGAGGCCGAACACAGAGACAGAAGAAGAAGAAGAAGAAGAAGAAGAAGAAGAAGAAGAAGAAGAAGGGGAGACAGACCGAGGACAGACCGAGGACAGAGGCCGCTCAGTTCACCCACAACAGGAGGATAAAGAGGAACGAGGATTCAGTGTGATCCGGATGAGATGGGAGGTCTGGTTCTGGGTCTGTTTCTGCTGTTGATCAGCGGAAACTCTGACTGCGGAGGTGAGACCCTGAACGCATCACGTACACGCTGACTCTGTGTTTTACTGGGTTTTACTGGGTTCTACTGGGTTCTACTGGGTTCTACTGGGTTTTACTGGGTTCTACTGGGTTTTACTGGGTTTTAC
>JAPQRN010000027.1:1790064-1801004 GCA_037367275.1 Coranthus polyacanthus
GTTTTACTGGGTTCTACTGGGTTCTACTGGGTTCTACTGGGTTTTACTGGGTTCTACTGGGTTTTACTGGGTTTTACTGGGTTGAAGTGAAGTCAAAGCTGAGTCTAAATCTGAGCAGATGATGATTCACTTGAACGATATTAAAATCTGCTCTGACTTCACCGCTGTGTCATAACAGTTTAATTATGAAGAAGAGGTGTGCATAACATTTTGAAACATGTCACATATGATAAAACTTAAATCTACAAACTCCATTAATGAAATATTCAACCAAGGTATTTAATAAAATCAGCCATGATGTTAGTTCTACATTAAACTCACAGCAGAAGAAGAAGGAGAGAAAAGACACAAAACACAGATAAAGTCTGTGATTTATGTAAAAGATGATGATCACATGATGTAAAATTACAGCCACAGTGGACTAGTGTAGTCAGGACCACCTAGACCTGGACCGAAACCGAGTCCACACCAGATACACAGCAGAGCATTATGGGAAACAAGTGTTTCAGATATGACACAGATCATGATCTGATGTCATGAACCAGGTCTTATCATGAAAACACTGAAATAATATCTGTGAGGAGATGAAAGTAGATCTGAAGGCATCAGGCTGTGGTCCAAGTGGATCCATGTGGATCCGATCCATGTGTGAATCCATGTGTGAAGAAGTGATGGACCCGGGTTCCTGAGTTTATGATCCAGGATCTAGACATGACGCTGGAGTCCAGTCAATATGTCTGAACGATACAAGGAATGACATGGTTCATTACAGCAGCGAAGAAAACCATCTGAAAAGACAACACTAGTCGGGTCATGATGTGACCAGGGTCTGGTGGACGAGGGTCTGGGCTTCAGAATCCAGGACAGTTTGAGCATCAAACATTATATTTTATCAACAACTTGTGCCTCAGTTTATTAGAGATTCATTGGCTCTGATGGTGGCAGAGGTTTCTGTGTAGGTCTGGTGGATCAGGTCTACAGATCACATGAGGATCTGGTCTACAGATCACATGAGGATCTGGTCTATAGATAAGGATCAGGTCTACAGATCACATGAGGATCTGGTCTATAGATGAGGATCAGGTCTACAGATCACATGAGGATCTGGTCTACAGGTCACATGAGGATCTGGTCTACAGATCACATGAGGATCTGGTCTACAGATCACATGAGGATCTGGTCTACAGGTCACATGAGGATCTGGTGTACAGATCACATGAGGATCTGGTCTACAGGTCACATGAGGATCAGGTCTACAGATCACATGAGGATCAGGTCTACAGATCACATGAGGATCTGGTCTACAGGTCACATGAGGATCTGGTCTACAGATCACATGAGGATCTGGTCTACAGATCACATGAGGATCTGGTCTACAGGTCACATGAGGATCTGGTGTACAGATCACATGAGGATCTGGTCTACAGGTCACATGAGGATCAGGTCTACAGATCACATGAGGATCTGGTCTACAGGTCACATGAGGATCTGGTCTACAGGTCAGATGAGGATCAGGTCTACAGATCACATGAGGATCTGGTCTACAGATGAGGATCAGATCTACAGATCACATGAGGATCTGGTCTATAGATGAGGATCAGGTCTACAGATCACATGAGGATCTGGTCTATAGATGAGGATCAGGTCTACAGATCACATGAGGATCTGGTCTACAGACCACATGAGGATCTGGTCTACAGATGAGGATCAGATCTATAGATCACATGAGGATCAGGTCTACAGGTCACATGAGGATCTGGTCTACAGATGAGGATCAGATCTATAGATCACATGAGGATCAGGTCTACAGGTCACATGAGGATCTGGTCTACAGACCATTTAATGACGCAGTGTGTTGGATCCATCTGAAAAGGATCAGATGATGAATGAAGATCTAAGGTCATGAGATGATCCAGATCTACGTCTAAACTAAAGCAACAACTCAAAGATAAAATTGACTCCATACACGTAGACGTTCTATGGTTTGATGTTCACTTCAGGTCCAGATTCTTATAAAATGAAGTGTTTTCATGTTTGTTATATCAGCTTTTAAAATAAGACTCGACGACAGGTCGACGTCTAGTGGAAATGTGTGTTTATGTAAAGCAGGTCACATGTTATGAAGACCAGAATCTGAAATCCACCAGTAGATGAACAAACCCACATGAACACATCACACACTAAGAACAGACTCAAACATTCATCAGATCTGAAGCCTCTCAGTCTGTTTGAGTCACGAATCATATTCATGACATAAAAAAGACAAATGTCTTCCATGTTTTACTGGTTGAAATCTACTTTACTGTTGGAACAACTCTTAACAAACTGATCACATGATCCACTGAGTCAGTGAACTGTTTGAACAGTAGATCCTGTTGAAGGTAAAGTCCAGCTGTGACTCTGTTTTTGAGTCTAAAACCGTGTCCGTGTGGATCACGTCTGTAGAGAACCTGAGCTTTGACACGTTCAGTCACCGCTGAACACGCTAAGAGCTTCACACGTGTGGGTCACATTCACCTCAACACCTGGTCTCAGACTGAAACTCAGATCAAATCAGTTTAAACGCAACAAAATATGAATCAAACTTTAATAAAAAGCTCAGAGTTGAAGTTTGGTTCATTGTGTGTGTGTCTTTATGTTGTGTGTGTTGTTGAGCTTTAATCAGCTTAACGTCTCAGAGTCCGACAGGAAGTAAAACCTTTACAACACTGTGTGTTTTACCTACGTTATGGGGATGTTACCATGACAACGCTCACATCGTGGGGACATGAAGCTGGACTGGACTCTGTGAACTAGTAGAGCTGAGGATCTGGTCTGGTTTTAGGCTCAGGTGTAGGTTTAGTCTCTATGTGACTCAGTGCTGAACAAACGTTGACTCAGCTTTAAACCATGTCTGTTAAAGGACCACTCTGCTGTTTCTTCTTTCAGTTTGTTGTGATTTTCTGTCACATGAGATGATGATAAAGTCCCAGATTGTCTTTGTGCTGTTGCTCACACACATGAACCACATGAACCGAGCAGTTTTCTGATTCATTTTTAAATAGAAACAACAACATACACATCATTTTTGTGTCTTTTCTTTAATGAATCTTCTCCAGTTGTGTTTGACATTTGGTCCAAACTGAGCAGATCTTTATGTCCAGGCACAAAGACCTGAACCAAACAAACTTGTTTCATTGGTGCAGATGGAGGTGGGCGTGTCCTACAGACATGTTGAATTGTGATTGATCAGTTTGTCGATGTAGAGTTGTTCTTAGTTTTAATCCTCTGTAGATTTTTTCTGATTCTTTTATGACCATGTTTCTGTGTGGACTGAAGTGGATTCAGTGGGTCTGTAGTCCTGATTCAGGACCAGGTCTGGACCATGAGTTGTCTCAGATTTGATCACTTCTGTCGTTTGTGACAGTTTCTTATTCTCTACTGGTTTGTTTGGGTTTTTTTTTTATACAGATTTCAACTCTCAAAGGTTCATATTTCTGAGTTTTTCTCTGTTAAAGGTCGTCTGTTCTGTCTGAAACAGAGAAAGTCTTTATGTTGAAAGAGATTAAACAAATCTTCACTGAGCCACAGGATCAACAGGATCAGGATCAGACTGAACCACTATCAGAACTACGTCAACACCTTCTACCAGCTAGACTTCCTCTTCTCTGTATCACTTTGTTTGTACCTGTTCCGGTTTTTGATGGACCAGGTTCAGGTTTTGTTTCTGCTCTGAGGTTCAGATTTAAAGGAGTCCTGAGGGTCTGTGTGAGATCGGTTTATAAATCTGATCAGCAGCTGATGGGACTCCACATTTATAAACATAGAATCAACACATTTATAATGTCGTCACTATTAGATTTGTCACCTTCAGAATGTACGTCATTTTGTGTAAAATGTTAATATTGACTTTAATTGTACACCGTTTCATCTGATTCCAAAAAGGGTTTGAAGAGATGAGTTACTGCAAAACCTGAGTTTGTTGATGATGAGAAAAGTAAACACCTGTGAAGGTCAGTGAAACTGGACTGTGTTCTGATCAGGTTTATGTCAAAACCTGAAGGATTCAACCCGGATGCTGTGATTTAAGACCAGAACCTGAAACCCAAAACCATGACAGCACCTCATTGAACATTTTTAATTTCACAATCCAACAGTGTCAGAATAAACAGTTGATTTCAGTTGTGTTGTTGGATCAGACGTTCAGACAGAAGATCTTTGTTCACATTGTGTCCGTTTAATGTGTGTGTGTCTGTGTCTGTGTGTGTGTTTGTTACATAATCACCTCATCAGGATTATTTGACATCATCACATCATAATCGTCTCCATTCGTTTAAACACAGACCAGTCACACTAACAGTAATGTATTATTATTATTGTCATATTTCATGTGGTTGTTTTAATGACGTCTTGGTCTCGAGGCTTCACTTCTGTCTGTCCCTGACATTATTGAACATTTCCAGTCATTGCTGATGACAACAGCAAACTGTGCAAAACTTAAAGACATGATGAATTCATCTTGATTCATCAGGTCTGTTTCTGTCCTTTAGAACAGAGTGACTGTCAACAAATAATAAATCTGCCTCCTGTGTCAACTGTGTGTAGATGAAAAATGTAAATGTATTATTGATGGAAATGAGAGGTTCATGGACTCAAAAGTTTAAGAAACGCTGAATTGTCAATACTGTGTGGCGTTCACTGACCCTCTGTCTCCTGTTAGGTCTTATGTTGCATTCACGGACCCTCAATCTCCTCCTGTTTAGATCTCGTGTTGCGTTCACAGATCCTCTGTCTCCTTCTGTTCAGTTCTCATGTGGCGTTCACTCCCTGTTCTCGTGTTGCATTCACTGACCACTGTCTCCTCCTGTAGACTTCGAGCAGACTGAACACCTCTCCTCCTATCAACTGACTGTCCCTCGTCCAATAGGAGGTCGGCTGAGGCGGGACGCAGATGGAGCTCCGCCCCGTCAGGTCAGAGTTTCAGAGTTTTCAGTTTTCTGTGTGTTCACGTCCTCTGTTAGTCTTCGCCCTCCGCTCACTGTGTGACCTCTGACCTTTTGGAAACACAGACTCAGCAGTGGAAGAGCTGAGTCGTCAGGTCCACATCCTGTTGTGTGACCTCACCAACACCAGTTCAACTGAAAGCCTGAAACTCAGTCAAACGGTGACAGGATGATGAGGATTTAATTAGAAAGCAGTCTGTGAACACATCATCACATAGCTCTTCACTGAAATAAGAAGAAAAAAGAAAAGATTAAATGAACAAATACAGGTTTTACTTCAGCAGGATTAATGTTGAAAAGTTTTAGTTTTTGGTAGGAAGACTTTAAATGTCTTTTCCATCATATTACATCACACAGTCCAACAGTAACCTTAGTTTTATTTTGAAATCTGGTCCAACCTGTGTGGATTTTCAGTGTCCATTGTGTTTTCAGTTCCTGATCAGTAACAATGATATGACGACAGATTCTATGACATGAACTCAGCACCTGATCTGTACCAGAGAAAACACTCTGTTAATACAGAACATGAACAAACATATTGTCTCCAACAGAAGGACAACAGAAGACAGCGGTCTCTGTGTCCAGTTGATTCAGGACATCAAGCAGCAGGTTTAACGTCTCTGTGTTGAGCTGGAGGTCAGACTGTGGAGGACAGTAAGGACAGACTTTCATCAAATGTCCTCTATTTATCACGGTGTCTTTTTGCTCATGATTAAAAAGACTTAAGGTTTAGAAACACATTTTATTTTTCTCCATTAAGTTTCCTGCTCTGGTCTGTTTCATCTTTTATGTAGAAGCGATATAAAAACCAATCCTTCATCTGTATTTTACCTCTAGATCATTCTTGTAAAGTTTTGTGTTCATATTTGTGTTTTTAGAACATAACTGCTGTGACAGAATCAGGGAATAATATTTTATTTTACTATTTCACAGCTTTTTGTCTCGCTATCGACACTCTCTCGCTTAATGCAGTCTAGTGCACGCTCGACCACCGCTGTTTCTCTCCCTCATTGGCTGAGTGGAGAGGAGGCGGAGTCTGAACAAACACAACATAGTTTTATTTTGAAATCTGCTTCCAGTTGTTGATCAGTGATTAGATTCTCTGAGTTTATACGACGTAATCCTGTTGATAACAGCGTTTGAACTTCATGCTGTGACAGGATGTTTTCATGTCCAGGAAAAGCTTCATCCTTTGGTCCATGTCCTGATGATGACGACGACGACGATGACGGAGAGTGTTTTTATGTGATAAATGAATTCAACATGGATCAGATTTGCGCTGTGATGAACTCCTTTAGTTAAATGTGGATTTGAAGTGTCCAGGACTGGTGCATGCTGGGAGCTCACGTTATGTCCATTAGTTACAAATGTTCAATGTTCACAAAAACAAGAACCTCAGAGTTAAACATGCCAATGTGTAACCGTGTCTCTTCTGTCGTGTCTCAGCGTTAATACGTTAACGTGTTTCTGAAGATTCACTGAAGGTTTGGAAACATGACCACACACACAGGATTGAATGTGTTGACAGATTGTGTTTGAGTGAATCAGGGTTGAACGTGTTCCAACATGAAGGGCGGGAAACACACTCTCACTCTAACAGCGTGTTGTGAGCGCAGCGCTGTGTCGTACAGTGTGTGTCGAGTGTGAACGTCTGACCCAGGGTGTGTCGCTGTGTTTCAGCCTCCAGACATGTTTTCTCTGCATTTTCACTCTGATGTGTTTTCACGTCTGCAGAACAAAGAAACACTGAATCACTTTGACTTATTTATTGACAACACTGAGGTCGACAACAGCAGCTCATTGAAGACATTAGAGACACGACATGAAGAAAAGAAAGACGGGAACTTCCTTTAGGTCCAGTTTTATTCAGTAAATATTGTCTCTTTGTAAAACTGAGGTCAGTTTAAAACGATGACTCATAAACACACCTACAGGAAACACTCTGCTCTGATTGGCTGTCGACGTCAACACTCTGCTGGTGTTCGTCTGTTCCTCCTTGACCTTTGACCCCCGCTTTGTTAGAGGACAGAGGCCGTTGACATGTGGAGATGTGGACTGTGAATGAACCTGGAACAAACACTCAGTCCTTAAACCTGTCTGTCAAATATTCTCATCAAGTCAAACTGGACTTAAATCTCTGAAAGGTTCAACTCATTTTTGGTGAATGAATTTTTTGAAGCCGAAACGTGCGAAAATTCACAAACATATTTAATGGGATTAATGAGTTTCACCTGATAAAGTTCATGTGTATCACACCTCGATCTATTGGTCACATGACCACAACCCAACAGGAAGGCGGCCATGTCTGTCATACCATTTTTATCATTTCCACTTTGTACCTCAACAAACTTAACCTGAGCAACTTCAAATTTCCAGTTTCATCTAAAGACGTTTGTGATGAAAAAAGTTCTCAAAAAGGTGACTTTTCAATGGACAGTGTTGCCGTGGCGATGCAGTGAAATTTGCTCCTCCCCCTCAAACATTTAATAAATTCAGCCCGTCATGAGGTTTGACCCAGACGTTCTGACATGTATCAGATAAAAGCCTCTTGGAGCTGAACCCTAAACCCAACAGGAAGTCAGCCATCTTGGTTTGAATATGAACTGTTGTTTTGTCGACACAGGAAGTGATATTTAACTCCTTTTACAACATGTGAAATGAGTCCAGACCTGAAGACGTTGTCATGTCTGTGAAGGTCTTCAGAAGTCTGAATAATGTCTCAATAGGCTGAAAACATGGCTTTGTGTTTTCTTTCTCTTTTTACCGTGTTTTTCCAGCACATTTTCCAACACATCGTAAGGTATTGTTTTCACGTGTGGTTCTTCTGTGTGTCCAGGTGTCGTACGTGATCTCTGTGGATGGAAACGATCACGTCGTTCATCTGGAGAGAAACCAGTAAGTCCAGATCAGACGTGATGTGATGATGATGTGAATGAGTCATGATTGAACACACGGGTTCCTCCTGCTCCTGCTGCTCCTCACGTTCATCACATTAAAGCTGAGTTTTTCCTCTGAGACACAGACGGTCGAACAGTTTGATGGACTTTGTAATCTCAGCATCAAACATCACCTTTACACACATCATCACACACAAATACACGAAGGACAACACTAACATGAAAATGTGTGGAGCATCTCCCTCAGCACGGAGATGAAATGTTTGACTTTAACTTGAGTTTGAGTCAGTTTTCTGACTGCAGTATGTCAGTGATCCTCATCCCGGTCTGGAAAACTCAATCCTCAAAACAAAGCCTTCTGTTATGCTGATATTTATAGGCACATGTTTGTAACTTGATGTATTAACTGTTTGAACTTTCTAGAAGAAAATGAATGAATGTGTTTCCAGGTGAACTAAAGCTCATGTGCTGCATCAAGGTTGTTCAAAACAAAGTCTGTGTTTTCTAAAATGTTTTATTATATACTCAGGTTTAGTCCTGAATGTGTTCACAGACTGGTCGGTGTATCTCGTCTTTGATGTGAATCCTCCGTCAGGATCTGAGTCTAATCACCGTCTCTGCAGCAGCAGGTTCAGGCTGAAGGACGAGTGTCTATAAAAACCTCTGCAGTGTTGATCAGCTGCAGCAATCGCCTTCTGCTGCAGCTGCTGCTACTAAACTTGGAAACACAACAAAACAAGGATCATCTGAACAGAAACAGATCATTTCCTGTGATTCACATGTTCTCATAGAGCTGTAGTTACTGACTGATGTGTCGTTTCATGTTCTATGTCAGAATCACAGACACATGAATATAAATAAGATCTGAGTCATATTAAAAAAACAAAACATCTCGACGCTCATAGTTAGGCCTGATTTGAGGCCCAGTTGGATTTGATTTCTGATATCGATGCTGTAGTTGACCATAGACCAGGACTCAGTCCAGTTCTGTCTTTAACCAGACATTAAGGGTTAAAACTCTGAGCTGTGTGTTATGTCTCTGTTACTAATAAAAGGCACAAAGTCACAGCAGGTTGAGTTGATATTAACAGGCTTTAGAGTGAGATCCAACAACTGTGAAGATGTTTGAGGATGAACAGCTGCTTTTCATTAGACATTTAAAAGGTCTGTAGGAAAATGGAATATGTTGTGTATGTAAATGAGTATTAGTAAATCATACCAACATCAACACATGTTGTTGTTGTTTACAGGCTGCTGCTTCCTGCAGACTTCACTCTGTTCACCTACAATCAGAATGGATCCGTTCTCACAACCAGACCACCTGTACAGGTAACACACACACATTGTCACAGGAAACAGAATCAGGTCATTTTACACTAAACACAGACTTTGACGAAACAACCTCAGCCATGGCAGACACTTCAGGACCTGATTCCAGTCACATTTTACAGCAGATTCACCTCAGGTTGTGTCAGAAACAAAAGCAATAGGCAGATGTTAAATAACTACCAATGAATAAATAATGAGTTAAAAACCTGCTCTACTGCACATGTCCAGTATCACTGAATTCATCTCCACCTGTTGTGGATTGTCATGGTGTGAGTGTCGTCGTTTGTTGTCATTTTGGTGTTTTAGGAGATTCATTCAATTAGATTTTTTGGTCAAATCATCCATAATATATCCATATTAGTGTGGACGAGGCCTTAAAATGTTGTTGCTTTTAAGAAACTGGAAGTTTTGGAATCAGCCAAAAACACTGAAGATGTGGTTTAATGAAAACCGAGCTGGACTTCAGGACCCCGTCCATCAGGTCTCAGTGGAGTTTATTGAAACAAGACTTTTCCCAGAGCCAGAGGCATCATGGGAGTTCCCATTAGGGTTAGGGTTAGGGTTATGATGATCCCCGATGACGACGACGATGATGACGGCGACAATGACAACGCCGATGACCATGACGACGCCAACGATGATGATGACAATAACAATGGAAACATGCTCTGTTTTTAATCAGTATCTGTCAAACATACATAATGTTCAGTGTGTGACTGAACCACAGTGTCTTTGTATGAACCATGTGATGAACACTGAGTTATCATCACCTGAAGAACATGTTTCAGACGTGTTATAAATATGATCAGGTTAAAAATTTCGATCGATTGGAAAGTTTAGGTCAAATTAAATAATCTTCATACATCTTCATTAATGATGTTTATTGTCACATTCACATGTTAAAGTGACCAGAGTTTTTTAATTATTATTTGAAGCTGTTTTGTTCTGGTTGAAGATTGTTTATTTGATGATTATTTTTTCATTTAAAGTTGTTTGTTCTCCTTTTTATACTTGTTCTCGTCCTTAGTTTTATTCTCATTCTTGTTTTTGTGTCAGTTCTACATTTATTTCTAGTGTTTGTTGTTGTTGTCGTTTCTGAAGCCGTGGTTAAAGTTGACATGTGATCTGTGTCTTAGTAAAGCCATGATCTTTCTGACACGGTTCAGTTTGTGACTCAGCTTCAGAACAGGACACAGTTTCCCTGTGTTTGTCCCACAGGAGCTGATTAAACACTTTCTCTGAGTGTGTGTTTGTTTGTGTGTGTGTACAGTCAGCTGATTTCACACATTGTCCTCAATCAGGTCCTCAGATGACCTCACTCTATTCTGTATACACACATTCTATAAACACATTAACACACTGTATCTGCAGTGTGTTAATGTCAGCGTCGCCTCCTGCTGGTGAGTCTGACTCACTGCAGTCTGTACAAACATTCACCCGTCTGTCTGTATGTCTCTGTGTGTGTCTGTGTGTGTCTGTATGTCTCTGTGTGTCTCTGTTGTGTGTCTCTGTGTGTCTGTGTGTGTGTCTGTGTGTGTGTCTGTGTGTCTGTCTGTGTGTGTCTGTCTGTGTGTGTCTGTGTGTGTGTCTGTCTGTGTCTGTGTGTCTGTGTGTGTCTCTGTGTCTGTCTGTGTGTCTGTGTGTGTCTCTATTGTTTGTCTGTGTGTCTGTGTGTGTCTCTATTGTTTGTCTCTGTGTCTCTGTGTGTCTCTGTGTGTGTGTCTGTCTGTGT
>JAPQRN010000027.1:1804596-1823812 GCA_037367275.1 Coranthus polyacanthus
ACGCTGGAGGGACTATGTCTCTCGGCTGGCCTGGGAACGCCTTGGGGTCCCACTGGAAGAGCTGGAGGAGGTGTCTGAAGTCTGGGCTTCCCTGCTTAGACTGCTGCCCCCACGACCCGGCCCCGGATAAGCGGTAGATGATGGATGGATGGATGGATGGACCTTCTCGTCTTTGTTTAACTGGATGGTACTGGAAGGATCCGAGTAAAACAATCTAAACATGGATCAGCTGTTTTACAGATGTCTGTTTCTTATTTTTAATCTGTGAGAAAAGCCTTTTTGATTTGGAGCACCATGTGACCAATCTGTAAATTAGCAGTACCTCGGTTTGTCCACTAGGGGAGCTCTGATCCCCTGGTGGGAGGTTTAGTCTGGAGGAGCAGGTCCATTCTGTTGAGTGAGGTGAGGTGATTCTGTTGTGTGGACCTGTTTATGACCCACAGCAGCTCCATCGCCTCCTGGTTTTAATCAGTTACTGATGATAAAGGGGCGTGGCTCAGCATGATTGACAGTTAAAATGACCAAATGTGTGTGTGTGTGTGTGTTCAGTTCCTGCCTGGAGGCACCGTGTGTCGTTCCAGTACAGATGAGTGTGATCTTCCAGAATACTGTAACGGCTCGTCGTCTCTGTGTCAGACCGACGTCTTCATCCAGGTGAGACGTGAATAAAACCTGACACACGTCCGTTAATGCGGGCATGACAACACACATGTTCACCTTTAACCAGTGGCTTATTAAAACACACATTCGTGACATATTGGCTCTTTATAAAGCCCTCATGAATGACATCCTCTGGATCAACATATTGAACTAATTGACTACTTTATCACGACTTTACACGACTTTATCTCATATGAAATGAATCAAACTGTTACAAACTATAACATATAAAACATCCTGAACAGAGGAATAAAAACTCAGCAGAGCAGATACTGAACTACATGTACACGTGTAACATGACCTGGATTAGATTGGACTGTGTTTTGTGTGTTTTCAGAACGGGCAGCCGTGCAGAAACCAACAGGCCTACTGTTATAATGGGAAATGTCAGCACTACGATGGACAGTGTCAGGCCATATTCGGACCCAGTACGTCACCAAACAGGCTTTAATGTGACAAATACTCTGTGGTCAACCAGTAAAACAGGCTTTATTCACAGACATCGAGATGGAATTACACTTTATGGGACTTTTTTAATATTTTCTGTAAACAGATGCATGTTATTGATGGTTAAATGTTCTTTTTTAATGTGTTATCAGTTGTTTCTGGGTGAAACTCACAAGCGTCTTTTCTTCTCGTCTTCCTCATGTTCAGAGGCGAAGGCTGCTCCTGAAATCTGTTTTAAAGACATCAACAGTAAAGGAGATCGATTTGGAAACTGTGGATACCTGAACTACGGATACAAGAAGTGTGAGAGCAGGTAACATTCAACGTCAAAACTAAATCTGTTTTTACATAAGAAAACGTCACAGATTTTTAATGAAGACTTTAATGATAAACAGAGTAAACTGTGTGGTTTCCATAGAAACGCTCTGTGTGGGAAGCTGCAGTGCGCTAATGTTCAGGCGGTGACGGTGTTCGGCATCGAGCCGTCCATCATCATCACTCCGATCGCAGGAGCCAAGTGTTACGGAGTTGACTTCATGTTGGGATCAGACGTTCCCGATCCCGGAATGGTGAACGAAGGGACCAAGTGTGGAGACGACAAGGTAAGACCAGGTCTAATAAAAACCAAGACTAGGACTAAAAGTGAGGAGACGATTTACATTGATACATTACAATACACTGATCTGAATGTTGATGCTGGTTTCTTCTTCTGTGGTTTTCAGGTGTGTATGAACTTCGAGTGTCGCAGTGCAGACATCCTGAACTACGACTGTGACGTGGAGAAGAAATGTCACAGACACGGGGTGAGACTCGAACACGTCTGATTTAAAGACACTCAGAGCTTGTAATGACAGGTTCTAATGTGTAAATGAAATGTAAAACCTCAGTAAGACATGAGTCTTATTTCTTTTTACTTTTGAACCCGACTCTCCTGAAGAGGTGATGTTTTATAGTGAACTAACTGAACCTGCGTCAGTATCACACACAAACAGAATCCGTTCAGAACCTGCTCCATCTCTTAGTTGTTAGTTCAGACACACTGACCTCTGACCTCTGTCTGTCAGGTGTGTAACAGTAACAGGAACTGTCACTGTGAGAACGGCTGGGCTCCGCCTTTCTGTGAGGTCAAAGGTTACGGCGGCAGCGTGGACAGTGGACCCACGTGGAATGGTATGTTAAAAACTAAAACAGCATCCACACGGGTACGAGTCACACAGGAAACAAGAAATTAATCATACATGGTTTTACTGGAGACACGGGACAGAACGTCTGAACACGTGAAACAAAGTTCTGATAGTTTAGAAATGATCTGAGCTTTTATTCTTATTGAGTCTTTTAGTTTGGTTTGACTTTGTTTTAGTTACAGCCTTGATTTATAGAAGCTGAAAAAGGTCAGATGAAAGAATGAATGACATCAAATATGATTTAAAAACCACTGTTTAATAAAGGTACAAAGGTATTTTATTCTTGTTCATGAGCCATTAACACTGGAGGTAAAATCAAAACCAATCTGATTTTACCCAATGTTCTGTTTAGTTCAAGTTACATTGTTCATTGGAGTTTTTATGAAGTTTTTGATAACTGTTTGTTATTGTTTATTATTCTATTCCAGGTGATGAATTCATTTTTCACTGCTGCTTTAGTTTTAGTCTTACTGTAATACTGTATTAACCCTGGATCCTTTTACCTGTTGTTCAGTGTGTTTTAACATGTGTCTGTGTCTCAGATAAAGACACGTCTCTCAGAGATGGTCTGCTCGTCTTCTTCTTCTTCATCCTCCCTCTTCTCGCTCTGGGCGCCTTCGTTTTCCTGAGGAGGAACGAGCTGCTGCGACGCCTCGGACTGAGCCGACGCAAGAGGTCACAGGGATACCAGTGAGCCTGAACGCACCACACACTGTCCCACAGTGGTGCGTTCACAGAAAGTGTGTGCCTATGAATGCACCACACACTTTCCTACTGTCTGTGAACACACCACACACTGTCCCACAGTCTTGTATCAGATCAAAGGGGTGGGACTTCCTATACTGATCTGTTTCCTGTCACCAGGGCTGACGGTGCAGCAACAGCCAATCAGAGCAGAGGACCGCCTCCCAGAGCTCAGCCCCCTGCCGTCACCCGCGGCAACGCTCACAACATTGTCAGAGATGGGGTGAGTTTACAATGCAAGGGAATAGAATGTGTTTAGTCAATTTAACACACAGACTGAACATGCATGTTTAAACTAACATGATAAACACATGTTGACTGAGTCTCATGTTCATGTTAATAACCTGCTGAACAGGAGGAGGAGGAGGTCAGTGCACTACAGGTGAGACCAGGTGTAGAATCAGAGTCCTACGTTGCAAATGTTCAGTAGTTCTTTCAGTTTGTTTCTGATTCAGTTTAGTTTCTTAGATTAGATGTGTGTTGGTGAAATGCACCCTGGGAGTTGTAGTTGATCTCTCCTCTCTGTTTCATTATCCTGCAGTTTGAACCAAACACGAAACCATGTGATTCTTTTCTGACATTATTGAAGTAATTAGTTAATTATTAGTCTATATCTGCTGTTGATCAGTGGAGCAGATGGATAATAATTGTGCCAGATAATAGATGACTGTGTAAATCATTAAATTGTTACTTATGAGAGTCTAGTCACAGCCAGTAGACTGTTCATAGACGCATTAATGAGCTGGTTTAGTTGATTTGTCATAAACATCATGAGTGTGTATTTAATGTTAACGAGGCTCTGCTTTCTCTGCATGTTCAGCATCACGCTCAGCTGCTGCCACCGCAAGAGGTAACGACGCACGCTGCTCATATATATACATATATGTATATATATACGTATATGTATACGTATATATATATATATATATATATATGTATATAATGTACTCACACTGTACTCACACTGTCCTACTGATACTGTAATAAATACACTCTGTTCATCCTGGTGAGCCTCGGTTTGTGTCTGGTGTCTTTCTTCTGTTTCCTGTTGTCACTTTGTTCTGTTCATAGGAAACAGAACAAAGTGACAGAATAGTAACAGGATAAAGCTTGGATGTGTAGAAGAGAACCAGCTGATTCCAGTGATGAACCAGGATTATGGGCTACCAATGGAGCTGTTTTTATTGGATCGCCAACTTTCAGAGTAAAATACATATGAATAATATGACGTGAATTAATTAATAGAAGAAGAGTGTCATCTGGAAGAGTTTATAAATGTTGACCTCAACAAAGAGGAGAACGATGCAAAAGATGCAATAAGACAAAAACGACACAACAAACGACAACTTTCAGACTGTGATTGTGAATGTTACATGTGAATTGTTGTTTCTTAGAGTCGTGTGTTGCTGTAGTTAATGTTACGAAGTGATTGTTGACGTTATCTTTCGATCTGACGAAAGATAACTTTTTTGTATCTTTTTTTTTTAAACGCCAGTGGAGAGATTTTTTGGCTGAAGACGTTTGGGAACCACTGTTCTAGATGAAGTGACGTAAGCAGTAACGACGCTTGAACACGGGTCATCGGTTATTGATAAAACATCAGTTCTAAGTGAAGGATTATGGTATAAAGAGTCTCTGTGTTGAACTGTGTCTCTGTAAGAGTAGTTTTCTGCTCCTTTAGTTGTTTATCTCCATGTTCTTATTACATTAACATGAACCTTTTCTTTAACAATTCATATAAATCATACACTTCATTTTAATGTAAACCTGACTTATGTCGTTGTGAAGGTTTGTGGATCTGAACCTGATGCATTTACATTGTACTGACCTCACTCTGTTTGTGTTTGTTTGTGTTGTTTGTTTGTTTGTGTTCAGGTTGTGGACACCAACAGGACGGTTCCCTCCTACGCTGCGAGGCCTCCTCCTCCTCCTCTGTAAGGACAGTGACTCTCATCTCATCACAGTTTGTTTTTCCTTTGTGTTTTACGGGTGGAGCTGCAGAGTAAAACATACAAAGTTCACATGTTTAACAAAACATACTGCACAGAGAATGAGTAGAAAATATAAAGATATCCACAAAACTGACCCTCCCAGACGTTGATCCTTAAGAATCATTTAGACAAGACTCGACAGTAACAGTTTACTGATATTTTACTACAAAGCAGTCACTCTGCTATTACCGTCTGAGTATTTTCACAGTGTACTGCTTGTACTTTTACTGCATTACACATTAACTCCGCCTCCTCTGTCTGTGTCAGAAAACCCAAACCTTCTGCTGCATCTCAGCCTCTGGTGCCTCAAAGACCCGCCCCCCCTCCACCTGTTTAACCCGTCAAGAGGCCCCGCCCACTACATCTGGATCACACCACTCCCCCTCCTCAGACTCAGCCTCGCCCACTCACAGCTAGTCACCTAGCGACAGGCCCGGACTCTGACCTGGAATCAAGACGGACCGGAACGAGCAGACCCGGACTGGACTGAGGCGGCCTCTGTTCTGATTTGACTCTACTGTCTGTCACCAAACCAGCCAATCACAGTCCAGAACCAGAACCAGTATGACCTCTTTAGTCCAGACTGTCCAGATCCACATCAGGACTAAATCTGAATCTGATCCAAACTGAGAGTAGATCTGAAGCTGAACATCTGGATTTGTGAGAAATGATCACAAATCCAGATGTTCCTGAACTGACAGTGTTTTTCAGTCTCACACCAGAGGCTTAAAACGATCATATTTCAAGGAAAATTATCTTATGCAACTTATAACCAATAAGATTTGCACTGAGTAAATATTGTACTGTCCCTGAGTTACTGTATTCACTACAAATACCTCACATTCATCCTGAGGAACAGTGACAGCTGTGCTTTTTGGAGCTGGAAGTGACCATATCTGGACAAAAGGGGCGGAGCTGCAGGAACGTGAGGGGTCATGGGTGAGCAAATGCTAAATGCTAAATGAAAGTCTGACTCAGCAGTAGTGAGCTGTCAATCACACCTGTCAATCAAAGGCCGACACGGCAGACATCAAAGCTTCTATTAGACCTGAGACCTGATGAACCATGGACCACAACACTTATTAGAGGGTCCACATGAAACCAATGAGACCACGATGACTCCTTAGTATTTATAGAGACAAGTTCAATGGAAGTCTATGGAGCCAGGGCTTTATGGAGCAGCACCTAGTGGCCGACAGCGGTATTACACCGGAACAAACTAAACAACTGAGTTCACTTTGGAGACCATTGAACACAGGACAAAATTATCACACATCTGTGACACTGAGGTGTCTGCGATTCAGAAGTTCAGTCTGTCTCAAATCATAGTATTATATTATTATTATATAGTAGAATCATACTGCTGTATACTGACAGGGTTCAGGTTGTCGTGATTGGCTGGTTTGAGGATCTTTTCTCTGTTTTTTAGCACTGGTTCTGTCTGACTGCACTTCCTGCCTACTCTGCACTGTCATAGGAATGTAACGCACGCCATTGCTGCTGTGGGTGGGGCTTCTTTATATGTGGGCGGGGCTTCTCTGTCTCTTTCTCCAGAATTGTAAAAACACAAACACAGTATGCAACGCAGAGAAGAGACATATGGATCATAGCTCAAACTCACCTGACGTCATGTGACTGTGCCGGCACCGGTCTGTGGTCATGTGACTGTGTTTCTGCAGGGATGCACGCTCACTTCGTTCAGTTTGAGTTTAATCAAAGTTGTGATGTTTCTTCTCTGGGTCGTGTTCTGTCTCTGATCAGCCTGCAACATGCTGAAAAGCCTTCTGGGAAACGTAGGCAGTCAGAGTGGGTCCACATGAATCCAGCTGATGAACTGTCTGATCCTGTATCGGTGCTGAAGCTTCATGTTCTGATGTGGACTTTGGATACGACTTCTCCATAGATGCTTCAATCAAACCACGACTGGACGATGAGAGAAATAAGTCTTAAAGGGTCAGTTCACGTTTTTCTCAGTGTGTTTGTATGAGGTTCTTCTCCACAGTCAGAGTGTTACCGACAGTAGATGGAGCCCAGTTTGGAGAAACGGAGGAGGACGGATGTTCTACCTAAAGTTAAGTCTTTAAACTGGTCAAAAGGTCTGGATTGGTCTGAACACATTTTCGACACTTAAAAACATCAGTATAAGTTGAGGTGTTTGCTGTATTTAGAATATGTTCAGCTCTTTGCCTCAGCTCCGTCAGACAGCTCTTTGTGATGAAACCATATCTCTCTCTTCAAAGACCTCAGAGGTGAAAATATTCTAAATACAGTGAGCACTTCAACTGATGCTGGCGTTTTTAGGTGTAAATCCTCTGTCTTCAGCAGAACATAGTTCATCTTCTTCTTCTACTGTAGGTAAAACACTGACTGAATGATCTGAACTGTTTCTTGAAAACGTTCTTGAACGGTTTCAGAGCAGAAGAGGACGTTCTTTCTCTGTGTCTGCGTCCAGTTTATGGCAGACGTTCTACAAACAGACTGAAGACCTGGTCTTTTAAAGAGCCACATGGACGAACAAACACTGAAACCAGGGATGTATTCACAAACCAAATGCAGAACACGGCCTGCGCTAGTTTCTGTTGTTACTGTTTTTGCACAGAATGGAGCTGAGCTGAGGATTCATAGGGCTAAAATTTTGTGCCATTTGATGTTTGTATGCCAAAAATAACCCATGTTTCTCTCAGTGTTTGAACAGAGCGGTGGCTGGAGGTTATTTTGAGATGTGAGCAGCTGAGTGGACTTGAAGGAGTCAGGTTTCAGTCAGCCAAATGTTTCTGCTGCTGGAAACACTCCTCGTGTCCTGTGTTTCACTGATTGTCACTAAATCTCATGGTGTGCAGCGCAAACCGACTGTGAACTCAACGGTTCATCCTCCAGTAAAAACCCACAGCTGAGTCACATGTTCCTGCATTAGTATTGTTAAAATGGACAGTTAATCTGTTCAAGAAACACACAAAAAAATCAATGAGTGTCCAGTCTAGTTATAGTTGAAATCCACAGTGTTGGTTCTTAGAAATCCTTCATTAAATCATGGATAAACCAAGTCTTTTCAACTCGTCATGTAATAAGTTAACTCAGTCACTAGACACTGATCAACAAAATACATCAACAAACTACCTGTAAAAATGCACCGTGAACACATACTACACTCAATACTCAATAGACTGTTTCCACCAGATTAGTTCCAGACCACGTGGATCTATTCTAATCCAGGATGTGACATTAACGGATGACGTTACACAACAGACCCAAATATGATAACATACGGTAGAACCACGTCCACATCTGCTTTATGACAAACTGTCTTTCATCCTGAAGTTGTTTTAGTTTATCATTTGTTCCTGTTCCAGTGAATCCGGTCTGTTTCTGTTTCTCAGTATTATTTTTACTAAATCTCATAAAATACATTCTGTTTCCACTGGTTTCTCTTCTTCTACATTGTTGTCGTCGTCTCCATTGTCTCTTTCCAACCTGGAGGAGGTGACACGATCACAACGGTTCACACTTCAGGTCAATTGAAAGTTGTTTTTTGTTTCCAGGTTCTGAACTGGTTTATTTTTGGTTTGGTTGATGAACCGGAACGGCACCGGATCCATTATATATATTATCATGAACACACAATTAATCCTCTGCTGAAAATAATTCCCAACACGTTACTCATTACAAGTTTACAAACTACAATAAGCAGCTGTTTGAAGACGTCACTGACCGTGTATCTGCACATGAGATTTAATGACAACAGAAACTGTAGAGAAACACCACGTTATTCCTTTAAACTATCGACTGAATATTCCTGTCTGAGTTTTACTGTTAATAATATAAGAATCCTTTCAGATCCGATTGTAGCGTCTGCTCCGTTTGAGACTCTGATCCCGGGTTCAGTCTGAGTTCTGAGTCTGGATTCGGTTCCACTTTAATGAGTCTAAATGATGTGTTGGTTTTAATGGATCCTCATTGATCCTGACGGACTGAACTCAAGGTCCGAGGATCCGTGTGATTAAACTGTCCTCGGTTCATCTAAACCTGTGTAAATGTGGACGATAGCAGAAAAACACCTTTTTCTATTGTCATGAATGATTTTATAGAGATTCTCTTTTGTTTTTGCAAATATAATATTGTTTTCTGTGGTTGAAAAATGTTCATTAAACGCATTAAATCACATTAAATCAGATGAAACTCACACAATTTCTGATGTGGTACATGGACATTACCATAGCAACAGCCTCCTGCTTTATAACCTGGAAGACAGACATTTAACAGCTTCATCTGAGTATTTAATAAACTGATGATGTTGGTTTGAAATGTAATAAAGGTCACGGAAATGTTTTCTGACTGATGTTTGTGACAGAAAAAATGAAAACATGAGGCGTTCACTGTCCCAGATATAAGCAACACAAGGTTTTTAAAAATGAGTCTGAGGATTAAAATCATCTGATACAACGAGAATTAAGAATAAAATGTGATCTTTTATACATTATTCATAAATCACGTAGAATAAATACAGTAAAACGGTTTTTATCAAATACAAACAGCAGCTGCTGCATTTGGGTCAGCTGGGAATTTGGACAACTCATAATATTAAGACTAATTTCTTATAATATTGCAACTTATCTCACATAATGACTTTTTCTCATAACTTTTGTTTGTAGAATTTCAACTATTTTCTCATAATACTTTATTACTTATAATACTATAATACTTTTTTCTCATGAGTTGTTTCTTGAAATATGAGAGATTTTTTTTAATTAAAAGACATTAAAAGGTTTTAAATTAAAAGACATATAAAATATATAAAAGACATTTAATGTAAATTGATTTGTTAAAAGTTTAACAACAACAGCAAACTTTGACTTTGTTATAATTTTTGATTGAATTATTGTTTCAAGGTTCTGAAATATGTTTCTCTCTTTTATCAGTTGAAATTTAACAAAGCATCTCATATCTTTTCATTTTAAAGCATCATGTTGAATGTGTGAAAGTGTGAAATATTTCAACGTTTAAATCGGGTTAATGATGGATTTAAACACTGACACTGACTGGTCCGAGGATCTATAAATAAAACCATGAAAACGTATCCACTTGTTGCATTTAAGTCTTAAAATGATTTATTATTTATAAAAAAGTAGTTTATAATTCAGAATAATTATTTTTTATTTTACAGAAAACGTCATAAAAAGTTTGTTTATTTTTAGTTAGAGTTTATTTTCTTCAAACAGGAAGTTGTGTTATTTTCTGTTATTTTAAAACATGTGAAATATGTTAATATTAAGTTTAATATGTAATTTAATTTAATAGTTTTTATATTTCTAAACTCCGGTACATACGCGGTGACGTCACTCTGTGTCCTTCCGCCGCAGGCCGTGCGTCCTCCACGCTCCTGTCATCGTTTTACCGGGAGAGAGAGAAGGACACTGGGGAGACGGAGCAGAAGGAGCCGCTGAAACCGATTTGCAGGTCAGTGAGCGGGGTCAGAGGCTCCGCGGGGCCGGGGGTGCTGCGGGCCGGCTGTCCGGGCTGTGAGGCCGGGCCCAGAAGCTCCGTGTCGTGTTTAAAATAATAGAATAAAACCCGCGGTCTGAAGGAATGTGAGCAGACAAAACCTGCTAGGCAAAAAGCGGCAGCTAACAGGCTAACAGTTAGCTAACAGATAGCTGTGTTCACGCTAAATGTCGTCTGTTAGAGTTATGTATGTGAACTGATTAAGGTTTAAAGAACAAAACTGATCATTTAAACAGGAGTCAGCCCAATAAATGCCTTTATTTAAACTGAATTAGCTCCGTTAGCCGCTAGCTGAATCAGCTAATATAGCATTTAATATAAACTGTAAAGTACCTGCATTCCGGCGAAGCTAACCGGCTAATTACATAACTCTTAGTAGCAGCTGTTCTATAACTGGTCTGTTCGGTGTAATTATTGTGTAATAATCAGTACTTTATGTCTTCAACACTTTAGAGCTCCACAGTGGATCGTTTTACTCTGTTTTGAGGCTGTAATTTTCGGGAACCCATGACTTCTGAAAGGACACGGTGACTGACAAGTTGCGTGGCCAATAGGAGAGTGAGAGTTCTTTAAGGGGACCTATCGGGAGGTCGAGTAGGCAGGCGGTGGGCGGGGTTTAGGCCGAGGCAGAGCAGGGAGTGTAAAACGAACAAGGTCAAAACAGAAACGGACAAGCTGCGGACTGACGGCCCAGGTGAAGCCTAAACCAGGGTCAGAGGTCAGGGTCAGGCAGGACAGCTAGTCACTGATGGAATCATACACCTGTGAAGGTTTTATGTAGATTAACGGCTGTAAAAAGGGTAAAAACAAACGATAAAGTGTGGCCTCATGTTTAGTCAATGTATCACACCCACTAAAAACAACAGACTGATACTAGCTCTAACAGTAGCCCACACCTCGGATTAGTCTCGATTCTTACAGTTCAGAAGTAGTCATGGTTTTATTTTTATTGAGTCTTTCACTTTGTTTTTCCATTTCACTGTAGTTTCTGTTTGTTTTACGATTGCTTCAGTCATTTTAGTTTGATTAAGAGGAACTGATGAACCACTAACATTACCTGGAACTAAATCAAAAGCCAAACTTTAGTCTCATATCAAAATTAAAGTGATTTTACCTGCAAAAATAAAAATGACAACTAAATAAAGCCAGTGAACAGTGCAACAAAAACAGAGTACAATGTCAGATTTAGAGCTGCAACAAATGAATATTTTCTTGATTAATTGATTAGTTGTTTGATTTATAAAATGTCATACATTTGTGAAAAACCTTATAATAACTGATGGCAGTAATAGAGTAATAATAGAGTTATAATAGACGTGTGGATTAGATTAAAACATGCAGTGTCAGACTCTGAAAATGAACAAAACTATGTCTTGATCATCAAACAGATGCTGATCATTTTATTGAATGTTTGTGGCTCTAAACTCTGTTTAAATAGTAAAAGTTGAGGTTAGTTATTCTGCAGTGGTCTGATTTAAAAGCCTTTGTTGTGGTGTTTTATTCTGCTGTTGACCACTCCTCACCCTCTGACCTTTACTCCTCTTTTCTCAGCTGCTTTCACGTCGTAAACTACACGTCTGTCAGTTCTAAGTCTGTGTGAAAGTCGCCTCTGCTGCATTTATCTCCATATTCAAAGTGACAGCATCACAACAGGTCAAAACCAGTGGGAAACTCTGAAAAATCCAGTTTCAATCAGTGTGAACAGCTGCATGTAAACGGGAATATTAGTTGAATATTAGCCTTGGAAACAGCTGAGTAGGACATGATAATATTTTATGCTTGACTGGGCTGCAGTAATATAGCAGGGCTGCAACTAATGATTTTTTTAATTGTTGATTGATCTGATCATTAATCAGTTTGTTGTTTGGTTTATAAAATGTCAGGAATTGGTGAAAATCTCTGACACCTGTGTTTCCTAAAGTCTGATCGGACAAATGTCTCGTTTTGTCCAGAAACCAGAAAATATTCACGTTGAAGAAGCTGCAGTCAGAATTAAAAGAAAAGTCAAAGTGATTAATCAGTCATGAAAATAGTTGACAACTAATCAGAATGTGACTGGATGCAGTAGAAGGTCCTGGTGTTTTCACATATTCCACAGGGCTGTGTGTCATTATTATGCACTGGTCCAACAGAGGCTCAGTGTTTTGTAGCACAGGTATAAATCCTGCTGAATCACTCATTTTGCTGCATGTGACAGTTTAATACATTAATATTTTTCTGAGTATGATCTTTTAATTTAAAACACTAATACTTCTGCTGTTCTTTAAACCCTTTAAGACCAGGTTTGTGTGTTTTTACCTTTGAGGCTGTAGTGAACGTTGACAGTTTTCTAATCTCTTGTGTCCATCTCTCGCAGTGGACAGACTGACCTGTGGACCGGTTTGTTCAGCTGATCCAGTGGATTTATCCTCTCTGTAGTCGTTCCTTTCTGTCTGTGGACAGTGGACCGGTTCTGATCCAGTGGAGTTTTTATTCTCTGATTGTCGGACTGACCGCTGACCCCGCAGTGTGTGACGTTTAAGGACTGCCCATGCATCGTTTAAGGACTTGTGCGGCGCGCTTGCGTCCACTCACCGCCTCACAGGCGGCTCAGACTGCGGCCCAGCAGCGGCCAATCACAGTCGCCTCCACAAGCGGCACAAGGACGTTTCAGCCAATCAGGTGCTACTCTGCACCGGTGGCCTCGGAGCCGTTTCTAAACGGGACGAGCTCCAACTATGTGGAGGAGATGTACTTCGCCTGGCTGGAGGACCCCAAGAGTGTACACAAGGTAAGAACTGGAGGACGGACCCAGGGGAGCCCCCTGCTGGACATAAATATAACAACACTGTGTCCAGAAAATCAGGCTCAGGTTTATCTCAAGTCCACTTACATTTATTATAAACATAAAACCACCTGCATTATGTTTTGTGTCAACATTATAACATGTTAATGAACATGGTTTGAAATATTACAGACACAGTTTGATTCAAAGTGAACTCCTGTCAACGTTTCAAACCAACTATTATTTCTCTGATTAAGTATCTGACTGTTCAATCTATAAATGCTTTCTTTTTAAAGTATCAGTAAGCAATGCAAGTTCCCTGTTAAAGTGTCTGTCAGTCAGTTCGGTACAAACCTTTACCCTCCAGTGTGACCCACAGCCCAGTGACATTTACTCACTAAACAGGTTTTAAAGTCAGACCCTGTATAAATATATAAATACAAAGAAATACAAATCAATCCTAACCCAAACTCTATCAGGGGTTTCCCACTTTACTCTCAGTTGTTTAAACATTTTTTTGCACAAAGTGAGGCTCGTTCCTGTGCGGTCCAGTAGAACCCAGTCGTTCCACTCTGGCACCAAGTTTTGGTTTGTTATGTATGACTGGACAGCGGCTGCTCACGGGACGGGCTTAGTGAAGGTTTTTATCACCATCGCTTACTCAGGTTTTTGTTGGACTTCCTCAGGGTTTGTTATTTTCTGAATGTCCTTTTTATTGTTCAGTCACCCCTGTTTCCTGTTGTTTCGACCACAGTTTGTTCTGAGATTCAATGAAAGTTGGCTGAACTGACTGAATGAATGAATGACAGACATGACTCAAAACTGATTTGAGTCATGTCTTTCTCTTTTTTGCCTCTGTATCAGTATCAAACATTTTGAATGATACTTGTTTGTAGAACATCTGTGCTAGTGTGGACTGGACCTCATTAGAACGTGGTCTGGTTTTAAGTCTTGAGATTGTTAAGAGCAGTTTGTGTGTCTGTGGGAAACACTGAGTATCTCCATTCACACATGTCCACTGCAGCTTTTTGTCATCTGCATATTTGTTGTAGCCAGTCTTCAGTCCAGGTTTTCTTGGGTTTTCATCACTTTGTTTTGTAACATGACTCAAAGCAGAAGCTCCACCTCATCGTCTCCACACGAGTCACATTTTCCTTTTATGAAACAGCTTGTTGTGTGTCAGAAGTAAAACTGAAGAAACACATGTTAAATAACAATGATAAGAAGAAGCAGAAATGCAAGAAAAATAACATACAAATAATAATTAAGTGATAAAATAAGTATGTACATAGAAAAAATGGCAGCAACTGAGTAGTAGTATTAAAAAAATAGGTATGTACACAAAATAACAATAATGAGGTAATAAAATAGTATGTACACAAAAAAGATGAATGAAATATAATGAGTGAATAAATAATGAGCTACTACTGTTTGGTGTTTTACTTCCAGTACAATCAGCTCAGAATATTCTTCTGTGGTTCAATAATTAATCAACTGTTTAGAAAATATCTGTGTTCATGTGGAGGAGCATTCATCAGGTGGACACAAACTGTCCAATGGAACGTTCAGGTTCACCTGAGAAAATCAGCAGCTGTGAACCACTTTGTTGATAATGTCCTCATGTCTCCACACTGATCAAAAAGTGCCCATTTAACATTTCAAACCAATATCTTTTAATAATCTGTTGATTGTTTTCCAGTCCAGTGCTTTTATTGCACAACATTTTGAATGTTTTTAGTGCACAAGCAGCGCCCCCTGGAGGTGTGAAACGAAGGTCATCATGTTTCATGTTCTCTACAGACCGTGTGATAAAGGACAGCTAATAATAGTTCACAGTAAAGCAGTCACATGACCAAGGAGTTTGTCGAAACAGGAGGCCGGCCCGTTCTTCAACACTTTAACTCTTATCTCACAGATGGAGTCACGACAAACGCAAACCCACTGACATGTAAATAAAAGGTAAACTGTCACCTCTACTGTGGATTAAAACTGATGAACGTGATCAGTACCTGTTGTTCTGCTTTTAAAGTCAGTGTTTTCATCTGAGTTTCTAATGGTGAACAGGCAGGTTAATATGTTAAATGGATGTTCTGTGTCATGTGTTGAGGTCAGACAGGTGTCATGTTACATGTAACGTGTTATGTAACAGTGTGACCTTACTGTTCTTAGCTCTGAGCTGAACACGACGACACCAAACACCAGGCAGACACAGTTTGAATCAAACCAGCTGCTATTTCTCTGATTTCTATCATTGATTGATGGGTTTGTTCATTAAATGTCACAAACACGTGGTTAGGGATCAATTTGAGCTTTTTATGCAGTAGGTCTTATAAATGATGGATAATATTTGGTTACACTGACTTTTAGTCTTTTATTCTAAGACGATACTAAGCTGTTTAGATGATGAATGAAAATTAATATTCCAGTAATATTCAATGTACAAGAAGCTGTGTTATTATGGTCAACAAAAAGTACAACTAGCAGTGAAAGAATAATTTTACTAACTGAAACAGAAATTAAATGAAAACAACAGTTTTCAGAAACACTATCACAAAATAAAAACTCAAATGAGTAAAGTAACATGAACTAAAATGAAACAGAACTGTAAAATCACCTTAAGTGTAGCTGTATCATTGTGTCCTGATAAAAAGAGAAGTACCTCTCATTTTGATTAAACAATGATTTTGTAAATCAGATTTAATGTCATTCATTCTTTCATTTGACCTTTTCCAGCTTCTAGAAATGAAGGCTTTAACTCACGAAACCTGAAAAACTCAAACTAAAGAAAAACTTAACTAAAACTAGTCAATTCATCTCAATAAAACTCAAACTAAAAATGACTCATGCACTTATAAAACTCTTATCTAATTATTATTTAGTTTCTCTTCCAGTCGTGGGATGTGTTTTTGCGTAACATTAACGTCCTTCTCCGGTCTTTTCTCTTCCAGTCGTGGGATGTGTTTTTCCGTAATGCTAATGCTGGGGCTCCTCCTGGCGCTGCCTATCAGTCTCCTCTGGGTCTGTCGGCCTCCAGTCTCATCTCTCCTCAGCTCTCGTCTCTGGTTGGAGCTCAGCCCAACGTGGAGAAGCTGGTGGAGGATCATCTGGCTGTGCAGTCGCTCATCAGGGCCTACCAGGTACACGAACACACCTGTACAGGAGGCGTCCTACCTTCAGTCTGTTCTGAATCTGATCTATAGTATGTTACTGTATGAATGTTATTTTATTTTGAGGCCTATTTAACCTGATTTGAATGTACCAATCCATGTTTATTTTATAATCTGCCATTAAAATCTTATGTGTGCTTTAATTTGAGTGACTCATACTGTTCACATATAACTTTCCTCTTTAGCTTTAAATTGACAGCGGCTGATGATAAACTGTGAATATTTGTCTTTTCTGCTGGATTTGAATGATTGAGTGATGAATTGTTGTGTGTTATGATGTTTAATGTATTTTTCTTCACAGAACCTTCAGTAAAAATCCTATTTTAGTTATGAGTGTTTGTCTCTAAAGGAGTTAAATGTCAGTATCAGTCTGTCTCTGAGACTCAGCAGCTGAACATTAAAGAGACATGACTGTTTACTACAGTTTCCTCCCTGTCTCACAGAGATTCATTTAAATTAGGCCGAGTAACAGGGTAAACATGGCACTGGACCATGTGTCAGCACTAAGTGACTCTGGTTCATCCACTTTAACCTGCAGAGGTTTGTGGAACGAGGTGACACATAAAATAAAAGTGTTTTTGATGTCTTCCTATGTCTTTGGCTAACAACTGAAAATATAACACACTTAATAAATGTCAACATGTATCATATATCCATGTCCCTGGAGCCATTTTCTGTAGCTGGGGAGTAGACTGCCAACGCTTTCTGCTCATAAGGGTTGTTTGAATTACTCTTGATCACTTTTACACCTGAAAGTCTTAAAGTTGCAATACCACTGACTGCCACTAGGGTTGGCTCCAGTTGACTCCAAAAAGACCTGGTTCCCATAGACTTACATTGAACTTCTCTATAAAAATACTAAGTCAATAATTCTTTTCTAAGACTCATTCTGTACTCATCCAATCTATTTGGACCCTTTAATAAGTGATCTAGTCCATGTTTAAATGTTTCCTCCATTCTCAGATCTCAGGTCTAATAGAAGCTTTGATGTCTGCTATGTTGTGCTTTGATTGACAGGTCAGTATGATGGCTCATTCACCTGCCGAATTGGACCTTCGGAGTTTTGGTTTATTTCATAAAATGCATTTTTTTCCTGACAAACAGCTCGACTATAGTTGTGGTTAATAGATTCCACTAACAGGTGTCTGTCTTATAATATGACTTGATGTTTTCATTTATAATGAAATGTAGTAAAAGAAAAACCTCTCAAACCTTCACCAGAAACCTTTTTTCCTGCAGCTGTGTGTTCAGCCAGTGTGCTGTGATAACCTGCTGTGTGTATGTATGTGTTTATATACATTTGTGTGGTGTGTTTAGGTGATGGGGCATCATAACGCGCAGTTGGATCCTCTGGGAATCAGCTGTGTGAATTTTGATGATGCTCCAGTCAGTACGGGCTTCCAGGACGTCGGTGAGAACCGAAAACCCAATCCTGCAGTCTGTGGTGTTAACGCTGCTTCTCCACCCACCCACCCACTCCCACCCACACCCACTGTGTCTTCTCCTGTTCCTCCTTCTCTGCTGTCATTCTCTTCTGTTGACCTGTTTCTTTTCCGTCCTGCTTCTTCTTCACCTACCTCCTGCTGCTCCTCTTTCGGTTATTTTGTGGCTACATCCTCCTTCGCCTCTTCCCTCCTCGTCCTCCTCATCTTCTTCCTGTCCTGTCCCGGGTGGGTTCTGTACTGTTGTAGATTCGAGGGCACCATGTGGCCCAGTTGGACCCCCTTGGCATCATGGACGCTGATCTGGACTCGTGTGTTCCCACTGACATTATCACCTCCTCCGACAAACTTGGTGAGGAGTTGAAAACACATCAGAACGTGTTTTTATATCGCTGCTCTGTCCTTCAGCTATTTCTAAAACTTTCAGTGCAACATCGTCTCTTTCTGATCTGAAACCTTGTTGTGACACTGAACCAGTTTTCTAGTGGACAACAATCGTTTCTGCACCATTTCCCTTGAACTAAACCTCTTTTTGAACCTTCTCATCTGGTCTCCTGAAACTTCTCATACATGATGATGCTTTTTTTTTTAATTGGAAAGAGCGTTTACTGGCAGTCTGTGTTTTCTTTGGAAATTTCCTGGGCTCAGTCTGTGGAGATGATCATATGTACGTTTATACAGGTCTTGTATATTCTGAGTAGAAGGCAACCGGACGTCTGTCAGGTTCTTAAAAACGTGTCTCCGAAATGTTCTCAGCTCTGACGACTGGTGGGAGTTCAGGTAGTTGATATCTGAGGATAAGATGACATTTATTAATCCCAAAGGCCACAGTAAGCCATTGGGAATTAAGATGGGATGTAATTTATCTCCAAGTGTTTGTGGATACTTGTTAATAACAATACAACAGAGGCTGCTTACGTTGAGTTTTGTAACATTCACACATTATTCACTGTGCTTCGAAATACATTTTACAGTTCGCACCAGGGTTGTTATCATTAATGAAAACCAAACTAAGAACTAACAGGGAAAAATGATTTTGTTAACTGATATACAGACGAGAAATTTTCAGAAACACAAAACCCATCCATCCATCCATCCATCCATCCCATCCATCCCATCCATCCCATCCATCCCATCCATCCCATCCATCCCATCCATCCCATCCATCCATCCATCCATCCGGCTGGGTCGCAGGGGCAGCAGTCTAAGCAGGGAAGCCCTCACCCCAGACACCTCCTACTTGGTGACTGAGCTCCTCACCCAATCTCGTAGGGTGCGCCCAGCCACCCTACGGAGGAAGCTCATTTCGGCCGCTTGT
>JAPQRN010000027.1:1854316-1868775 GCA_037367275.1 Coranthus polyacanthus
TAACAGTAACACCTCCCACCTGCGTCGTCATGGTAACAGTAACACCTCCCACCTGCGTCGTCATGGTAATGCTACATTATGAACTCTGTGGTCACGTCAGATTCAGATTTTTTCGTTCTCCAGATTCAACCTGTGTTTGTATTTTTCTATTCATAATGTTAATGACAGCAGACACACATCGTTACCTGTCTGTCGACTTCAGGCTCTCGTATCATTGGTGCTACTATGGCAACCCTGCAGGGGGCGGGGCACAATGACTGGCGCCTCTTCGGAGGAAGAGCTGGAGGAGGACTGAAGACAGACAGATTTCTTATTATCCACATTAATTAAGTGTTATATTATTTCTTTAGGCAGAAGCAGCACCGAACACAAACAGTTCATTAAACAGAACAAATGTACAGTAAGAGGTGAACAGTGAACATCATCACGTCATCCTCACTGGAATCATTACATGATCATGAATTACACATTCCAACCGTTTACATGACCTTAAATACACTGATCTGATTAGATGTGTGTTTACATGAACCAAAGCATTTAATCAGAATTTTTGCAACGCTTTTTAATTTGGTCGGTGGTTTGGTAGATTCCTACACTTTGCATTCACTGAAATAAATACATATGAGAAAGAAAACATTATTTATCTTGTAATTATGAGTTTCATAAAAAGATCTTATAATCATGAGACAATTACATGAATAAATGCAATTAATGTACAGATATGAATATTACACTGGACAAATAAGACTCACCTCTTATTGGATTTTATAGTTTCTTCAATATATTTATGGAGAAACCAGCATTTATTTTTATTAGTAAGTGTTTCCGTGGTTATAAGGTGATAAAATTCCTTCTGATCAGACTTCCATGAGACCACATTAACCACATACATCTGATTCTGACTGGACTGTTCTTCACATTATTACAGCTGATGTAAACACAGAAACAGATCAGTTCAGGTTTATTTCATCCACGTTTAATGAGTCATCACAGTCTCAACAGTAAACTCTCACATCCATGAACAGGAACAAAGAGCGACCACAGTGTCTTTCTGTCTCTCTCACTTCTTCTTCTTTTACTTCCTGCTGTCGTTCAGTTACCACGGCAACAGGAAGGCGAGACGGGGGAGGGCGCCATGTGATGTCTGCAGCCTCTACTTCCTGTTTCATTCAGCCGTTCGCTCAGCTCAACGCACGTTACACACAAAGTCTAAACTCAAACCACAACCAACTGTGAAAAACGTCCATTCATTAACTGAAATAAAAACTAAAAACAACAGTTTCCCAAAATCAAAACTAAATGAAAACTACAGAAGAAAAGAACAAAGTAACACAAACCAAACAGAACGTTTTTCAACGAATGTTAATGGTTCAAAAACTGTAGTCACTTCATGTAAAAGTATGCGCTTAAATCTAACTCAAACTAAACTGAATCAAAAATCAAACTCGAAAAAGATTTGACCTGAAATTCTTTTTTATTTTAGTTTCATTGTTTCATTGTAGTTTTTATTTAGTTTTATCTTATTATTTTTTATCTCAGTAAAAAAGGCTTTTTTCACATTTTAGTTTAGTTTTAGTTTTCATTTAATAAACATGAACGAGCGTCATGTTGATGCACTTTTTTAATGCAGTAAAACCTGTCGTGTTCTGGTCAGGTCTCTGCTGGTTCACTGTGGACCGGGTCTTACCTGGATCCCTGTAGGGAGGTCTCTACAGGGGGCATCGGGGGTTTGGGAGGAGCTGAAACCTCCTCGTCCTCCTCCTCAGGACGTCTGCAGGTCGACGGCTCTGACGTCTTCTGCTCCTCAAAGTCTGCAGCGTGTGATTGGACTGGAGACAAGGGGGCGGAGTCGTCCTCTCTCTCTACAACCAATCGAACAAGCTCCTGACAGAATTTTGTTTAAAAAAAAGAACATAAGTGAATATAATGATTTATTTTACATACAATGGCCTCAATATACTGTTAGAAAAAACACTTTAACACAAACTGATCTGAGATTACTTCAGTAAAAGTACTAATACCTGCTGTGAAAATACTGCACTACAAATAAAAGGTGTGCATTTCAAATCTTACTTCAGGAAAAGTATGAAAGTAAATGTAGTTAAAGTCTGAAAAGTCAAAACAGAAGTGGACGCTGAAGACGACACCTGTCACTCAAACTGGCCACGCCCTTAATTATACATAACTTTAAGTCTTAATATAATTTAAACAGGTGAGTTATATATATAAATTCATTCCATTATTAAATAAATTAACCATAGAGACAAAAACTGTAAACATGTTTATTTCTCCTGTAAAGTTGGACGTTTTAACACGAAGGTCTATCGACCACAGCTTGAACGTGAAGTGTAATACCGCTGACGGCCACTAGATGCTGCTCCATAAAGCCCTGGCTCCATAGACTTCCATTGAACTTGTCTATTTAATAGGGACGGCATATTGATGAACTTCTGTATTAAAGTTATACAAGATGTAAACCTGCCATTACATCTGTAGTCCCAAGGCAGGTAAGAAACAATACAACTAACAGTAGAATAGAGTAGAACAGGATCAAATAGAACAGAGAATACAACATACACTAGACAATAGAAAAGAACAGTACATTATACAACAGGTTTAAAGTGATCGCAAATCTGGTTCTTAAAAGTGGGATGCGTCTTATTGTAAGTGGAAGGTTATTCTAAAATGTGCTTCCCTTGACAACAGTTAGTCCACATGTGGCTCTTCACAGTCTCCTCTAGCAGAGTTTTTTGTTTAATAAAGAAAACATCATTGAGTGCAAATACATCCTTGCAGCATCAGTTGTCAGATATGGCCTAATTTGTTTAAAATTTTGTAAATTAAACTTTACTTTATTTGCCACTTTTTTCACATGGCTCTTAAAAGACAAAGTAGAGTCTAACGTAACCCTGAGATACTTGAACGTGAAAAGAAGCTCTGCCGCGTCGGCCTTTGATTGACAGGTGTGATTGACAGCTCACTGCTGCTGAGTCAGACTTTCAGAGCTGACGTTTATTTAATAAAACACATTTCTCCTACAAACAGCTCGACTGTAGTTGTTACACAACTGACTTTGTTACACAAAGTTTGATGAAGTCAGTAAGTTAGCATTTAGCATCAGCTCACACCTGACCCCTAGCTCTTCCCCAGCTCTGTCCTTTTGTCCAAATATGGTAACGTCCAGCTACAAAAAGACAACATGATGACAACCAAAACACAAACTACTGACTTCAAAACGACAGTTCAGAAACTAACAAGAGACGTCACGGTTCCTCTGTTCAATCATTCTGTACAGTCTGTAGGGACTGACTGGCTTTTGAAGCTGCAGGACTTTGGACTTCTGTGTCTTCGTGTCTTCGTGTTTTATGTTTGATGCTTGGCTTGTTTACGTGTAGGTTTGAACCAGTACTTAAACAAACTGCAGTGAAATGAGCAAAATAAACTGACGCTGAGTTAAATCAGTCACAAAACACTGTAAACAAACAGATGACTGTGTCTCACCTTGGCCCGGTCCAGCACGGCTCTGATCACCGTGGTAACGCTGGCTGTGTCCTCCTTGTTGCCATGGGTTACACCCTGCAGCATCACCTGATCGGCCCAGCGAATCAGCTGAGCCAGAGACTTGTAGAGGCGATCGAGACAGGAGGAGACGGTCCGACTGCGGAGAGGACACACAGGTGTCACATGACCTCTTCTCACATACCGACAGGGTCAAAGGTCAACAGGCGTTTCATGTACCTGCTGCGGAGTCGTGGCTCCAGCTGGACCAGAGACTGGACCGACTCCAGGACCCGACCAGAGGCCCCGCCCAGCAGCCCACCCACCACAGACTGATTCTGGACTAGTTTGTCCAGTCCAGGTCGGTCCACTCCCAGTCGGTCCACCAGGGCTTTGAAATACTGCAGAGAGCTGACGACGGCCCGCTGTCGCTCAGAGTAGACACACACCGACTGGAAAAGACACAAAAATACAGATAACTAGACAATCAGAGGCTGCAGACATCGTCCTTTTAGATCATCTCCACCACCTGAACCCTTAAAACCTCTTCCAGGATGTGGATTCATGTTCTTCTCATCAGTAGTTTTGAAAAATGAATGAACAATGAGTGTAAAAACCAAATCTGAAGTTACTATGTTCAACACTGAGGTGAGGAATGAGGAGCGTTAAATGTGGAGGATTTAGAAATGAAATGAAAACCTGCTTTGGTTCTGGATCGTCTTCCACATGTTGATAGATACTGTTTTGCATCAGGTGTATGTTTTATTTCAGAGCAACAGCTGCCTTCATTTCAGAGAAAATGACAAAAATGTCAAAAGGTTCTCCAACATCTCCCTACAGCAAAGAATCCTTGAATCAGAATGTGGATCTGGATCTGGACCATCTTCTAGGAGGACTGAGATAAACTTGTGTAAAATGTTCAAGTCAAAATGTGTGTGTTACAGGGTTACAGTCAGACGCACATCGTGGTTGCAATCACATGTGCATTATGGGAAATGTAGGCTCTGTTCAGGAGAAGTGAACCTCTGCTGTGTGTGTGTTCAGGTTATTTCTGACGTGTGTTCGTATTTGAATTAGTCAAACAGAAACAGCAGAAATGAGACGATGCTGACTGAGCTGAAGAACCAGACGAACTGATCTGTGAAGGAACCAAAGAATCAAATCCAACTATCTGTCCTGAACTTCTCTGTCCCAGTCTCTGAATGAACTGCTTTGTGGACCTGGTCTTTCTAATGGTGTCATATTGTTCTGTTATGGTTCTTCATACGTGTCTTTATTGACTCAGATCATTGATCGGTTTACCTTAGTCTGGGCAGCTTGTAGTTGCAGATCAGCTGGTTTGACTTTCTGTGTCGGTGACTGTTTGATTCGTTCACTGCGTCTGATCCGAGGCGGGTGGAGTTTATCCTTCAGCCTCAAGGTGAGAGACACAAACTGGGAGCGTTGGGAGTCTGGAAGAAGAAAAAGAAGAAGAAGTTGATGATGAAGAAGATGAAGAGTTATCACCATCCAAAACATCGAAACAAATGAACACATTCAAATATTACAACTGAAGAAACACTGAAGTGAAGCTCAGTGTGTGGTGGTGGACGGTTAACGTCTGAGACATGAAGTGAAGAACTTACCTGAAGAAGAAGACATGTCTGCAGACACACAGACAGAAGACAGAGTGATGGTTAATCTTCTGGTTTCATGTTTTAAACTCCTCTCTGTCTTCGTCTTCTTCTTCTCTCTGTCTGTTACGTTCTCTCTCCGTCTCTCTCTCTTCCTTCCTCTTTCTGTTACTTCACTTTCATATCTTCTGCTCTCGCCTTTGTATCGTCAGTTTGGTGTTGCAGCTCCCCCTGCTGGACCGACCACCACACTACCGGCCCTGTGTCAAAGGAGTCCTGGAGTCAGATGGGCTTTGCTGCAGGCTGGGGTTCATGGTGTCTGAGCCACCACAGGGATGTACAGTTGTGAGACCTGGGAGGAGTCGGACATGGAGTCAGTCCACGTTGCCGTCCTGTCGGTCACTGCTTCCTGCTGCTTCACAGCCTGGACCTTGTACGTCTCATCCTCCATTCTGGTCATTTCCAAGACCACCAACATAACTAGAGTCAGCTTCTGTGAATCAACTACCCAAACTATCACTAGAACTAAAGAAACTGACCTAAAACTAGTCAATCCCTCAAAGTAACTAAAAGTCCTGATTCACTCATGAAACTAACTCAAACTAAACTGGAATCAAAAACCAAACAAAACTAAAAAAACAAACTATAAGAATGATTAGAAGACGTATGAGTGGTTTAGATCAGATTACTCTGTTCATTTAGTTTGAATGTTGTAACAAATTGAGGAATGAAAGAAAAGAAATAAACATAAAACAACTAAAAATCGTGATTCAGAAAGACAAAAAAACAACAAAAAAAACTCCGTGGTCTGTGATGGAAGCGACGACTGTCCCGTGAAAGTCCAAAAGGTTTGATATGAACGACATGCTTTTTTACTTTAACATGTAGTCGAGTCAAAAAACCAGTCGACACGTTTCAGCTTCATCCGCACAAACTTTATTCATGTGAACACGTCTCATTTGGCCCAACAACGTAACACAAAATACACAACAAGCTACACACATACTGTAACACACAGACACACACACATACACAACCATGTGGGCCGCTGCATATTTCAGTTTCACACATCTACATAACTGTTCCTCACATTAATATGATACATTATTGTTAGTATTATTTTTATCTCTTATATTCTGTAAACTGTAACATAGATGTATTTTTTAACACCACACAGAGTGAACTATCCACGAGTACAGGTGTGTGCAGGAGGCTGAGCTGCGTTCACCGAGCCGTGTGCAACACTTTACTGTTTATTAAAGAACATTCAAATAATACAAGACTTTAAACTCAGATCTAACATCCATGCTGACATTTATGTGAACACGGTGAACAGAGCTGAACGCAGCTCAGAGCTCGGCTAAGTCTAAGGAGCACCACAACATGAACACGAACACGTACACGGAAAGGTTAAGATACTTCAGATTCATACAGTGTGTTCAGGCAGAAAATCAAAGATCCTCTACGGTGACAGATCAACACTCTGCTGCTGCTTTTACACATGTTCATCTCCAGGACTCAGGACTCAGATCAGCAACGTAACACGGTGATAAACGACGCCCAGCCATTACAACATTCTTAACATGATCAAAATTAAAATATTCAAGAATCTGAGAAGCTACAGGATAAAACAGTTTCATTTCAGAAGTAGCTGGAACCAGATGGACCCATTTAGTTTAATGTTATTTAAGAGCAAATGAACTGGAAGCAGTTCAAATAAAGACAGATGAAACCACGTCGGAACCAGTCGGAGGTGCTTCAAACCAGTGGTGGAATTTAACTTTTAAGCTACTTTTACTGCAGCTTTATCCTTCAACTCCAACACGTCTCAGAGAAAATATTGTACTTTTTACTCCACAGCTTTAGTTCCTCTTCAGATTTGAAACAATGGATACAAGAACAAACTTTAAAACCTAACACATGATGTAAGTGTTTTCTCTTCTCTCATCTACATAAAGCAGTGTGTCGTCGATAAACTTCTCACATGCTTTCATTTCAATTAATGTTCAAATCGCCCACGTCGCCAAAAATCACAAACTACGGACGAGGATTCTTCTTTCCTTTGTTATTAATCATGTGATGAAGCTTCAGATTGAACTGGTCTCTGTTTATAAAAGTGGATGTAAAGGAGTTAAAAAGCAGCTCCACCTCCAGCAGAAACAGGAACTGATGATGAAACTATTAATAATTAATAATGGATAAGAGAACAAACCAGATCTGAGGCTCAAATACTGCAGACTGTAAAACATGGATTGTTTTTGTAACGTCCATCATGTGAGTCTCTTACTTTAGTCCAAACCAGCATCTCTTCCTAACCCTTAACCATGTTAAGATGACCTCCGCCATGTTGGACTGAAAACTGAGGTCAAAAAAGCACTAGACGTTCACCTCTTCTGTTCGCTTTGATTTGACTTATTTTTCATGCAGAACTTTTAATAGTATTTCATTATTTTCACATTGTGTATTGGTACTTTTCCTGAGGTAAACATTCTGAACACGTCTTCCACCACCGGTTAAAACCAAAAGAACCAGAACCATGGCTACAACCTGTTGGAACCAGGTGAAAAACAGCCAGAACCTGTTAGAAACTGTCAGAACCCAAATGGTACCATGTGGAACCAGCTGAAACCAGTCGGAACCAGATGATAATTAAACAGTACAACAGAATATTTCAGAGTAGAAAACAATAAAGTCCATCTTCTGCCCTGCATCGTTCTGCGTCGCCATGGCAGCAGCAGGACCATTCATTTGTGTAACATATATATTGTAACAGCAATATCATCATCATCATCATCATCATCATTACAGATAATAAATAAATAAATAAATAAATAAATACAAGATGTAAACCTTACACTGTAAAAAATAGTCCCCCCAATAATCCTGAATGTCTCCTCAGTTTCATACAAGAAAGAAAAAGAAGTAACAGCAAATAAAAAACTAATCCTGATCCAGCTGGCTAACTGTAAGCTAACTGTAAGCTAACTGGTGAGCTAACTGGTAAGCTAACTGGTGAGCTAACTGTAAGCTAACTGGTGAGCTAACTGGTGAGCTACCTGGTGAGCTAACTGTAAGCTAACTGGTGAGCTAACTGTAAGCTAACTGGTAAGCTAACTGGTAAGCTAACTGGTGAGCTAACTGGTAAGCTAACTGGTGAGCTAACTGTAAGCTAACTGGTAAGCTAACTGGTGAGCTAACTGGTAAGCTAACTGGTGAGCTAACTGGTAAGCTAACTGGTGAGCTAACTGGTAAGCTAACTGGTGAGCTAACTGGTGAGCTAACTGTAAGCTAACTTGTAAGCTAACTGGTGAGCTAACTGGTGAGCTAACTGGTAAGCTAACTGGTGAGCTAACTGGTGAGCTAACTGGTAAGCTAACTGTAAGCTAACTGGTGAGCTAACTGTAAGCTAACTGTAAGCTAACTGTAAGCTAACTGTAAGCTAACTGGTAAGCTAACTGGTAAGCTAATCCCAGACCAGCCTGAACATCCAGAGGGCGGAGTGAGAGCTCTTCACCTCTACAACGTCTCAGGAGTCGTCTACAGTACTTTATAAACCTGATGCAAACAGAGTCACATGATTCACTGCTGAGATGTGATTGGACAGACAGACAGACCTGTCTCACCCTCCACACACACATATTTATACACTGAATATTGCAGAAGTATTTTGCTGATCGTTTATAATCGTATGTGCTCATAATCAATATTCTTATTACTACTAAGGTTCACAGTAACACAGCATCAGTAGAGAACAGTAGAACACTTCAGTAGAAACACAAACACTCGGCTCAGGTTAACCCTCAATAGAAGACTGGGGACTCTCTCCGTGGGCGGGGCTACCTTTACTGGGCCGACTGGGAAGAAAGTGACAGAAACAACAGTGCTTTAGGGTCAAAGGTCACATCAGTCAATGGCACGGCCTCAGCTGGAACCAGTTCGGACCAGTCACACCCTGTTTCCACAGTCACTACCTGATATGTACCTGGAAACCCGGTTTGTTCAACTGTGAAAATACTGCTTCCTGTTTCCAGTATTTGTAAGTAACGTGTTCTAGATTTAATTAAATTAACGTTATCTTTGGCAGGGTTTCCCCAGGTTTTCAGAGGGTTTAGGTGCCGTCTGGGATCCAGCATTTTTCCTTAATTTGGTGAAGAATTAGGTGCAGAAGTGAGGCAAGAAAATGTAATGTTTTCAATAAAATATAGAATTTCACATCATTTTCACCCATAATTATTGACAAATCTGTGCTTGAATTTGGAAAAGCTAGAGCAGATATTTGGTTTAGATGGTGCTGCACCTAAGTCTTACAATGGAAGGAAAAACCCTGTTTGGTTTCACTAGTGTTGAAATAGAAGATTCAAATTATTTCTCATTGAATAAATAAGTTTTTCTTTTGTGAAGAGTGTCTAATATATGGTGATAATGAAATAGAACATTAAATAAACTGAAGCTCCAGAAACAAATGTTTTCTCAAAAGCCCCGTAACATTTACATTCATTTTCTTTAAATCCCAGAAACTACTCTAAATTACTTATATAATGGGGGACAGAAAGTAGCACTTTTGCACATATGTAGATGTGTAGGTTTCTGGTACGAATCGTGGAGTGAAATCCACCAAGGCCACTCGGAGGCGGTGCCTAATCTCACAACAGTTCTTTGTGCTTCGAAGGCTTTCAACAGGAAATGTGGATCTAAAGCAGCACCAACACTTGGCTGAAACCAAGATGATCAAAACTTAATGACCACCATTTTTTATAACGGGGTTAATTCACTCAAAGCTCAAAGTCAGGAGCAACACTTGTAAGAGACGATGTAGTCCACCTTTGTGCTTTTGTGCTTGAAGTTGGTGCTAGCATAGCTGGGGAAGCAGAGACGTGTACAGATGTAAGGAGTGCTGCAGGGATGATGTATTTTTGAAGGCTAACCTGGGATTTAGCATCGCACTGGTCCCATCGACAAAATGCTATTGGGATTTTTCCATTGGTTTTTACTTTACATTATTGCAGAAAATAAGCCCTTTGACAAGCAAAAGTTTATGATACTTACATGTTTTGTTCAGCAAGATAATCTTCATAAATGAAAACCACTTTTCTGATTTTTGAGGCGTAACTGCATTGACAAAAGTAAAACGCTAATGTTTGCTGATCAAATAATTACGTCACAGTCACCCTGTCCTGTTGCTTTGACCTGATCAGCTGTGAATAGAAAAAACTTCAAAATTCACAAGTGGGGTAATTACGTTCATATTTTATGTTGCAGAACAAAAAGTGAAAATATCTTATCCTTGTATTAACCAGACATTATCCCAGACATGTGACCAAAAACCCTTTAAAAAACCCAATGGCTTCGAGACCAGGGAACCAGAAGTACAAATTGTTAACTCGTTTCTGGGTTTTGAGATTCATTTCTGCAGCGCTCTACACAGTGATGTAATGACGTGGCTTTATGGTGGTTCTCTAGCCCATGGAAAAACCAACCAGTACCAAACTGGTACTAGCACCAGGATTGTATTGGTGGACAGGGGGTATCAGGTTCTTTAAACCAGTCAGACAGAACCAGTTAGAAGCATGTGGAACCAGCTAGTGCAGTTTACAACCATTTAGAACCAAACAGAATCAAATACAACTGATTAGAACCAAATTGGTTCCAATCATATGTAACCAGTTTGGTTAAGTAGAACCAGGAAAAGTTCACTGGAATCAGTTATTTACTTAGACTTAGTTTAAACCCAATTGGACCAGATGGAAACAAGTAGAACCAACCAGTTTGCTTTGGTCACATGGAAACAGTTTAAAACAGTTTGAACCAATCAGAATCAAATAAAAACCAGTCTGAACTGGTTTCAAATTTCTGTTGGAACCAGTTGGAACCAACCAGAGTTTGCTGGAAACTGAACAGTTTAGATCCAATTGGATGATATGGAAACAGGTAGGACTAGTTAGAACCATACAGAAAAAGAAAATTTAACCTCATGCAACCAGCTACAAGGTGATGGTCAGCAAAAAAACAGATAGAACCAGTAGAACCATCCCAACCAGATGGTACCGGAGGAGGGGGCAGCAGAGTACATTAGAACATTGAGGATTAAGTAGAACACAGTAGAATCTGTCTCTTTATGCTGATGACGCTGATCTGTTCGTGAAGACTGATTGCTTTATTTACACCAGGAAGTTTAATGTGTCAGAGGGAGGAGTCAGATGCAGGTCTGGAGGATCTAGATGGAGATGCAGGAGCCCTACGACTGGAGATGACACAGAACAGACAAGACAGTCAGACTGACAATCAGACAGACAGACAGTCAGGAACAGGTTGATGGAGCTGTCCTTCAAAAATCTAATGTACCTATGAAGTGGGAGGAGCTTCTTGCAGTTTCTGTCCCATCTACACACAATGTTAGTGAGTGACATCAAAGTCTCCAAAAGTATTAGAAAACATCGACTATAAAAACTGCAACTCCCAAAGTGCATTTCACCAACTAACTTCCAATCTTAGAGTTTCACATTTTTTTGTTTCTACAACTCCATTCACTTTTACCTTGTGTAATCTGTACCTTCAGCTTCAGGTAAAATCTCAACTGTACAATATGTAGTTTGAGGCTTTTTATCCATGGCAACAGCAGCCGGGGATCATGGGTGTTGTAGTATTTATAATACTAGAATAGTATGGAGTATATATACAGTATATGGACCGAATATTCTGACCACCTGTATAATTGTTGGACAAATGCTCCTCCCACTATGAAACTCACTATTATGATGAGGGAGTGGGCGGGATCAGATGGAGAAAACTGTAATCTGATTGGACGATGAGGCACACATAAATTTGGTGAGAGACAGTGACATCACACAGACAGCTGACGTACCATTGGTGAACTCCTCACTGGTCACTGATAGAGATTCTGAAAGAGCAACCATATATGGTCAATATGAGGCGGAGGGGCAGGGGGCGGGGCTACCTGCTCTGATACTGACACACCTGAGCACTTCCTGTTTAAACTTAAGAAATGAGGTGGGAAGTTTACACACACCTTGGCTAAATTTATTCAGGTTTTTCAGATGATGTGAAATTTCAGAATAATAATATTTTTTTATTTTCAGCTTTTATTGATTTGATCACATTCTCAGAGTATCCAGACACCAAGTTCACTGTTACCCCTTTCCATAGAGGTAGTTCAGAACCAGTTTGGAGCTGATATCTAATCTTAAACCAGGTCTTTGTGGTTCAACTGCCAAAGAACCAGATCTGGGCCAGGAAAACACTTTGCTGGTCTAGAACCAAAAACCACTTACGTCAGGGGCTAGGGATGGGACTAATGTGACCAACAGGACCAACTAAAACCTTGAGACCGCCATTTTAAAAAACAGAGCTAGAGTAGCATCAAGTCTGCCTGTAACATAACATCATGAACAACAACATGAAATATATTTGAAGATGTTGACAGTTAGGGATGCATACTGGCTGTCCCACTCGCAGCAGGCCACTGTAGCCACTAATGGAAGCAGGTAGGCAAAAAAGGGAAAAAACACTTAGAACCAAACAGAGTCTCTCAGAATCAAATAAATACCACTCTACAACTATTCCTAATTACTGCTGGAATCAGCTAGAACAGTTTAAATCAAATTGGACAACATGGAAACAGGAAGACCCAATCAGAATCAATCAAAATCAAATAAAAAAAACACTCAGCTTGTTGCAAATTACTGTTGGAACCAACAAACACTAGTTAGAACCAGTTACAAGAAGCCTGAACCAGCCAAAGTTTGCTTTGTCCAGATGGAAACAGGTAGAACCAGTTAGAACCAGTAAGAATCAAATTCAAAATCAAAGAGGCTGCACATCTCCAAAAATGGCAGAACAAATTGTACAAGTAGGCCCTATCTTGATAAATCAATCACAGATTTCAAGTCTAAAAAACTACTTTATTATTTCAAAAAATGATGACTTACAGCTCCCCAGCTTGGTAACAGTGAGTAACGTTCCTGTGCTTCTTTGTAACATCGCCATTGTTTCACCAACATGTACAGACCTACTATATACAAAGATGTAATGACGTGGCTCTGTAGCAACTGTGTGGATGTAAGGTTCAACGTCATGAGGTTCAACATTATATGGAGGAAGAAGGTGAGTCCTGGAACCCAAAGAACAACAACCCTGAAGCACAGAGTAGAACCTCATGTTGTGGGATTGTTCTGCTCCAGAGGGACTGGCGCCCAAACTGATTCACTGCTTCATGAAGGAGGAGATATTTTTAATCTTTATCTGAAGACATTAGGAAGGTCAGCGACAAATGGATCTGTGATCAGGACAATGATCCTAAGCAGAGCTCCAACATGGTTTAGGGCCAACAAAGTAAATGTTGATTGTCCATCAGAAGACCCTGACTGTAATCCAATGGGGTTAGCTTGTGGAAGGCTACCCCAGTGTTTGATTCAAGTCACACAATTTAAATGCCACCAAATATTACCAAAATGTCTGTAAACCTTTGAACCCCAGAGAATGTGATAAAATAAGTGAAACCTGGAAGTACAAATTCTCACCAATATTATTCTGAAATTTCAATAAAGTAGTAGAGCAAACTGAATTAACAGAAGGAATATACAGAAATTAGATCCACTTTGTTTATTTAAAGTGGATGTAAACTTCCCACATCAACTGTAAAAGGTACTGTTAGAACTGGATCACACAAACAGAGACCCGTAGATGGACAGAAAGACAACATGAAGATAGAACAGATAGATTAAACAGACAGACGGGCAGAAAGATTGACAAAGACAAAGATAGACAAAGACAGTTAGACAGACATGGCTCCAGGTGGAGGTGGATGGAGAGTCCAGTCCAGAGACAGAAACAGGATGAGTTTAGCTTAGCTTAGCACAAAGAACAGAAGCAGATGGAGACTGCTAGCCTAGCTCTGTCATAAATGAAACAAAACAACACATATAAAAAAACAGAACTGTTAACAGACTGTGCTCAGATAGACTAGAACTTTCTATCGGTTTACAATCTGTGTTAAGATAAATTAGCAGTTTCTCAGAGTTTATGGTGGAGTCATTCCTGTTTCCCCAGAGTTAAGGTTAGCATAATCTGGGAACATAGATAAACTCCAGTTTGCAGTGTTTTGCGACGCTAAGCTCTGTCTCTGCTTTATCTCTGTACTGAACCGTCTCAAAATGTGGGACTGTTCCTTTAATGTTGGTAGAGCGATGGAGTCGAGATGAAGGAGAGGAAGGAAGATGAGGGGGAGTTAGGGAGAGATAAAGAAAGACCAGTCTTTCTTTTCCATGTCTGTGCAGATTGTTTGTGGATCGCTGCTTTTTTTCTACAGCACCTTGGCCTGAGCTCTGATTG
>JAPQRN010000027.1:2008808-2020356 GCA_037367275.1 Coranthus polyacanthus
AGCCTGAGGGAAAGAAGGACGAAAGCAAGAAGACATGGTCCTCCTCTTCCTCCTCCTCCTCCTCTTCCTCCTCCTCTTCCTCTTCCTCCTCCTCCTCCTCCTCCTCTTCCTCCTCCTCTTCTTCCTCTTCTTCCTTTTTCTCTTCTTCTTCCTCCTCCTCATCTTCCTCCTCCTCCTCTTCCTCCTCCTCTTCTTCCTCTTCTTCCTTTTTCTCTTCTTCTTCCTCCTCCTCCTCTTCCTCCTCCTCCTCCTCCTCCTCCTCCTCCTCCTCTTCCTCCTCAGGTTCTCTCAGTGACGACCCCCTCTTCCCTAAAGCTCCATGGCCGAGTCCCTCCCTGTGCTCCTCCTGCCACGAGGAGAAAAACGGGATCCACGTCTGGAACCAAGAAAACATTCTGTCCTTCCTCCGGAGTCACTACGGAGCCTCCAACCTGTCGCCCCAGTACATCCTGAGTCCTCCACGCCTGACTCCACCTCCACCTGCTGAACCCAAATACACCGACCAGCCCAAAGAGGAGGAGCAGAAGGAGGAGGAGGAGCACCGAGGGGAGAGGAAGGAGCTGGAGAGGAAGGCCGAAGAGCAGCCGGAGCCTCGACCCGGCCTCCAGGCCCTGAGGGGGGAGGACCGGCAGGAGGTCCAGAGACCAGGAGTAGGATCAGGGGCATCAGGAGGAGGCGGTGTGAGGATCCTGGGTCTGGGTTTCAACAGCGTGGACATGAGTCTTTGCGTGGTTCTGTACATCTGCTCCTGCCTCTTCCTCATGCTCCTCTTCTTCTTCTTCAAAGTCCGATCCAGGAGGTGGAAACTGCGACACAGCCGCCTCCACGTCTGACCGGACTGGTAAACTGAACCGGTTTAAAGTGGGCTGGATGTGGAGCAGAGCTGTGTGTCCAGACATTCAAGGACCACTTTGCTCATTTTACAAAGAGAGAAAACCCGTCCTCTCTCTGAAGGTCTAGACTAAACCCCAACAGTCTTTTTGGAACAGGACCCTCTTGAAACTGATTCTTATTGTCACAAAAGAATTGCATTTTTGAGGAGCCAAACACGCCTGAAACCTCCCCAAACTTTGAACATGCGTCAGAAATGTTCTACTTGATGGGTCTTGGTTCATGTGGCAGAAGGTCTCAATAGCTCCCTCTAGAAAATAAGCCCCCGCTTATGTTTGACGTAGATGTATCAGGTCCAGACGCACAACCTCCTCAACCCAACAGGAAGTCCACCATTTTGTTTTAAATATGCAATTTTTGCCCCATTTTTGGCCATTTCCAGCTGTGTTTCTGCCATTAAATGATATAGAATTAGTGACAGTGGACTACAGGAAGTGATACTTAGCTCTTTTTCAGAAGAGTCCAGACCTGATCCGAGGGCCCGGCCAAAGCTGCAGATTTATTTTATTTCAACCTTTATTTAAACCAGGAGAGGCTCAGTGACGTTCGGGCCATGTGCACAATGATGATGTATATTTGTAAAGCATCCATCCATTGTTTAAAGTCACTGAAATGGAGATTTTTAAAAACTCTTTCCAAAGTGAAGATTTTTCCAAACCTCAGTTTGTGTATTCCTGTGTGGAAAACGGGTGGCGTCTCGTGTCCCGATGCACAGGCGACCAGTTGGGTTCTGGTTGCTCATGTGGGGGCATTGCTGCTGCGTCCAGTGTTTCCTGATCCACACCTTCTGTGATTTAAATCCACCTCAAACAACAGTTTGTTTGAGTGTATGGAGATATTTTTAAATGAAGGGAGCAGAAACATCAGCATTAGTGTAACTAAAATCTCTTTTACAAGAGCGTCCTGGAGACAGAAGCACAAGGTTTAGACAGGGTTCAGTCAAACATACATCTTATCATTTACAGACAATAGAATGAAATTACAGAATCATAAAATATCAACATATAAGTGAATCAGACAAAACATCTACAGACATCACTTTGAATGTGTCTAATGAGAGTCAGGAAACGTAGAAACAAACTGAAACCAGTTGATGGAAATGTTCTTTATTTAGTTTGGTTTATTTAAAATTTGCTTGACAGTTTTAAGTAAACTCATCAGCTGTGTTTGCTGGTTCATTTCTAACTTTAGTAGACATCGGCGTCACACAGACGATCATTTCAGTTCATTTTTCAATGTTTTAAACTAAAAATATTACAAATTGCTCCTTTAAAAAGAGATGAAACAGCTCGGCAGGCGTCACTGTGCTGCTGTCCCAGATCTGTCCAATCGGTACGGGCCGTCTCGGATCACCGTGGCAACAGTCGGTACAGGTGTGGTCATGTGACGAGCCTCTGTACACGTTAAACTGATGATAGAGCACATGTTACAGGATCTCAGGGAAAGACGACACGTTCAGGCTCCTGATTCCATGTAAATACTGAACTCTTATTTTCCTGTGAGGCGTTTAGCATCAGTCCGTTTTTTGTATTGTTATTAAAATGGTGTGTACTGAAACATTAGAACCGAACCAGACCCGGCCCAGGACCCGATCTGGAGACTCAGACTGGACTTTTTAAACTTTTCAAACTGGATTAATTTATTTGCGTTACTGTTGTCGGGTCATGTGACTCTGTGCCAAATGTCTTAACCTGACAACCGTCCGTTCGTTCTGATTGGCTGCCTGTCCTCCGATGCCCGCCTCCTGGTGGGCGTGACCTGAACTGTGATTGTGTGATTTACTGTGAAACTGGGGCCGTCCTGATGAATGGATCCTGCAGACAAACAGTGATACTGATCAGCTGATCTCGTTTTAACGTTCTGAATCTTTTGGTGTGTTTGTGGATTTAGTGACCTCCTGTGGAGACTGCTGTCTGTGTGGACTTTACACTAAAACTGTCAGATGTTGAGTGGAGTCTTGTCGTTGCCTAATAAAAACAAAACTCATTGAAGTGGTCGGTGTTTTGTGATGAACTGTGTTTATACCAGAACATCCCTATGTTCTCATGACACTAGAGATCAGCTGTGGCCCTCTGGTGGCCTGTGGAGGTACTGCAGGAGGGCCATCAAGTCATTTACAACAAATAAATAAAAAGTTTCTAATTTTCAACTTTGTTATTAAGTTTGACATGTCCTTCTAATATTGATGATGGAATATTTCCATCCCTGTGTTAAGGGCTGTCCATGATAACTGTAACTATGACATTAAGTGGTGAGCTGTCAATCAAAGCCCACATCAAAGCTTCTATTCACTCTAAGAACTTATTAACTGAGCATTTAATTACAAAAGATCCACCAGAACAAGTTCAATGTAAGTCTATGGAGCAGCATCTAGTGGCCGTCAGCGGTATTACACTGGAACAAACTAAATAACTGGACTCACTTTCAGATCCTTGGTATTTACTTGTATAAACATGAATCTACTCCTGAAAAGCCCATTGGTCAACTCCACCTGTTGCTGTAACAACCATGGTTTTATTAAGAGAACTGTGTCCAGTTCCCCCAGTGGCCACTCACGGTGCTGCAATGAAAACATCCACCGCAGCCTAAACAGCATTTTCCTCATAGAACACAATGATAAAAGAGACGTGTGTAAAACTGCTGATGGGACAACTAATACTGCAAACAAGGATGGAAATGAGTCCCTTTAGTCTCAGTTTTTATAACACACAGGTTTCATATGTTTGAAATCATCTAAAGGCCCAACAGGTTGAAAATCTGTGACGTCACCACAGTCTGAGCCCATTGGTCCGAGGGAGAAGGTGTGGGCGGGGTCAGCAGGTGAAACTGTGTATTACTGATTAGTTTTTATGTGGGTACCGGCTCAGCTGTTTCCCTTTAAGAAGGTTGTATTATGTAGGTCCTTACATTCACCGTGTTAGTTAGTGTGAGTTTGGCTCCAAAAGCCATGGCGACAGCCAGTCCACAAACTAATGATGTAACCAACATATTGATTAGTATCTGTAATTTGAAGGTTAAGTGTGTCAGATGTAGGGGGATGTGTTCCACCTGGCGTCCAGGGTTCAAGTACATTCGTTTTACAAAATATCCGCAGTCGGGGCCTTAATTACAGATTTGATCTCAGTAACTGTCAAGGATTACCATCCGTTTTGTCATTCCATTATGTAACACCATTACGTGGAACTAGTTACTCCCCAACACTGGACTCAGATCCTGAACATTCACCTCCATCCAAACACCCACCGCCGTCTCTACGACCGCCTGTCTTTAATATTAGATGTGGAACTTTAAAAACAGACAGAAATGGAAGTGGCTCTAAGTCTAATCCAGTCTCTGTGTTTCTGTGTGTGTCTCATGTTAGGAACTGAAGTGTATGTGATTATGAAAGCTGAGGCTGCAGAAAGCTGCTGTGTGTGTGTTACACTTGGTGTGTTTTTGTGTGTCAGCCTGGCACACAGTCGCAGTATGCACGCTATGTACTCGGCATGCCAACTCAGCCTCGGCACTGCAATGCAGCTCTGTGCATTTGGCCAAATCATGACACACACACCACACACACACACACACACACACACACACACACACACACACAGTGTGGTGTGTGTGTTCAGACTCTTTAATATTCAACCTTGCAGTGTGTTCATATAGCAGCTGAGCATTGTAATGCATGCCCTCCTCCTCCTCCTCCTCCTCCTCCTCCTCCTCCTTCTTCTTCCTCGTCCTCTGCAGGGCAGTTAGCCGCATTAGCTCCCTCGCTGTCCTCAGATGACTCCTCCTCTCCTCTCCTCCTCCTCCTCCTCCTCCTCCTCCTCCTCCTCCTCGGCTGTCTGCTGTGTCTCTCCCTCCCTCGCCTCCCCTCTATACCCCCCCACCCCCCCCTCCTGTGACACACCAGACGATGCGTTGACTGAGCGGAGGAGAAAAACCTCTCCCAGCCACCCAGCCAGTCAGCCAGCCGTCCTGCCCGCTGCATGGAGGAGAAGCAGAGGAGGAAGAGGAGCAGCAGAGAGGAGGTGAGGAAGAGGAAGAGCTGTCTGTCTCTATGTCTGTCTGTGTGTCTGTCTGAATCCATCGTCCTCTGGTGTACTGCATCCAAACCGCCTGACTGTCTGAGTCTTCCAAAGTATTTCTGTCTGTCTCTTTAGAGCAGCTGTCTGTCTGTCTGTCTCTTTAACTGTCTACCTGTCTGTCTGCTGCACTGTAAACAACCTGAACTCACCTGGACGGGACTCAACAAACTGTCCTGTCCTGTCCTGTCCTGTCCTGTCCTGTCCGACTGCTGCAGCTCTTCTGGGTGTTGTTGTTGTTGTGTGTCTGTACATGTGTGTGGGTGGAGTCGCGCTGTGATGCCTGGCTCAAAGGCAGCCCGACAGATAGACCGACAGACAGACAGGTTCAGGTAGAGACTCACTGCAGCAGCATCGCCGCTCACACTTCAGGCCTGTTTCTGTCTCAGACCAAAGTTTACAGTCGCTGCTGCAAAGTGATTTAGAGGATTCACATTTACAGCTGCACTGAGGACCCAATTCATCGACTAATCAATAGACTGTTTGTGATGTTCGGTCTCTCGCTGCAGTCTGTGCTGATTTTGAAAACGTCCCTTTGCACTGGGAAACTTTGGACTGTTGTATTTTATAAGGATCTGCAGATTAAAGTAAATGTTTGTCAGTCTTCATGTCGTACAAACCAAACCTGAGCAGAATGTTTCCATGTTACTGATCAGTAACAATAATCCAGCTGCGTTATGTGTTTATATGAGAACCCTGTCTTTGGACACTTTAAATTCACTCGTAAAACGTATGTACTTTTACTGTTACCGAGTTATTTATATTGTATTCATACCATATAGTAGTATTTCTACTGCATGGTAGTCATACTTTTACCCTAAAAGACTATTTTTGCAATGTTGTACTTGTACTTTTACTGTAACGGAGTATAAAACTGGTCCTTTTACAGAGTATTCTTATGGCGTGGTACTTCTACTTCTAGTATTTTTATGGTGCAGTATTGGTACTTTGACTGAACTTTGCAGGTAAAAAGTATTTTGCTGCTTTCTGGCAAACTGCTGACTGGACTGTTTAGAACATGGTTTGACATGTATTAAAGCGTCTTAACGTCCTGAAATGGACACTTTGAAATCTGAGACATCACATAATATAAACTATCTGGACTGAGCGTAGAGGTGTGGGCGGGGCCAGCAGGTGTGCAGTGGGACACATGATGTCATAGTGCATCGTGTGACTCATCAGAGCCACTACTTTGGATCATACATACGTGAACATGTGGACATGTTACTGTCACTCAGTGTGTGTTAAAGACACACTAAGCTAAGACTTTGCATTTTCTGTTCAGTTAAGTTGTTAAGTCCTATGAAACTGACGCCACGATGCAGTGAATAGATACAGAACTCCTGGTATTTCTTCTTCACTTACACAGACATCGTCGATGATGTTTTACAATGTATGAAGTATCGCAGAATCGCGATACGTGATAATGTGAAACCATTGTTGTCATGAGCAATCGTTTACTCGAGTAGAAGAACAGACGCTTCACCAAGGGGTCGTCTTTCAGTGTTACTGTTTCATCCATTTAGGTTGAAATCAGTCATGAAGACGCACAATGATGTACAATAAAAATAATGGATAATTCACCTCAAATGCATTAAAACTAAAGCCTGTTCTGAAAATGTAATGAGTAGAAAGGACAGATATTTGTGTTAAAATGTAGGAAATAAAAGGACAAAGTTGTACGATGTACGGTGATAGCTGATCGTATCGTATCACGAGTTACTCTGAGACGTCTTGTTTTTTTCCATCGTACACATTCGTTGTCGTGTCATATCTACGTCTTGTCGTCATCCTCTTTGTGTGTGTGGTTTCTTGCTGCGTCTGACATCGCATGTTGTTCATTAAGATCTTTTTTAACGTCTTCTGTTTGGTTTTCTTCTTCTATTGATTTTCGTGACAACATCCTCGCTTAACTTCCTTTAAGTTGTCCTAAAGTTTAAACCATCTAAATATTGTTTTCCCACTGTAAATGAACCGAACCATGGTTCAGCTTGACCTGGACCGGGACCACCTCTTTTGGTCGGACCATAGACTGTTTGGTCCACACCCAGGTCCAGGGGGGTTTAACACCTGCACATTTGGTTCAGATCAAGGTCCAGACCAAACAGGGAAGGTGTGAAAGTGGACTGAGATTCTCAGCCCCAGTACATACACTTCATAATGCTATGCTGAAAACATCCAATATAAATGTGGCTGATGAAGCCAGAGCTTGTCAATAATCCAACTTCTGCTCTGTTTCTTCATCCTCTGTCCAAGCTGAAGACAAAGCGTCCTCTCCTTCCTTGTTTCCTTCCCTTGTTTCCATAGAGACACAGAGGTGTCAGAGTGCTGTGGTTGGTGTTTTGTCAGTTTGTTCTGCAGGTAGATTGTGAATCTGTCATGGTTTACACCTCTCCCCCCTCCCGGTCCTGTTCCAGCTCCATCCTGATGATCTTCAGCCTCCTCCTCCCCCTCGCTCTGACTCAACACTCTGACCTCTGACCTGTTTCTCCATCGTCATGGTCCTGAAGCGTTCTGCAGGTGATATCTGCAGCCTCCCTGACACTTAGATCCTCTCAGGACCGTCTCAGCCTCTTCCAGTCCTGCCCTCCTCCTCCAGACGTCCACCATGTCGGAGGGTCTGCTGCAGGTGGAGATCCCCGACTTCGGCAGCAGCGTGCTGGGCAGCCTGAATGAGCAGAGGCTGATGGGACATTACTGCGATGTGTCCATCCTGGTTCAGGGTCAGGCCTTCAAGGCGCACCGGGCCGTCCTGGCCGCCTCCTCACTGTACTTCAGAGACCTGTTCAGCTCCGCCGCCGAGCCCTCCTCCTCCTCCTCCTCCTCCTCGTCTTCCTCCTCGTCTCAGGCAGTTTTCGAGCTGCCGTCCTCAGTGACGCCGACGTGTTTCCAGCAGATCCTGTCGTTCTGTTACACGGGCCGGCTCAGCATGGCGGCCAGCGAGCAGCTGGTGCTCATGTACACGGCCGGATACCTGCAGATCCAGAACATCGTGGAGCGAGGCATGGAGCTAATGATGATGAAGGCCTCCTCCTCCTCCTCACCGCTCTGCTGCGACTCCCAGGTCAGTCTGATCACACCTGAATCACACGAGGTTTAGCTGGTTCCTAGAGTGGATCGGCCGGAGGGAAACCGTGCTGTGATTGGTTGTTACATTGGTAGTTGTAGTCAAATTAGGGAATTCAGCTGGTTGCAATCTGCAACTTCACCACTAGATGTCACAAAATATCACATATGGAACCTTTAAACAAAGGCAGAAACCACCTCAAAATTTGGGAATTCAGTTTTTTCAAATTTTGCCATTTCTGTAATAAAATAAAAATAAATTATGAAAACACAGTTAGTGTTTTTTCCAAAAAGCAGCTAGTGACAGATTTCAGATTTAAATGTTTCTGAGAGCAGCAGCTCATTCATACGGTTTTTACAGAAACAATTAGCACAAACAGGGTTATAAATGCAGGAAAACAACATGAATTTCAAAAACACATGTGATCACATGGAAAACATGGGAAATTCATGTGTTTTTTTCTTTTAGGGTTCTCACTGCCGGTAGATCCGATCGAGTCACGTTCAACATCACGACCAATCACTGATCCCCTTTGCTTCCCGCGAACTCCTGCTTTGCTTTTGATCTAAAGTACAAACGAGAACTTACAGGCTTTACTCAACACTCTGTACAAACTGTTTGGACCGACTAGTGATGGTGCACAGTGGCCTCGGGACGGATACAAGGCCTTAAAAAGTGTTCAGTTATCTTAAATTCAGATGGGTTATGAGTCAAAAAATACAAGACACACATTACAAAATAAAGCAAAATTTGCATCAGCCCCATAAAATATTAAAGAAGTAGGATAATTGTACATCGTAAGTATGAACTTAAATTTCATCCAAATATTTGATTGATAAAACTCCTTTGTTTGGTCCAAGGTAAGATGCTAACGTAGGCTAATGAAGTGAAGTAAACAGAGGAGTTGTTGTATTAACACTATATTGTGAACGTAGCTCTAAAATGCGGACTGCAGTCATATCGTATCGTATATCATATCTACTTCTCGCTGGTGTTTCAAAATTGTTATTATGTTAAATTGACATTATTTCCTTTGAGATATCTGATCATATTTCATTGATCACTGGTTTTAAAAAGGTCTTAAATTGAACTTGTTTACACTTACGTTTCCACATTAACTGAAACAGAAAGGACCTTAATGTGTGATGCTAATGGTGCTATCAGACTGTGTTAGCAGTAACATCATTTTATTTAAACATTAATAACAGACGACGTCGGCAGATGAGCTCGGCGGCTTCGACCCCCCGCTGGTCCAGCAGCAGCACGGCGCCCCCCAGCTGCAGGAGGCCAGTCCTGACCAGCCGGCCCTGAGCCCCGAGGAGCTGCTGCTGGCCGTCAGCCGCATCAAGCAGGAGAGAGCCGACACTCCTCCTGCTGAGGAGCAGGGAGGAGCAGCAGGAGAGGAGGCCAGGTGAGGCCACGTACCAGCAGAGGAAAAGCCCTGCTCTATAGTCTCCTCTGTCTTCTTTTATATCTCCTTTTCCATCTCCTCCTGATTCCTCCTCCTGCCTACATAGAGTCGACATGTCGGGCGACCTCCAGACCTCCAGGAGCAGTGCTCTGTGTTACCTGGGTGCAGGTGGGGGTTTAGTTCCTGGACTGCAGTCCTACCTGCTGGCAGGCGGGGGGCGCTCCAGTCCGGGGGGCTCCAGCCTCCCCACTGACTCCCCTCCCTCCCACCCCCCCACAGAGGAAGAACTGGAAGAGGATTACTATGGTAACGCCGTCCACCCTGGACTGTACCAACACATCTATGGACACCCCGGAAACCCCTACAGTAAGTCTCACCATGGTAAGACATCTCTATCGCCCCCGGTGGTCTGGTTGTGGTATGGGTCATAAGCCCCGTCCCCGTGTGAGTCGCCGGGACATGCCTACGGATGTATTATTAGAGCTGGGTTCCAGACCCAAAATGGCGCCTGTTCTTTTGAACGGAAAGCTGCTCTTTGGCACCTGAGCCAAAGACGTTTCTGCCGTCTGTGTTATGTGGCCCACTGCATATTTTTCAGTAGTATAGATGTCCTGTCGTCAGTTTTACAGACGTCTCGTTTATCATTCTAGACATTTTTGGGGTTTTTCTTTGTTGTACTAGAATACTACTAGTGGTCATTGATGGAATTGCCGTCGAGGTTGAGCTGCCGTCCTGTATCCAGTTCTAAAAATACATCCCTACATGAAACAAAATAAAAATTCATAATGTTACGTTAGCTAACCTTTATATACCTGCAGCACCCAATAACATTACATTAGCGTCACATTTCTTTTAAATCCCAGATACATATGATAACGTAATGTTGCATAAGGTTATCTTTTTATATGCGCAGCACCTGAAAATGTTGCGCTACCAGATGACGTTACATAAGCTTGTCTTTTCAGATCTGCCATACCCATTATTGTTATATTAGCTAACCACTATATATCTGCAGCACCTGATCATGATACATTATCCAACCTTTACATACCCATTAATGTCACGTCAGCTTTCCTTTATATATTCACAACATCTGATAATGTTTCAGAAGTTTACCTTTTATATCCACAGCATCTGATAGTTATGTTTGCCATCTTTTATATAACGTTATGTGAGCTTACCTTTTTTAAATCTGCAGCACCAGGTATTGTTATGTTTGCTTATGTTTTAATATGTACGTATGTTAAATAACCTTACGATTTCACTGACCCCTCCCCCTTACCTCCTCATCTCTCATTGGTCCAGTCCAAGAGAAGCTGGAGATGCTGCCCCTCCCACTGGCGAACGAGCGCCGGCCTTGTGTGCTGGTTGGTCGGGACAACATGGCCCTTCCTGCCAGTCTCATAAGTCAGATCGGGTATCGCTGCCACCCGTCGCTCTACACCGAAGGAGACCCAGGGGAGAAGGTGGAGCTGGTGGCGGGTTCAGGTGTGTTCATGACGCGGGGTCAGCTGATGAACTGTCACCTCTGTGCTGGAGTCAAACACAAGGTGCTTCTCAGGAGACTGCTGGCGACCTTCTTCGACAGGTAACATACGACTCTTATCCCCGTATGTGTGAGGCTCTGTACATACGTGTACAGAGGTACAATGATGATGACACATTCATACCTTCTATTTAAATCTGATGGAGACAGGGGGAGGGGCCACTCAGACCACACGTGGTGTCCAGATCTGCTTTTCCTGCAGGACTCAACGTGTGCAATAAAAAGTTATCATACAGGTTAAATAGTTTGAAATAATGTAGTGTCCTTTTTGTATTGACGTAAATTAAATCATCCTCCTCGTCTCCTCGTGTCCCTTTATTGAGGAAAAACACATCATTTCATATGTTTTAACTGTGCCCCTAAAGTTATTACTTATTGTTACCTCCACCAATGAGCTTATGTTTTTGTCGGCATTTGTTTGTTTGTTTGTTTGTTTGTTTGTTTGTCTGTTTGTTTACAAGATAACTTGAAAAGTTATGAGTGGATTTTATGAAATGTTCAGTAAATGTTGATAATGGGACAAAGAAGAGATGATTTCATGTTGGTGATGTTCTGGATTAACATCT
>JAPQRN010000027.1:2094257-2105669 GCA_037367275.1 Coranthus polyacanthus
ATGTTACCTGACATCAATTCTAAGCTAATGGTAACTAGTGTTGCACACTGGAGGAGCATTGAGGCACTTCAGAGCAAGCATGAATGTCACATCTTTGGCTTTTCCTGGAAAATCTGGCCCACGTCCTCTACATAGAAATCAGTTTACAGATCATGGCTCATGGATGTAGACAACCAAGAAAGTAATTTTTTACCATTTTGAACATGAATGAGGAATTCCAAACTGAATTCACCTTTTTATACCCAAATTTGAGCCGGCTCACTGGGCTTCTCTGAGAAGTCAGAAATTAATGAAGCATAACATTCAATAACATTCTAAAACTATTTTTTCTGATCAGGAATGATAGTAAATAACTATAATTTTACATCTAAATCAAGAAATATTAACTATTAACAATTAACTATTTTTTCTGGGTTTTTTTTGTAAAACAGTAAATTTGAAAATTCATGGAACAATAATAAATATATTTTAGCATTAAAAATATCATTTCAGTTAAAGAGCTTCTACAAACTGATGTATTAACCATTACAGAAACATTTACCAATGCTGTTAATTTAGAGCAGCTGTGAAATAAACCTTACATTGGATGGTGGTCTAATACATTTGCACTGTATATGTTGTAATACACGTTGATCAGTTGGTTCTCATTACATTTAATGTACATTTAATTGAAGGTTGCTGTGACTTCACTAAACACATTTTGGGCCATACCTCAAGATTTAAGATTATAATGCTAGGAAAGACCTGATTGAATTTATGGTTCTTGCTCCTTTACTTTGTCAACTGTATATACATCTCATCAGGCCTGTAACTATATAGCAAATAAATTTGCAATTACAGCTAACTGCCCCACGATTCCCTAGGAAGTAGTGGAGGAAGATGCTAGGCAGACATCTGTGGCATCGGATACTTTCCTTAATTTGCTCACACTGTGGCCTGGATAAGTGGCAGATAAATGGCTGTCCCCATATGGCAGAGTGAATACAAGAAAATTAAAAGGCAATCCAATGTACCCTAAGCATCTTGAGTGAACTGCTTTAACATACTCAGCCCTTCATATAACGTGCTACTTTGTTAGCCAAGTCTGAAGGCAAATATAATTTAAAAAACTCATTCGTCGTGAGAATATTTATAGTCATCATTGTTTTGATTGAAATTGAGGTGAATATAATTTTAAAACCCAAGATTTGATTAACCACGAGTCATAAGCATGAGTCTGATGTATTAACATTTGCAGATTGTCATTTTAACTTTACTGTGCTATTTTGTCTTGCTCTTTGTGTCAGAGGCCTACGGTAATAAAGAATAAATTAAAATGACTAAAATATTTCTATCCCACATTAAGGGTGTATGCTTTGGATGTGTGACCATGACATGGAGTCTTGTTAGCATCTGACCCTAAGGGAGTCTCGCACAGGTGGGAAAGCATCAACATGAGTCTACAGCAACAGCAGTAACTATAGCTGTATACCGGCTTTCAATTTGCATCTGCTCCCTGTTACTCTCCAAGCCTGAGAACATAATGAGCACAAACAACTCAGAGGAAAATGAGATAAATGAGAGCTATAATTGTGTTTGGAATTGCAATTACTGTTATCACAGCCTTTTGTCATGGGGATTTAATGTATCCAGATGTGCAAATGAGAGAGACTGCCATTGTTTGAGAGGATGGAATCAGCTCTACTCTAAGCTTCCAGCTCTGTCTGCTTGTAACGACTGACTTTTACAATCGTTACAAGCAGACAATCACAGCTGGTGCAGGTAGATTCATTCTTGGCGGTGGTGACATGACTCATGTAGCCTCCAGGTAAATTGTCTCACTATCTACAACAATGTCAAATTGGGGAAGGGAAATATTTTTACATATTGTTAATTTCTCTAAAAATCCTTTGAACTTTGACGGTTATTTTCTATTTCGACAACATTCGATGCAAAAAAGAAGAGGACTGTATCAATGCATGTAAGCTGTATGTGAAAACAGCTTGAAGATTTCATTGACAATTTGACAATCCTTTTGTAAAATCTGTCTTAAGTGTGATAAATGTGAGGCAACACTGTAAAGTCTCTGGAACTTTTACTTGAAAAAGTAAAAATGCACATATCATTTCTCAAACTATATAGACAGATTACAGACTGATCAGCATCTCATTAGCTAGTAAAGTTAGTTCCACCATTACCAGGGCTAAATGTGTTTGCGACATTTTTGTTCATCATCATCATCATCATCATGGCTTAAAACTTCTCCAGTTAGATGTAGTATTTCATACAATAGCATACTACCTGAGCTGGTGATTTAAGAGCTGGTAAACTTTAAAGGTACTTTGACAAAAAAAAATGTCCTCATTGATCCACCATTGCACTTATTCACATTTACCTTTTATCAATACAATAACTTTTCCACCTCTCCCAAGTATAAAAGTTTTTTGTAAAAGTTTTTATTGAATTTCCTTTTTTTTACAATGTTCTATGTTGCATTGCTGTACTTCCTATATTATTTTGTTATAGTAACAACTCTGGTGGTAGTGGAGGGAACAAGTATTGCTGTTTACAAACTTTCCTAAGCCTGAGATATAGTTTACTCAGATCTCCTGGGGTGTTTATGACTTCACAGGTCATTTCATGGGTCGCTTTCTTACATTCCTTACTTTGTTTGTCCAAAACTCAGCACAGAGCTGTCATCACAGCTGGTACACACTCTTGCTTGGTAGAGATAAAATCACACAAAGGCTCAAAGGACAAGTACCAGAAGCATTCTGCTCATTTTGAGGGCCGACAAAAAAGACAGGCTTTTGAAATATGATGCATCATTAATATATATATTTTTTAAAAGCAACCCCCTACATAAATAGCAACTAGACATTTGCCAGTGACTGATCCACATTATCAAGTAATAATATAATAGCAGATTTAGACATCCTGCAGTAAAATCAGTTAATATTGTATTGCTCAATTGCTATAATTATCTCCAATCAAGTTTGATCTTCACAAGACATAATTATCTATAATCTGTCATGGTTTTTTATCCATTCTTGTACATTTAAAAGATTTTTTCAGAATAATTAAGGCTGTAATTTTTAGTACTGAGTGAGATGCAATAGGCTGCCTCTCCTAATTTTAACCTTATCAATATGCTTGATTGTGTGACTATGATTGTTGTGTACAAAATGAAAAAGAAATGGATGTAAGAGGGATACAAACACTACATGCAGACATTAGACACAATATGCCAATTTAGTTGTTAAGATAGGTGGACCAAAGTGGAAATACTTGTAGATATTTGCTCACTCAATATACCCCAGTGTTTCCCACACATAGGCCTTAACACCAGATTAGTTCTGGTTCTTGAACCGGTAATGTTCAGGATTCTTGGAACTTTTCACAGGTTTCTACAGATTTTGAGTGGACTCATTCTAATCAAGAATGTGTCAGTAATGGTGGGGTGGTGCACAATACACAACAGACCATAACATGGTGACATATTACACATCCAGCTTCATTTTATGACAACTCTTTTTGTCAGTCTCGCTAAGCCCTCAGTTTTTTTTGTTTATAATTTGTCCTTGTATGAAATGAGTTGTCTTACTCTTTCTTGGGCTACTTTCTATTTTTTCCTTCAACTCAGTAGATACATAATCAGCACCAAGCAGTTGTATCAGGAGTGTTTGTAATTTTCGTAATTGAGCCTCCAACACTGGGAGCTGAAAACTATTCCTTGGGCCACACAGGGATTTTTTTTGTTTGTTTGTTTTAAACATGATTAATTATATCAAAATCTTTATCTCAAACAAAAAAAAAGCACACTCACCAGAAATACTGACATCCACAGAAAAGTGTTGTGTGTTGCTGAGTAGACACACACACACACCCTGCCCAAAGCTGACCTATATCATTAAGGCGGCAAAGGGAGGAAGGGGATTCTCCTGAGATCAGAAACCCTCTCTGAAGCTGCCGGAAGGGTCGGTCATCCAACTCCACTAACAGGGTGCCAGAATGGACCTTTCTGGGTTTTTAATAGAGAGCCCCCTTTTACTCAGCACATACACACACGGCTCCATGATGAAAGCTTTTTGAGAGAATGTTTCATCTCACTGTGCCTTCAGAGAGATGGGAAGAACAGGAGTACAAGTTTGAAGATATCTTTATGTGTGAGGTCTGTGTGAAGCATGTGTGTGTGTACTTAAGCGTGAGGTGTTTGTGGCTTGCTTGCGTGTCCGCATGTAGCCGCCTGCCTGACGGCCCTGAGCTAGCTCCTCACCAGAGTATAAGTTTCACACACATTTCATTTCCTGCAGTCAGCATCAATTCAAACCCTCCAAGGAATTAACTCTATCTACCTGCTTGTCGTTTTCTCTTGTCGCTCCAGGCACACCTCACACACACACAAATGCACACGCTCGCACACATTTTCCTTTGAAGGTTTTCAGTCTCTGTAGTCAGTCTGCAGAGAAGATAAGACTAAGCGCTGGAGAAAAGAGAAGTCACATTGATGGATGGTGTGCGCTGCTGCCACACAATGGTGTGCTATTAATGCGTTATTGATTAATGTCACTGGCCTCCCACTGTAGTACCCACACACATGTTCCTGTCCAGCACCACATCTCCATGCTATCATTAGCAACTGACACTAATTTGCCCCTACAGGGTTAGCATGGTGTTAAAAATAGTTTCAGCAGTGTGGGAGTTTGGAGAGTAGTGTCAGTATTTTTAAGTTTAAGATGCTGATACAGCTGAAAATTCTGCTGATATTTTGTAATATTATTGTCTGTATTTTTATAATAACCTTGGTAAGTTTGTGATATATACTATTGTTATGATTTCTCTTCATTGTAGCTTTCACAGTCAGTTGTTCTTCATGTAATGAACTCATTTTAACCTAGTTTATTCTTAAGCGCCAGGGTCTACATAACCTGCATAACCTGTGGCTGCTACATACATAGGTTTGGGCATTATGGCCATGGATTTATTGCAGTATTTTCTGAGTGGTTAAAACCTAACAGTAATTCTTGAAGCTCTTTCTTTATTTACCAAGTGTGACAAACTAAATGCATAGTCTCTGCTTTACATGCAGTTTGTGTGATATAACACACTTCTAACAAAAATGTAAATACTGGCCTATACTTTGCTACAGTATTTTGCCAATTGCCTTTGCACATTGTGGTCACAGTTGGGCCTGAACCAGTCTACCGAGTAACTTCGTGATATGACATCAGGGCAACTGGAATTTTGTTTATGGTCATTTAGCAAAACAATCCATGAATGATGCAGCTATGCAAACCTATGCAAACCTGTGGCAACAAATGAGGTGGACTTCCTTCTTGACATATCTCACAATACCTTTAGTCATAAAGTACTAAAGAAGTCACCATACAAGAATATTTGCTGATGATTCCTTGTGGAAAAAAGGCATTCCCTATCTTTCAAATGCTGGATAGCTCAGATGGTAGAGCATCAGACTTTCAATCTGAGGGTCAAGGGTTCAAGACCCTGTCCTATTGCACAAAACAATTTGCCAATTTTGCTATAGTTATGCTGAATGCATGGGAGACCATACAGTTGCACTAGAACTCTGTAGAACAGCCAATTTGTACAAGGGTTCAAAATAGCTTTGAACACCTTCACTGCTACATCTAGAAACATCTTGGTCTTTTACCTGTGTAACTCAGTTGGGCGAACATTAGACTGAAGATAAAAAGGTTCCTGGATGTTTGCAGAAGATTATTTGTGGAAAAACAAAAGGCAACCTGTAGAGCCTAGGTAGCTTGGACTTTTAATTTGAGGGTCCAGGGTTCAAGTCCCTGTTTAGACACAAACAACAGGTTGCAAACTGCCAGGTCACTAAATGAATATGGTCCCATTGCTGAATGCATGTGAGATTGTAATGAAAACATAACAAACAGTCACATGAGCCATGACGTTTCCTGCCTTCCAATGACCCTTGTGTTACATGGACAATAAATGAATACATATCATTTTTTAGACTGTGAATGGTCTCAATGAGCTTCGAGTGTTCCTCAACTTCAAATGTGATCCATCACTGGACACTGTCAGTGGCTCACTCCTCTGTCAAAGACCTTATGTGGCAGCCTTCGACAGCTCAGTTGGTAGAGCGGAGGACTATAGTTGGAATAAAAGGTATCCTTAGGTCACTGGTTCAAAGGAGAATCTTTTACCTGCGTAACTCAGTTGGGAGAGCGTTAGTCCAAAGTACTAAAGCTTCCTGTTAGTCTTGTGTAGCCAGACCTATCTCCTGTGCCAGTGCTTTGAATAGATCTGGCACCATCCACAGGAAGGGGAATTAGCTCAAGTCGTAGAGTGCTTGCTTAGCATGCGATTGATGCCCGCATTCTCCATGATTTTTCCAGTGCAGCAAAATTGGAATCTGTTGTAATATAAGACCAGTGTAGCATGGTTTGTCCAACATTGCCTTGAATTTGATTATACTAAGCTTGGAATGTCCCCTGTGGTGCTCCTGTGTTAGGAACTGTCGGATGATAAAGAGATCTCCCCAGCCACACAAACGGGCCTATTTGACAGGTAGTCCATGAGACAGTAGACTTGCTGACACCTATCCTGAACTGCTTCTCACTCAGCAGTAGTGGTTGGATAGTTTTAAAGGCACCGGAGAAACCAAAACATATAATTCTTACAGTACCACAACTACAACAGTCTGGATGAGAGTGAGAGCGCTGCAGCAGGTAAATGACTGCATCATCCACACCCACATGAGGCTGAGGAGCAAATGCAAGAGGGTCAAGAGGAGGTTTCACCTGTGGTCACGGTGGACCAGAACCAGTCTCTCCAGTACTTACATGAAGTGTGACGTCAGGGCAACTGGTCTGACGTCATTAAACCCAGATGGAATGGCTTTCTTATGTACTGGTAACTCAACAAGATGTTTAGCCATAAATGACGCGCTGACCAATTGTGCCACACGGCTGTTAACCGAGAGGTTGGTGGTTCCAGCCCACCCAGGGAAGGAGAGAAGTTGTTATTCTGTTGTGCGGTTTGTGCTCACATGATATGAAGAACCTCTGTTCTCCCTCATGCATTTGGCAGTCCTCGTAATGTTGCCGCTGTCACGTTAAAGATGGTTGCCATGATTTTACTTGAGTAATTCTGCCTTCAGTGTAATATGATTGCCATTAACTGTGAATGCAAAACAATCTCTCAGAACCAAGTGAAGGCTCTGTGGCTTAGCTGGTCAAAGCGCCTGTCTTGTAAACAGGAGATCCTGGGTTCAAATCCCAGCAGGGCCTTTCTAAGACCATTGATAAATCAAGTGCTTAACTGGCTTTATTTTATTCGCAGGCCATGTTGCTACTATTAAAAGTACCCAATATCAAAATAGTTAACTACCTACAGTGGCTTAAGTCATTGATGCATCTGTCTTGAGATCCTTCCTCGTAATTCTCCCATTGCAGTCTAGTCTTATTCTGAACCTGTAAAGTGACCCCCTTTTAAGCTCCCATGAAGCAAAACAAATTTTGATTATGTTTCGTTTACCGAAACAATCTGTGAATGATGCCGCCATGTGCAGAGGCAGCACTAACCCTTTTCTTTTACTGCACACTTCAATAAAGGCCATCATCCGGTTTCTGCACCAAAGACTATTTTACCTGCTCCACATTATTCAATCTCGGCAAACAGTGTGAAGTGCCAGCTCGGAAATTGAAAACATTAGAAATTGCTATAACCTTAAAATTATTGGAAAAAGGTGTGCTTTTGTAAAAGAGTTTCAAACCTGTGACTCCATAGGATGAATACACAGTTCCTTAGTGAGCGTGCTTCTGTACTTTGAAAATGTCCAGTTGTTGTGAAGGACTTCAGTGGTCAAAAGCCTTGCTCCCTGTGAAGGACTGTGTATTTTATTGCGGCTTGCACAAGTTACCATTGCCTCCACAAACAATGTTTCTGAGGAGAACCAAATAATTTGCCATTGTGCCAAGAGGAGGAACATGCCAATGATGATGGATTGAGGGATTGGGACCCTCAATCTTCTGATTCAAAGTCAGATGCCTTGTCCTTTAGGCCACATTGAGCAGTCGCATAACATGTGCTCTATGGAAGCATTTTAATCAGAGAAATGTGTGATTAAACAAGTATTTGCACATGAGAGGAGGGCATCCAGGCTTCAGTCATCACTGTGATTAGATTCAGCTGTCACATTACATGGGCCGGTGGGTTTTCCTAGGGCATCCATTCAATAGGTAGCCGAAATAGCTCAGTTGGGAGAGCGTTACACTGAAGATCTAAAGGTCTGAAGAAAAAATTGCCAAACAAACTTGTTTTTGAAAACAAGTCTATCACTTGAAGCAACCCTAACTCTTCTTTGCCCACATTACGATGTAAGCATGCAAACTTATAAACTCAGGGACAACCTCACATCAGTGGATTGGACAAAGCAAGGAAGTTGTTGGCTGGATTAAATTTTACTTTGACTACACTTCCATTTTTTTAATGAATGTGTCTTGCCTCATATTTCCCCTACCAAGCCAAGTTGTTCTTTTTCAACACATTTCACTTGCCAATGCAACCTGTGGCAACATATGAGGTGTACTTCCTGCTCACAATACCTTCAGACATAAAGTGCTGAAGAAGTCATTGTAAAAGGATGTTTGCAGATGATTCCTTGTGAAAAACAAAAGACATTTTCCAGGTTGCAGAGCCTGGGTAACTCAGACGGTAGATCATCAGACGCTTAATCTGAGGGCACACACAACAGTTTGCAAGCTGCCAATTTTGAATTTGGTCCTGTTGCTGAATGCATGGTAGATTGTAATGAAAACATACCAAACAGTCACACGAGCCATGACTTTTCCTGCCTTCCAATCACCCTTGTGTCACATGCTAAGCTCTTGTCACATGGAAAATAAATGAATGTGTATCATTCTTGGGGATACATGGAATTTTGCAGACTGTGAATGGTCTCAATGAGCTTCCAGTGACAAATGTGTTCCATCAAGAGTGGACACTGCCAGTGGTTCACTCCTCTGTCAAAGACCTCAAGCAGCCAACCTTCGATAGCTCAGTTGGTAGAGCAGAGGACTACAACAGGAATAAAAGGTACCCTTAGGTCGCTTGTCCAAATCTAGCACGAAGGAGGATCTTTTACCTGTGTTGGTATGAAGTTCTAAAGCTCCCTATCTACACAGTTTTTTAGAGCTGCGCCAGCACTGGAGATAGTTCAGGCAACATCCACTATCATCCTAGAATAATGGTAGAAGTTCTCAGGGCTCTCTGGCTCGATGGAAGTATTTTACCAACAGAAATGGTTGATCAAACAAGTACTCCAGGGGAATCCAAGCTTCAGTCAAGGTTGCAATTGGATTGAGCTGTCACATTACGTGGCCCTGTTGGTTGTTCCTTGGGGGGAAGTCAGAATGCAGATCCAGGTAACTGTCTTCTCTTCTGTGGGGGGACAGAAAAACACATCCTGTGCCAGAAAGTTGAGATTGGCCTGTACAGGGATTGAACCTGTGAGCTTTATTAGCACCATGGTCTAACCCAGGGGTGGGCAAACTTTTTGATTCCTGAGCCACAATGGGTTCTAACATTTGACAAAGGGGCCGGACCAGGAGCAGATGGATGGAGTGCTTTGGTAACCCCACCTCATTGGAGAAAAAATACACATCTTGGGATATGAAGAAAACGTGTTTTAATTTCAAATGAAAATGAAGAAAAGCATTACAACAAAATGTCTGACTTTGGAATGAGTCATCACTGTCAACACTGAAAATCAAATGAATAAAATGTGCCTTTTTTATTACTAACCATTTCTATTTTGAAGCACTGAAAGTTCTGTTGTCCTTCAGGATATCACCATCACTCTCCTCCTGACTAGGAGATGCAGATGTAGCCTAGTTGTCCTGCTCTTTCTATTCAATTTGTTTCCCCGGTACCAAAAGTCAACAACGATTAGTGCAAGGACGAAATAGTGGCAGCGAGTCAGTCTGTGGAGCGGCGTTATATTTGATCTGCGCGCACTGTTTATTTTGAGAACGTCTATCAGTTCCACACATCGAGTCACTGTCCGCTGTGATAAACTGATTTTCTCAAATTTGTCTTTGCTCTCCGGGCACAAAATACCTGCTGTCTCCACCATACATTCTTTTAAAAACTCGCACTTGCCACAGAGGTTTGCTGTCCTTTGCTATTTTGAATGAAAGTATAAAACTGGCCTTGATACTTGACTCTTGAATGGCAGTTTGACGGTGAAAAAAAACTTTGTTGAGCCTTTAAATTAGCTGCCAACTTCTGAGCAGCAGCTTCCTGTTCTTCTGTTGACAGCTTGCTAGCATAGTTAGCATGCTTTGTGGCAAAGTGACGGCTAATATTATACTCTTTAAAAACCGCCACAGTTTCTTAGCATATGAGGCAAACAGCAGATGATTGGTGTTCAGTGAAAAAATATTTAGTTGTCCACTCCTTATTGAACACTCGACATTCTTTGTCCACTTTCCTTTTCTTAGGTCCGTTCATCTTTACAGAAGGGCTGATGGGTCAGAGGGTAAAGTGCAAACGTGGAGTAATAGGCCTACGCTTCACCTCAACAAAGCCAATGTATCTACAGTCTCCATTTAGTTGGAAAACATCAGAATTGCAGGGAAAATAAAACATTAACAAGGTTTATTCATTTAATTTTTTCAAGTTCGGCGGGCCGGATTAAAACGTTTAACGGGCCGCATGTGGCCCCCGGGCCATAGTTTGCCCATGCCTGGTCTAACCTTTTGAGCTAACTGGCCTAATGAATGCATTATTTCGACACAATATGCCGCTGATGGCTTTACATACAGTGATTGCCTTTGGATATTCAGTTACTGGTGAGTATTTCTCAGGTGGCACTACAGGAAGGGGAATCAGCTGAAGTGGTAGAGTGCCCACTTAGATTCTGAGATGCAGCAGGATGGATGGCTGCATTCTCCGTGATTTTTTCAGCGTGGCAAAAATTGGACCCATGTAGTATGCTTTGGCCAACATTGCTTTGAATTTGATTATACTAAGATTGGAAAGCCCCCTGTGACTGCCAGAAAGAGATCTCCCCAGCCACACAAACTGGGGCCTATCCGACAGGTAGTCCATGATCCAAGGAGACAGTGGACTTGCTGACACCCATCCTGAACATAATTCTTGCAGTACCACAACTACAACAGTCTGGGTGAGAGTGAGAGTGTTGCAGCAGGTAAATGACTATCATCCATACCCACATAAGGCTGTGGAGCAAACGCAAGAGGGTCAAGAGGAGGTTTCACCTGTGGTCCCTGGCTGGCCAGAACCACCTCTCCAGTACCTTCTTGAAGAGTGACGTCAGGGCAACTGGTCTGAAGTCATTAAACCCAGATGGAATGGCTTTCCTACATACCGCTAACTCAACAAGATGTTTTCCATAGTACTAGTGCCTTCTCCTGTATCAGA
>JAPQRN010000027.1:2173123-2185651 GCA_037367275.1 Coranthus polyacanthus
GAAGGTCCAACTTGGCAGGCGAACGAGCCGTCATATTGACCTGTCAATCAATGCCCGACACAGCTGACATCTGATGAATGCAGGAAAAAATTTTGTTTGTTGTTGTATTTAAATCTGTGTTACAGAGCATTTCTGCTTTGCTGAGATATTCTGTCCACCTGACAGGTGTGGCATATCAGGGTGCTGATTAGATAGCATTATTACTGCACAGGTGTGCCTTAGGTTGGTGACAATAAAAAGCCACTCTAAAATGTGCAGTTTTATATTTATCAGGCTATGGATGTCACAGATATGCAGAGGGCTGGGGGAGGGGTCAGAAAACTGGTCATAATATATTTCATATATATAAATATGAAATACATTATATTATCAAAAGTATCTTAATCATTGAATTTAGATGTTTTATTCAGTCCCACTGCCACAAGTGTATAAAATCAAACACCTTGCCATGCAGTCTGCCTTTACAAACATTTGTGAACGAATGGGTCGTTCTAAAGAGCTCACTGAATTTGAGCATGGTACTGTGATAGGCTACCACGTTTGCAACAACTCAATTTATGAAATTTTTCCTGTCCTAGATATTCCACAATCAACTGTAAATGGTTTATTAATGTAAAGTGAAAGCATTTCGAAACCACAGCAACTCAACCATGAAGTGACAGATCACGTTAAGTTACAGAGCGGGGTTGCCGAGTGCTGAATGTGTAAAAGCTGCCAGCGCTCTGCTGACTCAATAACTGCAGAGTTCCAAACCTCCTCTGACATTAACATCAGCACAAAAACTGTGCATCAGGAGCTTCATGGCATGGGTTACCATGGCCAAGCAGCTGCAATGGAAGCCTTAAATCACCAAGCACAATGCCCACAATAGAGTGATGTAAAGCACACCACCACTGGACTCTGAAGCAGTGAAAACATTTTCTGTGGAGTGATGAATCATGCTTCTCTATCTCTCTATCTGGCAGTCTGATGGACAAGTCTAGGTTTGGCGAATGCCAGGAGAACTTTGCCTGCCTGACTGCAATGTGCCAAAAGTTTGGGAGGAGGGATGATATGGGGTTGTTTTTCTGGGGTTAGCTTTGACCCCTTAGTTCCAGTGAAGGGAAATCTTAATGCTTCAGCTTACCAAGACATTTTGGACAATTCTATGCTTCCAAATTTGTGGGAACAGTTTGGGGAAGGCCCTTTTCTGGTCCAGCATGACTGTGCCACAGTGCACAAAGCAAGGTCCATAAAGTATGAGTTTGGTGTGGAAGACCTTGACTGGCCTGACCTTTGGGATGAACTAGAATGGAGATTGTGAGCTAGGCCCTCTCGTCCAACAGCTGTGTCTCACAAATGCTCTTCTAGATGAATGAGCAAACTTTTCCACAGACACACTCCAAAATCTTTTAGAAAGCCTTCCCAGTAGAGTGAAAAATGTTACAGCTGCAAAGGGGGGACCAACTTGATATTAATGCTTATGGATTTAAAATGGAATGTCATAAAAGCTCGTGTAGGTCACCCAATACTTTTGATAGTATAGTGTACCAAGTGAACCACCTTTCTGGCCCTGTATAGGAAGCCCACTCAGTTTTCAGCAGGCTTCCTGTACTTTTCCGAAGTAGGGCCCAATCCCAGTGTTCACCCTCACAAATCTCAGACTTGAGGCACGTTTCCATTAAGTTCCTAAGGGCTTAGGGCTGTCCCAATATAAAACTGTGAAGTGACTGAGGGCTCAATCAGAGACATTTTGAGCCCTTTATGGCTGCTTTCCATAAGTCAACATTTCTGTAGACTTGGCCTGAGGGAATTACCCACAATTCATTGTGTTATGACATTAAACTCTTGCTTACCAGGGGAAGCCCCATAGCATTAAAAAAAGATAAACAGGATGTGCTGGTACGCTGAAATTTACAAAGAAACCGTACATTAACAAGGATTTAAGATGGTTCATAGAAATACATCAATTCAGAGGAATGAAAAGACCTGATCACACACTAATTCATCAACCATTTCAAATTAAGAAGTACCAAACCCACAAACATTTACTACTGGGACTATTTTTCTACAAATAATGAATTAATTACGTATTTTAATTTTGCTGTATTTTATTGTGAGCTGTAGCCAAAGTCAATTGAATTTTCCTAACAGGATTAATAAAGTTAATCTCGTCGTCTTCACTCATGTGTTTGCGTCGCCAAGGTAATATCGTGTGACATGGGAAAGTACAGTCCCATTCCTTTTACACAATTTTGAGTCCTTACAGCCTCTCCCTCACAACCACTTACCAGCTGTGAGGGTTCAGTCATAAGGGCTTAGGGTGGACACTTGTTGATGTTGGAGCAGCTGTGCTATGCTTACCTGATTATACAGGTTATTCTTGTGCAGGTATTGACTCCAGGGGTCTGGAATCTGTTCATCCTCTTCTGCTAAAAAGGTACGAGAGTTCATTTTCAACAGATAGCATCCCTGAGGACCATATCTCTGCTTCATATCCTCATACACCGTATCTGCCCTGGGGAGAAAAGAACAATCAAACAACAGAAATGGCTCTACTAGGTTTACTTTACTTAAAATAAAGCAAAAGCATGTCCATATTTTTGTAGAATTATGCACAGCACTTTCAGTTTAAAATTTCTTTTTCAACAGCAGCTTCAATACTGCTTTATCCAATCACTGATTAATTTTAAAGGGGAAGTGTGTAGGATTTGTATTCACAGGAACTGAATATAACCGTAAATAATAATATAACTGGAAAACTTCTACAGAAATTTTCAATGTGCCTCCTGCTTGCTACTCAAAACTAGAATGTGCATTTTCAAGCTACTGCCAGAATTATTGTGCTGCTAATCAATGGATCTTGAAAATGTAAAAGGATAGCTTTTCTTTAATTGATTTGTCTTTGGTGTTGAACCTGAGACCTTCTGGTTTAGTGATACAGTATGAACTGTAAAAATCTAATGGGAGTGGTCACATCCAAGATATCTATAGGGCATGAGGGCACACTGAACAGTTTGAGGATGCCAATTATGTGAATCATATGCTTTGAGCTTCACAGTCACCACATCTCAGCCCAACTGGACACCTATGGGAGATTTCAGACTGACCTATTATACAGCGTTTTCCAGCACCATCAAAAAACACCAAATGAGGGAATATCTTTTGGAAGGATGATGGTCAGGAGAGTTCATATGACTCTCCACAAGTCATATAACAAGTTCAATGACTTGACTTCAATGACATTATTTCCACAATGACGTGGAAATAATGCCAAGGTGCATTCAAGCTAGCTGCACACTGTGGCTCAACACCTTACCAAGGGACTTTATATCGTGTTTTCCTTTCATTTGTCACCTGTATGTATATACACTGTAGTCACAAATCTGATATATTATCTAGTATATAACTATAATATATATAATATATAATCTAGTATATAACTAGCAGATAGACATAACTGGCATTTCAGATATGTAGTACATGTTCATATGCAAACTTCTTCCAGTACCTTTGTTCATCCCCCTCACTCATGTCATGCAGTAAGACATAATACTTGAGTGTGTTAGGGATAAACCACTTGGGGTTTGTGTATTCTCCACTATGCTGAATCCTGTGCTGTTCCTGGGAAAGCTTGAGGAACTGTTCAACAGGAACTGCCTCCATGGAGGACACCACCAACAGGCCTGTGAGGATCAGAATGTCAAGGACAAACTACAAACCAAATCTGTAATAACAAAATAGAGTGAGCAGGAAACTACCATTAATAAGAGTTATATAAGATTAATAATAGTAATAAGAAAGTTTTACTGTACAATAAGAATACTGTTGGCAGTAAGAGTTTTGGTTTGAACATAATGAAAAAAAGTTTTTGTATCCAACCTTGCATACCTTAGCTCCTGGTAAATTACTTTCTAATGTTAATACTGTACTTGTAATGCTTATGTCACAATCTCTGAAAGAGGAACTGTAAATACTGTATTTATACAACATACCTTTATCATTGTAGCCATGCATCTCTGATTTCTGATAACAAAACAAGCCCGAAATCACATAGTCTACAGGTCAATCTATTTTTACCAAACATAAAATGATAATTAGTTTTTTCAGACTTTTAAGACATTGTTTTATGATACAAGTAATAACCATAAAGGACATTAAGGATTATAGATTTTGAAAATCGCAACCTTAAATAGTAACTGTTTAAGTTAGTTAAATGCTCAAATAATTATCCCTTATCCTGCCCTTACTGTGGATGCTTCACACTTGACAGATGACAGGACAAACATGTAAAATGTAACAGTACAGCTATGTTATAACTGTTTTACAGAATTTGTCACATGATTGATATTAAACTACTGACACACTACCTGGAAAGTAAGAAAAACAAATAACCACATCAAGTCCAAATGCCATTATGTGTCAGCAGGTCTGTGAGTAAAAGGATACAGGCAATGTAGTGATTGAGAAACTCATGGTCAGAGGCAGGCATTGACTGCAGGAAAGTCTCTCTGTAACCTTCAAACCAGGGTGTGGTCGCTGAAAAACACAAAAAGTGGTGAGATGAAGTATTTAATAGAAAGCACAAAAATCAGAGTTGACAAAAAGTTGGAAAAAACTGTAGTTTTTGAATGACCAGTTATCTTGGGGCTGAAACACAAGAGAGAATCACTCACTGTACCATCCACAACATCTCTCTCCTTTGGAATGATGTGCAGTAGTCTTGATGCACTGAAGCTGGAATAATGCTCTTTTCATAGCTAGTTTTCCAGACATGGTCACTTCTCTGTTGGTGATGGGAATGGGGCGTACAAATTTGACCTTGAATATGATTGGTTCTACTTTAATACATCACAAGCAGAGAATTTTCTAATTGGCTTGTTTTGTAGCTGACACGACATCTGTTCACAGTGCATCATGGGAACCTCAGAAAATTACTTCCACACACTCAGAGCATGTTCACCAGCTCACACATTTTGGATCACAGTCACAGAAAAAACTCTCAACAATCCTGAGCTGCAGAATCCTCCTCTGTCCATCTCTTTGTCTGCTCGTTGACCTCACAACAACCAATTTCTCTATCGCCAAGAAAACAATCCTTCAACACTGGAAATCCAAACAATCACTTCATCTGAATCACTGGACATACCTCATCATAGAATACATATCCATGGCAAAAATCACAGCCCATCATAAAAATGACATACTGCCTTTTGAGGAAAACTGGAAAGCATTCATAAACTACTTCAGTCTTAAAATAAACCATACTAATGCCACATACATTCCTATAAAACACACACACACCTTTATTCTCTCTCTTTTTAATTATCGTTTTTATTTTTGATAATTTTATAGCCTCAGTTATTATCACTCTGCTCATCAGTAGTAAGCTTTATATGCATTTTATTATTACAGTAATGACATTAATAATAATGATACTGATACTAATACATATAATAAATATTGTTATTATAATTATAGATAGTTAAGAAGATTATTATCACAAATGGAGTAATTATTATTAATACTGTTATTATTGTCATTGACACCATAATTATCGCACTATCAACATTATGGCTGATGTCACTGCCATCTGTCTTATTATTATTATTGTTGTTGTTGTTATTATCATCATCATCATTATTACTATTATTGGAAATATTACTGTCAACATTATTACATTACTATTATTATTACACGTTGATGATGACGACGGTAACGACAATTAGTAACGAAATCGATAATGATGGTTATTATTAATGTTACAAGTGGTATTATTATTACTATTGTTGTTATTATCATTGTCATTGTTATCATCATCATCATCATCATCATTAAATATTATTAATGCTATTGTTAAGCCCATTGCCATTATTTTACTTAATTAACAAATCGTATTTTTTCTCTCTTCATTTATTATTTACAAATTTTATTGGGTTTTTTTTTCACTTTTTAAAAATGTTTTGTTTTCTCTCACTTTTCCTCTCCATCTTATCGCAAACATTTAATGAGTCTTCTGGCCTGTGCTCGGGCCTCCAGTGGGTGGTGCCGGGGGTGTGCTGTGGGGATATTGGTAGTAACTAAAACCGAACCACTAAAGTATTGCTATAAACAGGTGGAAAACATTATTTCAATGGACCATTTAAAACATACAGTATATTTGCAAATTTTGACAGCACTGTTATTTATTTTTTTAGTCACGCGATCTGTACTATCCGTCTGAAAAGTAGATCATATGACAAATTAAGATCGATCACAATCTAAGATCGTGAGATCTCCCAGCCCTACCTGGGCTTTGGTTTCACTGTAGTGTGCAGGTATAATGCTCACCATTTCTGTAATGTGGCTTTGTGATGACAGCAATCATATCACTATCTTTTAAGGTAGATTCACGATCCACGATCTGAATCACAATTCTCTCACCTCTTATAAAATGTAGGCAAGTTACAACCAAACTAAAGTTTTCCTCTAGTTTTATCAGGTTTCTGGAGACAGACTGTGTGTGATGGCTTTTTGTTGTTGTTATCTGACTAGAAATTTATTTTGGACCAATACTATTACAATACTTTGACAATATCTAGATGAAGTAAACGCGAGTCCACATTTTCATGAATAAAAAACATTTTTACACTCTAAAGCATCTGTGTAAATAAGACTCACTGCACATCAGAGTTTAGACCAGCAGTTCACAGACTTACTTACTAATTCTTTGTCATCGTTTCTTCAGCAGCAGCAAAACAATACATAAAATAAACAAATGTTATCTACCTCTCATCTGGATTGAAATTCCCCTCTTTCCCAAAGTTTTCTCTTCAACCAGTAAACATTTGTGTGGTGGTGACAAACAAATATCTCATGGATAACAAGATGGACTGATCCCTGAACACAGATGCACTATATCAAAAAGGGAGTCAGCTTTTTTTCTAAGAAGGCTGGGGAGGCAGCATGAAACACAAGGCAGCTGGATAAACTGGTGGAGAAAGCTCAGTGATTGGGAGGAAGCTGAACTCAGTGGGGACTGTGGTGGAGAGATGGACTCTGAATAAGATAGATAACATCATGCATAATTCGGACAATCCTCTTCACCATATTGTAACCAACCAGAGAATGTTGCACTTTCACCTCGATAGCATGTTTTACACATGTTTTGTTTGTGTATTGCAACAGCCACACCCAGAGAAACTGCATTGGTTCACAGGCCAAACTAGGTGAGGGTAACACACAGAGGGTGTGGAGGAGTACGCCTGGCTCCATTTATATTCATGAACTAAGCCAGTAGATCTGGACACCTGGACACACCGCCAGTTGAAGATGTTGAGCTGTGGAACTCAGCATGGGGTTCAGTATCAACTAAATTAGTTTACTAGAAATAGTTGTGCACACAGTTACAGTTTTATTGGGGTATTGGGGTCTGTCTAATAAGCACCCCTCACTAACTCATAGGTAGACTAATTTCACATGGTAGACCAAGTAGTTTGTGATACTACAACCCCTGGCAAAAATTATGTAATCACCAGTCTCGGAGGATGTTCATTGAGTTGTTTAATTTTGTAGAAAAAAAGCAGATGACTCAAATCACAGACATGACACAAAACTAAAGTCATTTCAAATGGCAACTTTCTGGCTGTAAGAAACACTAAAATAAATCAAGAAAAAAAATGTGGTAGTTACTTACTTAAGTTACTTAGGTAACAGTTACTTTTTTAGACCAAGCAGAAGGAAAAAAATATGGAATCACCCTGTAAATTTCCCAAAACTAATACCTACGTCAGATTAGATGTGCTCATTAGTCTGCAGTTAAACAGGAGTGATCACACCTTGGAGAGCTGTTGCACCAAGTGGACATGAATCATGGCTCCAGCACAAGAGATGTCAATTGAAACAAAGGAGAGGATTATCAAACTTCTTAAAGAAGGTAAATCATCATGCAATGTTGCAAAAGATGTTGGTTGTTCACAGTCAGCTGCATGAGCGTGGTAGTGGGGGGAAAAATGGACCTGACTACCCAGGGCCCGAGTAGGGAGAGGGGCCCATGAAAATCCTGATTTTAAAAAAAAATGTTTTTATTTCTAATGAATTGGGCCCTCCAATTAATTGGTTTCATAATTTATTTTAAATATATTGATAACATCAACTGAGAGAATGAACTTCATGTCACAGTCCTCCCAACATATTGGACATTCTGGGGGCCCCCTCTTGGAGGCGCAAAATGGTTTAGGCCGCCCGACAGCAACTGGCGACAAGTGTAACGTCGGTGAGCCCAGATTGAATGACCTGGGGGCTGCTAGACATCATGCTGCCCAAAAAACATAAATCGGGGTATCAAAAGAGGAAAGAAAAAGAAAGAAGGCAGAATGAGAGGAGGCACTGGCAGCTGTTGACTGCTTTCTTTCCGAAAGGTGAACTGAGTTTGCTTGTTATGTAAAGTCCAATTAAAGGTAACGTAGTCCACTCCAGACAGCTGCTGCTAATGTTTGTATGCTCACGTGAAGTCTTTAGCTTAGCTAGTTGCCAACCAGGCTGCTTGCAGCTGTAAGTATAAAGACAATTAAGGGCCAGCTAACGTTAGTTGTCAGTTAGCAGTGGCCAGTCCTGGCGGCTCTTCTGAAGGTGAGGCTAAGATTAGAGATCAGCAAAGACAAGGTGAGATTGTTGTTTTCAAGTATTCAAGGACGAGTTCCCCCCTCCGACCCCCTCTTATGTTGGTATGTTCGTTCACAAGGGAGAGAGAGAGAGAGAGAGAGAGGGAGAGAGCTGCTGACTGATCGATCGATCGCAAAAACTAGTAAACACCAAAGTACTAGTGGTGTGTTGAAGTGTTCTTTTGTTGTTGTTGTTTTTCATGATTCCATAATTTTTTACTCGGAATTGAGTGATTCCATATTTTTTTCCTCCTGCTTGGTTTAAAAAAGTAACTGTTACTGACTACCACATCTTTTTTTCTAGATTTCTTTTAGTGTTTCTTAAAGCCAGAAAGTTGCCATTTGAAATGACTTTAGTTTTGTGTCATATCTGTGATCTACTTTCTTTCTACAAAATTAAACAACTCAATGAACATCCTCCAAGACTGGTGATTCCATAATTTTTCCTATTTCATTCCAAATCTAAGGTGAAGTCTCAATAAACTGTGAGCTATTTAGTGAAGAAAAAAAACAGTTTGTCATTCTTTCACTTCAAGTCTAACTCCACTTCCACACAGCCTCTCTGCCTGCATCATGTGCATCTTTTCTTTTCCCTTGAACCCCTGCCCAGGAGCTCTTTACAGGTTTGGCAACAGTAACTAAAGGGGGCAGACTTAGGGAAGGGTCAGTGATGCAGAAAACCAAAGTAACAAATCATTAACAAATTGTGATGAATTTACACTTGGCAAGTTATAAATTGTAGTAACTTATTATTAAATGGTTGATGACTGACTGACTGATAAAGCAAACTAAGCAACCTGAAGATCTCACATTTAACAGTAGCAACCTTTTCAAACACTGAGCCTAAATCAATGTATGAAAAACGTTAAAAATTATGTGTTTACTACTATTTATTACATTATATTCTAATTTATTGTTTACAACCTAATTAATAACCTAATCATAAACCATTTATATAACCTTACAAGTGGTACCCTAGTGCAAAATTGTTGCTGTGGTTTTTGTGTATATTAATAGGGACGTAAATGAATAATCAATTAGTTGAAATGGTACGCATAGTTGACAACTTTTTTCAAGAGTCTATTGTTTTTTTTATTTGGGGCGGGGAGGAGAGTTATGTTTTACTTCATAGAGACGTGGAACTAATGTTTATGGCACTGTTTCTGCCAGAGTGCCACATATGTAGAACAAGCAGGAGACTGCAGCAGATGTCAGCAATAAAAGCAACATATGGCATTATTGTACTCAATAGGACAAAAATGCGCATGAATGCGCATTATGCGGGATGAAGCTAGCTTTCCATGGTTTTAACAGCATGATGAGCAGTCCTTAAACACAGTCACAAAATGTTAAGCGTCAGCAGCAACAAGACCAAACAGAACCACAATGAAAATTTGTGAAACCTGAATGCACTGTGCCTTCACGGAATCTGGCCAGATTGAGAAAAAATATGAGGCAGCTACTGCTGCTACCACCGATGCATGGACAACTCTAGGTCGGAGTCTTATGTCCACATGTTCTGGGTAGATGCTGTGTGCAAAGCCAGTAAAACCACTCGTCCACCAGCAGAAAAAAACCCTCACTGATGGCAAGTATGGTCAAGTACTGTCTTGCAAGGACGCTCACGTGTAAAATAATACGCATTGCGTTTCCACCACAATAGAGGGTTTTCATCAGGGGAGATACGTGGCTCAGAAAAATAGTGATCAGGCGATCAACATATTTTTTTCTACTAGAAAGAAATACTTTACTTAACATATTTCTCTTTACTTAAATAAAGTCTGAAAAAGTGTTGTAAAAATAAAATTGTATACTTGTGGTTCACCCACTCCTTGGTTGGCTAGTTTTTTTACTGTTATTATTTTGGTTTGGGTGGAGAGCACGTGTTAGGGCTGACATCACGAGTAATCATCTAATAGTCTTTAATTGACTTGATTATTCAACCTCAAAAAGTAATTTAATTTGCAATCCTTAGTATATAATAAATAATGATAAAAAACACAATAGTCAGAAGGAGCCTGATCCAGGCACTCCACATCTGCTGTGCTAGACCAGTGCAGACTCTTTACAAAAACTACTCATTATGTAAAACTAAAGCATGCCAAAATGGAGATTTTTACATATTCCTTTAATATGCACCACTATCCCCTGTAAAACTTACCACTGAAATTGAGGTCATAGTCTCCTGCTGTGATCACATTGCTGACAGTACCCTCCTGTGGCTGGCTGAATAACACAACCTCATCGAGCAGTCGACGCTGGGCAGGGCTGAAGGCAGCACATGCTGTGTTTGGGCTGGGAACAATATTGTTAACACAGATGCGTAGGTTTTTCACCATTTGCACTTGGTTGTTGGGATCCCGGATATGACCTAGAAAAGAGGACAGCAGTTTTCTCCTTTTATTTAGAACCTTTGTACCAGTTTTCAATCAAACATGGAAGAACATTTCAAATATTAATGTACAAAATAAAGTGAAAAAAAAACCTTTCAACTATAGCTGAAGACAAAATAAATACAGGCATAAATAACATGCATCTCTGAAAGATCCCCTCTTTTAGGTACAAGCGTCTCTTTTTGTCTTGGCTGGTCAGAGTCCTGATCAGAATGACCTGTTCTGTCTTATTCACTTTAGACTTTAGTCCAGTCTGTGCGTATTTATTTGGGTATGAGATGGAAATAATGTCCTAAGGCATATAGTTTGGTTAAAGATACCAACTTCATATTTTATGCATATATGGTCATAAAATATGCTTGTTGTCCAGTGATATAATTGTTTTTATAGTAGACCTTGTCATATATGAGGAATATGCGTTTAAAATATAGCCGTGAATTCTAGCCCATCAGCTCCACCAGAGGACTGTGACAGAACTATAGTTGAGATAAACGATGAATTGGGCACTAAACATATAGACCATATAGACTTGTGCTTTCATAAATTTTACTCGAAACTGTACAATACCGAATCTCTTGGCAACCAAGCTCTATTTGAGTAATTCTTTAGGAAAATAAATGTCCCCATAATTGATAACAAGACTTCATCTGATCTAGATAATCCATTTTCTGTGGAGGAGCTCACAAATGCAATTAAATCCATGCAAAATGGAAAGTCTCCAGGGTCTGACGGATTTCCTAGTGAATTCTTCAAAAAATTTGCTGACCAACTTTCTCCTATTCTGCTCTCTGTATCTGAGGAATCACTTGCTACTGGTTCTCTCCCTCTGATTATGCAACAAGCAGTCATCTCTCTTATTCCTAAAAAAGATAAAACTCTTTCAGAACTTAGTTCATTTCATCCCATTGCTCTTTTAAATCTAGACAGTAAAATCCTTTCCAAAATGCTAGCATGCCATTTAGAAGTGGTCTTACCCTCAATAGTGGCTGAGGATCAGACAGGCTTCATTAAAGGTCGTCACTCATTTTTTAATATCAGGTGCCTACTTAATGTTCTTTATGATCCCACTCCATCCGATGTTCCAGAAGTACTGCTTTCACTTGATGCTGAGAAGGCTTTCGTCAGGTGGAGTGGGATTATCTCTTCTATACCCTCAAACAATTTGGTTTCAGAGAAAGATTTATTTCTTGGATAAAAGTTTTGTATGCTTCACCCTTGGTGGCCGTCTGTACAAACAATAACCTCTCTTCTTACTTTTCACACCACTGTGGCACCCAACAAGGCTGTCCCGTCACCCCTTTTATTTGCCATTGCAATTGAGCCGTTAGCATCAGCACTACGTGGTCAAGACAGTATAAGAGGAATACGAAGATATGATTCAATGAACAAGATGTCCTTGTATGCAGATGATATGCTGTTGTAGTTGTCCCATCCTTTAATTAGACTACCAATTACCCAGAATCTACTAGAAGAATTTGTTGGGCAAAAAAATAAAAAATAAAAAAATAAAAATA
>JAPQRN010000027.1:2252806-2266406 GCA_037367275.1 Coranthus polyacanthus
GTAAATACTGTAATTACACTGATAAACGGGCCATTGAAGACAAATGTCAGCTGAGTAGAAAAGTTTTGACAGCGCTGGTATTTATTTTTAAGTTATTTAAAATGATTAATTATTATGTTATTATTAAGTTATTTAATCTTCTGAGCTACTTCTCCCATAGGATCCATTCAAACAGAACAGACTCTGGTCTCCTGTTGAAGACCCCAAGACCAGGACCTGTTCACACCTGAAGACTGGAAGCTTTCATCTTTAGGTATAAAGCACTGGTAGCACAAGTTAGCAGAACACAAACCATCTACTAAGTAACTGAACTAACATGGCTTAATTTTTGTGCTGCTACATCTTGAACCCATCGTGATTGGGTCCATCAGGGTGAAATAAAAGCCATGGTGTAAAAACCCACCTGACACATGAAGCTGGGGATGATGCGGTGGAAGCCACAGCCCTTGTAGCCGAAGCCCTTCTCACCGGTACAGAGGGCACGGAAGTTCTCAGCCGTCTTTGGGACCACGTCAGGACGGAGCTGCAGAAATTAAAACACACCCAGTTCAGAGGTATAAAGCAAACAAAAGTCACCGTCCACAAGAAGTGATTAAAAACCCAGACAGAGCCTCTCGAACAACCAAACCTCCTTCCTGTGTACGCCACACATCATACATGTAATATGCACTGACAAAGGCATAGCAGCTGAAAATTAGACCAGTTGCAGGTGTCCACCGAGTTTTACACAGTGTAAAACTAAGCTTTATGAGCTTTATGGTACTGTTTTCATCTAAGAGGGCTGGAATGTTTTCTTCATGGAGGACACAGGAATCATTTGATCATCTCATCAGTCCATGAACCCGTTGAACTACAAGACATCTTTAAACACTTTATGGGAATATCAGCCAATCAGTCACGTGAGTTAAATGTTCACTAAGTCAGAATATATTCCAATTAACATTGTTGTTAATTGGAGATATCACACCATCTCCTACAGACCTTCTTCACAGCTTTGACTTCTTAAGGCAGCAAACACACAGGTGTAATTGGCATCATTAAAATACTGCATCTCCTTTAGTTGGCTCAGGTTCAGGCCTTGGTGACGTTCATTCTGGTTCAGTGGAACAACCTCCTGAGGCGACTAAATGGACCTGGAAACGCGTCTAATGAGGCAGTGACACATGAAGGTACAGAAACCAGTGCACTGCTGAGGACTTGACGTTATCTACACAATGATGAGGCCTTTCTTTAAGTAAGAGTGAAATACATTTAGATTTTTGAGCTTTGTATTTACTTGATGTGTGTTTTCTTAACTGGTCCAGTGTATTATCGACCTGATGAAGTGAAATGCTCTTTAACTTTGATATTCTTGTTGAAACACATCAGTCATCATCAGTAAAGTACAGGAGTAAGAACTGACTTTGTTGCTTCGTTGCTTCATGTCTTGTGTATTAAACAGTTCAGGAACATGCTGTGGGTGGAGTTAGAGGTGAACTTAGACTAACCGACAGTAACTTCCTGACAACGCACACACAAGTACAATGAGTTAGAAAGACAGGTTACCTCCATCACCACACGACCGAGAGGAGAGCCGTCCTTGGTGACGTCGAAGAACACTCTTGGATTGGTCATTTCAGCAGACTTCACTGGAGAGACTGGACTGGAGAGACTGGACTGGAGGGGACGCAGTAGGCCACAATGAAAAACATGGAGGAATGACGATAACTTTGATATGAGGAGCCGGTGGGTGGACCAAAAAAGACATAAAAGACACAAGATGATGACGATGTAAGACACTAGTGCAGTAAAGAAGTTGAATCAGTTCTACTTTTACCACAGCGTGTTCTTACACCAGTATCTGTACTTCTACTGGAGTTAAGAGTCGAGTATCAGTGCTAATACTTTATGTATTTAATGCCATATTTTGACGTGCAGTGGTGGAAAGTAACTGAAGTACATTTACTCATTCTGAACATACAGAAATACAGAATGTGGTGTTTATCGTCCAAACAGACAAATGAAATGGTTTCTGGACATTTGTATCGTAAACACCGATAAAACGCTGTCTCTTTAGTTTCATGACTTTCTGTACTTTAGTTGTTATGTACAGACTATCAGTGAATTCATCTACAAACAGTAGTGGAACACGTTGGAACGTGTGGTTCTACTCCTCAGGTTCCTGTTGGTTCTGTGATGAGTTAAAGCTAAAGAGCGCCCTCTGCTGGAGGCTGAGTAGCGTCACATTAAAAACCACTGATCAGCCCCGTTTCTGAGGATCTGGTTCAGATTTCGGACTAAAGGTAAATAAAGACCTTCAGCTCATGGATGGATCACGGGTTAGATACACAAAACAAAGGTTAATCACTAAAACTAAGTCAAACTGAAACTGAACTGATTTAAAGTGAAAGCCAGTGAACGCATCATGACGTGAGAACAAGATGAAGCTACACGTGACACTTTGTAGAATCATCTTATTCATTTAATCCATCCACTGTAAATGTTTAGCCCTGCGGATAATCTGTAAGTAACGTGGTAAACCAACATCAGCTGATGTTATCCAGGATGAAGCAGGATCTCCACACATTTGAACATGTCCATGACTTTTAAAGGACAGATGAGATCATGTCAACAGATATTTATATTCACTTCAAATATTCAAACTATGAAGCTAATCAGGTATTTTATCAGGATTCTAATAATACAGATCCTAAACACAAACCTCCGTTTAACATGTTTTCAGTGTCTAAATCTGACAGGTTTAGTCTCGTTTTGTGAATTTCATTACAGTAGTGAAGAACATGTTTAAAATACCAGCTCGAAAATGTGAATTTAGTTATTTTGCATCAGGATAAAGAGAAAAACTCCCCACAGAATGAATTTTACTGTTCCAAAAATAACGTCTAATTCACTTTAAATCAACCTTTATATTTAAGACATTCGGTTAATTAGATTTGAGGAGTTTTCATCCCTAAAAATTGAATTCCACTTTTCCAGGTTTTTCCATGAATGATGTGTCTTCTGACATGTTTCTGAGAATCAGGACATGAAAACACTCCTGATGTCTCGCTGGGAAATAATTGTCAGACCGATTAATCTGAAGGACGTTTTACAAACCATTGGTATCTGCAGACGTTGGTGATGGAGAATATACGCCTTCAACTGGAAACATGGAGTCTGATGTTCAAGCATTCATTTATGTAGGTATTAATTACCTCGATGTAGATGTTCAGCTGTTCTGTTTCTAAAAAAGTGAGATTAGGTTGTGTCTGTCCGTCCTGGAAGACGGATCCTCCTCTGTGGCTCTTCCTGAGGTTTCTACCATTTTTTCTTGGTAAAAGGATGTTTTTTTCCCCTCTCCTGAACCGAGGGTGTAGTATTTTGTACAAACTGTAAAGCCCTTTGTAAAGCTGTGTAATTAAAACTCAACAGGTTAATGTCAGACGCGTATCATGTGTTTTCAGTGTCAGGTTTTGGGCCAAGGCGTGAAGATGATCTTAAGCGATTAGCTTTATTCTGCTCAAAACGATCCTTAAACCAGCAGCCCTTAGTTAATGTAACTCTAGTTCTACGAATACTTGTGAACATGCAGACTTCACCATCTGAAAGATGTAATGAACAGAAGTTCCTCAAGTGTTGGCAGAGCCGTGTCTCTGTTCAGATGCAGATCATAGATCTGCATCTGAACTTAATGCCTTGGTTCGTTGATATCGGTTTGAGTTGACCTCCTGGGTCCTGCATCCAGAAGCAGGATTTAGGGACTGTCAAGGTAACGTCTGGTTCTGTATCATAAAGGTGGTTTACTTCTTACCAGGTAAATCTCCATGGTAACTTAACCTGAAAACAAGTTCAGTTCTTCAGTTCTCTGGAAGATCTAATGCATCTCAGTGTGGATTTAAAAAACAAACCGAACAAGATAAGCTCAGGGTTTGATCAGGACATGGTCTGTGAGGAAGTAGAGTTAGACCTAAACTTTCCTTTATTAAATAGATATTAGTCTGACAGGATCTTCCAGAATAAATGCGACCCTTCACGTGTGCAGTACCAGGATTTTCATTCCTTCCTCTCGTTGAACGTTACCTTTTGAAAATCGCCCTCGCTACGTCAACCAACCTGAGCTGCAACTACACATTGAGAAGTCTTTACGAAGACGTGACTGGTGTTTTTTGTATGGATTTAGTCATTTTAACACAACGCTGCACGGTCGGGAAAAAAAAAAAAAAAAAATTCCTACAACTTCTCTTGATGAGGTGAAAACCACCTTCATGTTAAGTGACTTTTTTCCCCCTCTTGGTAATCAGAAAGATCCTGTCCGTGGAAAAGCTCAACTAAAAACCAGTTAATTCAGCCAATAAGAAAGTAGAACTAAAGCTAAGTGAGATGGAGAAACATGTTGCAGACGGTCTGATTAAACGTCGACTTCTTTCAGGTTCCCTTTTCAAACAGAAAGGTGTTAAATGCTGCCACACTTTGGAATTAAATGAAGTACACATTTCAGTTGTCAAGGCAACATTTCCATTTTATTCTTATTTATCTCTTTCCCCAAAAAAAAAAAAAAAAAAAAAAAAACGTCGGGACTTTGAGGAAAATGCAAAAGAAGACTTTTCAAAAGGCAAAGTCACAATGCATGATTTCAACAAGAACAGAATAAAAAAGGGGAGGGGAGGGGAAGGGGGTGGGATCGGTCGAATCTCCAATAGGAATGTTGAATGGCAGGTGGTGGGTGGGGCTAGAGTAGAGGGGCATGGCTACAGGGTGAGCAGAGGTGCTGAGCTCAGAGCTGTCCGCAGTCAGCGATGGCGATCTTGGTGGAGGTTTTGCCGCTGCTGCTTCCATAGCTCTCCATCTTCCTGACCACGTCCATGCCCTCGACCACGCTGCCGAAAACCACATGCTTCCCATCCAGCCTGAGGACAAGTCAATACACAGTCAATCCAGGCCTCCGGGAGACCCACACCATTTCAAAACTCCATGACTTTACAGGTCAATATCATTTCTATGACCGTTCAAAGTACTTTATTTTGAGTTAAAGATCTCGTCCTGCTGAACAAGATGTAAGACTATGTAAAAGACAAGCACCTGTCGTCTACTTCTGAGAATTTTGGTTTATCTGAAGTTAATGTTGTGAACTCCAGCGCATGAAAATGTAGAAGAAAACGATGTAGCAAGACGAGACACCTGTAGTCTCTGGTTTTGTGAATATAAAGTTCTTACTCAATGAGACGAGAACATGAAAGAAAACAGACATGGCTACTTTCATACTATGAATCCATTTCACTGCCTTTAACAACAGTAACCAGGTCTGTTTTTACACTAGTATGTGAAACTACGTGGACGTTTGATTAATGGCCAGTTGGTGGATCCTTACCATGCTGTCTTCTCTGTGCAGATGAAGAACTGGGACCCGTTGGTGTTTGGTCCAGCATTGGCCATGGACAGGATTCCCGGACCAGTGTGCTTCAGAGTGAAGTTCTCATCAGCAAACTTGTTTCCGTAGATGGACTTCCCACCGGTTCCATTATGATTGGTGAAGTCACCGCCCTGAACAACATGGAACCAACACTGTTCACCCACTGCAGTCACAGGTAAAACCTGAATCTGATCTTACATCAGGGTGTAACAAATACTAAAGCCAGCAGTGAAACATTTTATTAAGATCAGCTTGGTTTTCATTTTCGATTTGTCCAATAAATCATGGTTTATGGACTTTTACTTTGACATGTTTTCTTAAAATGGTGTTAAAAACTGAGTTGAAATTCCTTTAAGCATATGTTTGAAAGGAGAACTTTATCATCTTAAGATGAAAACAAAGAGCTCCAAGCAGCAAATCTTATAAAGTTACCTGAAAGTTTACAGTTTTATTAGTAAATAAACTAGATCCAGGGGATGTCATTTCAGCCCTCAAATTCATTAAAAGCTACTTGTTGGTGACATTAGCTTGTTTTCTTTGAGTATGCCCGTTGACACCAGAGGAGTTACGTAGTCTACGAACGGTTTACTGGAAAAGTATCTAATGATTTTGTAGTTCTGCTCTGGAAAACAGTCGATCAACAGCCTTATAGACAGACAAGATAGCAAAAGGCACCACTTCATCACAATGAAACCGTAGCAAGTTTAGAAAAAAAAAAACAAACAAAAAAAACCACTCAACTAAAACTAGTCAAAGCCTTAAAATACTCGTGCTCTTGTTAGGAATTTAAAACCTAAAGCCTCTAAAAACAGCAGTTTGAAATCAGTGTGGTGAAGACCCACCTGACACATGAAGCTGGGGATGACGCGGTGGAAGCCACAGCCCTTGTAGCCGAAGCCCTTCTCACCGGTACAGAGGGCACGGAAGTTCTCAGCCGTCTTTGGGACCACGTCAGGACGGAGCTGCAGAAAACAGAAGACTTTGGATGCTTTCACAGCTCATTTGGTCTGTACATTCTGGTTCATACTGAACCGGATGCGACACCTCTCCCAACTACTGTCACCAATAAAACATGAAACGTTCAGAAGTTGAAGAGGTATTGAACAGATGAACAGACACATGACAAACTGACCATAAGCAGCATCAGACTCCAGCTGACGGACATTAAACTTTGATGACTTAAGTACTGACTGTGATGGAAAAGTCATTTAAACACACCCCCACACCTAGACATGTTTTAGTTTGATATCGTTTTTCAAGTTTATTAACAACTTCAACCCTGGTGAGCAGTTAAGGCTAATCAGGTCGTGTAGCGTTTAACACCCCAGCGTCAGACGCAGCCCGTCTATAAACCAGTCACTGTCAAGTCCAGGGAGACGCAAGGAGACAGCAGGACGTAGGTTTGACATGGAAAGTTCACTCACAAAACTGAAGCAACTGTATATAATGCAGTAGACTGGGGTGTGGAAACGTCCTTTAACACAGTCAGTTCAGGGCTGTAAAAACAAACAAAAGTCAGTTTATTCCACAAGCAGCTATTCTGCGAACATTGTGAAACCTGAAACAGTCGTTGGATTAACATTTGAGCAGATTTATCAGATACAGTGCACTTCGTCCTGTGGAGCAACATCTACACAGGAGAAAAAAGAAAAAACCCAGTTAGCAACTTTAACAGAGCCTCCTGAACAACCAAACCTCATACATAGAATATGTACCAACACGGCATCACAGCTGGAAAGCAAACCAGGAACCGGTTTCCACAGATCTGTCCCAAAGTAAAATAAATGGTCCTTTGGACAACGACAAAGTAGATTTAGAGGTTATGAACAGATGAGTTTAATGTCAGATTCATTCTAATTCTGATACCTGTAGACAGAGACTCTAATATGTGGATTTATGTATGACTGATTAGAGTTACTTATTTTTACCAACAAGTGCAACTATAAACAGTATTTGTTTAGTTTAAAAAAAAAAATTTAAAAAACATGTAATTTTAAGTGACCAGAGCAAATCGAGGTAGAAAACCACAACGAAGCTGGTTGTACCTGCAGTTCCATAATGTTAGTTTGTGTTGCAGTTTTTATTTAATCTGTTTTAGGAAGCTGTGCATTTTTATTAAATTATTTTTCTACTGCTACTTTTAAAATTTTCCTGAACCAGCATTTTAATGAGTGAAGGTGAAACATGAACGCAGCACTGCACCAGACTGGAATGTCTGCATGACCTGCACAGCCATGACGCTACATGTAAGCATGTTGGGGTGGGTGGTGGTGGTGGGGGTTGTGGCACACGGGACGTAGCGTGAGCTGCAGCTGATCCTGGACTTCACCGGCTCTGCTGTAACTGAAGCTCAATGACTTCAAGACAGGTTTCCAGAGTCCAATAACCTGCACCAAAGTTATGTTCAGTCCACAGTTTTGTTAACCATAAGAAACATAATGTCCATGACTGTTCACAACCTGTAAGTACATGAACAGAAATGGATTTAGTTAATTGTATGGAAACTAAACTTTCAGCCTGTCAGTTACTCTTAATATTCACTTTAAATACTCAGTACACAGTAAGAGTTTTTCTAAGGATTGGAAAATAGATCAAAATTTGTGCAAAGAAAACAAAACTGTTTGCAACCCGTCAAAAACCATCCCAGACTAAACCTCCACAAACTGAGGAAAACCGTTTTTACAAAGGCTTTCTCTTCCTCATTAGACAGAATTCAGGGATTTAAACTCATCTGAAAAAGTTTTACTATGTAGGTAAAAAACCAAAAAAAAAAAAACCCTAGACCTATTATGATCTCAAAATGGCAGGTTCGCCACAGGGTGAGGGGTTTGCCTCCAGGACATTTCCAGGCCTGGAAAGTGAGATTTTATGACTTAATGATTCCATGACTTTTCCAGGTTATAGTTGGAGCCCTGTTTACTTTGCACATTTGTACAGTAAAACCACTTCAGATAACTTCACATTTCAGATTACGATTACAAAAACTAGCCATAACCATTAACCACAAACTTTATAAAAAAACATCACCCCTTAAGTAAAACCTCTTGTTCCTGTCTTGGTTTAATATCAAGTTTACAGAGTGCGTTATAATTTTCTAATATACATCGTTAACATGTCCTAATATGTTAGATATCACAGTTTCTTGTATTAGTGCCTTGAGGCTGTAATTATCCTTCACATTAGACTAACGGTGCATTCAGTTCGGTAACGCCCATCACACAGTACATTTACTATGAGCACAAAATGGCTGGGCGTTAGCTCACATGCTAGCAGCATTTAACCGCCACAAAAGACCGATGTAAACTGCTTCGATGTGAACCAAGCTGCTAATTTTGCTATAGTGCATTAATGTATAAAACATCTGTACATTAGAGTTAATTATAGTGGGAAACTGAGATAACGCTAAAAAAAATAAATAATGGCGTCCCGGTTCACTCTCCTACCTACATCCGCATTTTTTATTATGCAAATGCCGCCCCCCACCCCCCCGCACCGCCGCAGTGGAACTTTCCAGAACTGAACCGGCTCCACTAACCGGCAGCTAACACCGCCACACAACATCCGCTGAAACCATTACACTTTAAATTAATTAGACTGGAAAAGTCCGGTCAGTGAAGAGCCGGAGAGGCTGCGGATTGAGGCTGCGCTGGCAGCGGGTTTCCCGGGCTTCGCAACAAAGAACTGCGCACACTTGCTTGCACGCGGCGCAAAGCCAGAGATGAGGTTTCACATTTGAAAGCAGTTTAACTTAAGCCACGTTTTCACGACACGAACAAGTCAGCTTCAATGAGTTTACATCCGAGCGGTAATTAATGTTGACCTTGTTGTGACAGAGTATATACGCAAAGATGCGAAACTATTCTGTTTGACAGTTTATAACCATTTTCAGTCGGAAATGGCGGCAAGTCGCGCTACTGCCGCTCTGTTGTAAAGGAGCCTTTTCTGAGGCTTCACTTCTGGTCGGTGGTGGTTTTAATGCCGTTAGCTCGCGCTGAACACCGTTGGCTGAGAGCCACAGACACGTGCACAGCTCCCTTTACAGGGTGTCCCTGACAACGGGGCTTCACGCGGCCCGGCGGGGCTTAACGTTCCCCGGATCACGGGAACCGCATGTCCCCGCAGGACGGACGCGGCGGAGCGGTGCGGTTCGAGCCGCTGACCACAGGCTAACGGGTAGTAGCTTCCTGACCACACCGAGAAATACAATGAATCACAAAGGCCGGTTACCTCCATCACCACACGGCCGATAGAACAGCCGCCCGCGGTGATGTCGAAGAAGACTCTTGAATTGGCCATTTCAGCAGACTTCACTGGAGAGGCTGGACTGCAGCGTTTTCCGGCGAGGGGACTCAGTAGGCCACAATGAACCGAAAAAGATGGAGGAATGAGGATAAATTTTATATAAGGAGCCGGTGGGCGGTCCCAAATCCCAGTGCGCCAATTGGGAACCTCGAAATGTGTGATTGGCTCGTGATTTATCCAAACGGCAGCTAGGACCTCCCGCTCTCCGTTTTACTGCTCTGTAAATGGACAGACACAGTTCGCGGTGTGTTTGAGTTAAATACAGGAGTCGACCGGTTTTACCCGCACAGTGACATTCTCCCAACGCCGCCCGTTCGGGTGTCCCGATGATAAAAACTTAAACATACAGCTCCGAGGTCAGGGCGCGCCACCGATGACTGACAGCCCGAGCGGCCAATAAGAGCAGAGTTAAAGGCAGAACTCCGAGTCCGCAGTCCGAGCGCGGTCCCTGTGTCACGGGGAAATGTGGGTGCGCGGTCACGCGGCCAGGGTGCGGTCCGCTCTGCGCATAAAGGAAAGAAAAGAAGTTAGAGTTCAGTGTTTCTGCTACAGAAACCTTTAACACAGAGAGGAAGATGACAGGAGATCACACGTTAAAGACACTAACTCACACCTGAACACAATGTGTTTCTGTAAAGACACGAAGAGGAACGTGTCATTAAAACCCGCCCAGGTGCATGCTGGTCCCTCCTCCTGTCAGGACTCTGCAGTGGTGGAAGTAGGGAGTACTTCTTCTGCAGTACTTCACGTACTTGTACTGTGCAGAGGTCTTCGCCCAGCTTTAGCTTGCTTTTTACAGGTTGTAATGAACAGACTGTAATATTTAGTCTCTTTATTCAGATACAAGTAGAAAACACAGGGAATATGTGCACAGTATTAAACACACACACATCAGAACTAAATGTCTTCTACAGTAAAAGACAATATTTCGTGACTTTTTGTCCCAACAAACAATAAGAAACGTTTGACGTGTTGAATGAAGGTTAGTTCACTAGATCTCATAATAATAATAATAATAATAATAGTAATAATTCATATTGTGTGAACTAGAGTTCAACACATGTTCCGTGCAAAGAGAGGACACACAAACACTGGACACTTTGGTCTGAAAAGTCTCTTTACATATTTACTGTATATTCTATTTATTCATGTTTCATCTTCTCCTTTCTCTGGTTTTGTCTTATACATCTTGTTTGTGTTTTTATGTCTTTTAAGTTGTTTTCATCTTGTTATGATGTTAGAAAAGGAGGCATTTTGTATTTATAAACTGAAGACAGCTTGAGAATGAATTTAAACCTGTCCATACTGGTCCTTCAGACCCTCAGAGACCCTGTTCTAGTGGTGGAGAAGGACCATGCGTCTGTCTCAAGTTAGTTAGTTGTATATGGTATTTAAATTCTGTATAATGTTGACTCTGGTCAGTAGTTTGCAGTTGAAGTACAGTCATGGAACATGTTCAGGTTCAGTGAAATCTGTACGTTGTGATGTTATTAATGCTGCTGCTGTACTGACACCAGTCGAGTGTAATCTAAGAGTTAGATTCTAGAAATAGAACGTCCACATAAAGCTGTTGGACCAGACTCTGAACCCTTTACTGTCTGCTTCATCTGGTTCACACTTTTACTTTATTTTAGTCTCTTTTCGTCTCATTACGTCTTTCCCTTTGTTTTTGTCTTGTAACTATATAAAAGTTGACAAGACATAAAAGACATAACTGTCCTGTTCCAAACTGATGGCAAATGCTGTGTTTCATTTTCTAATGTTCATCATGTAAGTGTCTCAGGAACCTAAATGTTACATTTTTTATTTTTTAACTCTATCATTGGTACTTTTGTCCTTAAATGTTGTGTATATGTTGTTTTGTTTTGAGGTTGTGTTGTCAAATATCACACAGACCAAAACTAAGTGAGCGTGGACTAACCGTGGGCCGCAGACCCCACGTTGGACAGCCCCAGTTCATGGTTTGGTGACATTAGATGAATGTGTCTCCTGTTCCAGGTCCTGGTGATGATCCAACATGGTGATCACCTGGTAACATCACCACGGTAACCGGTGCTGCTGGACTAACGTGATCCAGATCAGAGGACCTTTAACCAGGACGGTGAGGAGCTCAGGATGTGGTTTATCGATCAGTGACCTTTAACTGATGAAAGTGCATAAAGAACAGTGAGCTGCTCTGTGAAGCCACGACGGTTACACAACGACAGGAAAACCTGACGCCTGACAACAAGTTGAATAAATACTTCATAATAAAATAGAACCACATAAAGGAAGGTTTAATAAGTTTAACATATTTAAAAAAAATTAAATCTAACTACACAATGCTGATCAGACTTTAATACTGAAAGAGTAACAACATTCATTTATTTTACTCATTTTAAAGTAAGTGATTTAATCATATTTAAATGTCCACTTGAAATAACAGATTAAATAAGAATTAATGATACTTAAAATGATGTTGTTGTAAGTAATGCATTAAAATATATTGAATATAATTGTCTTTGGTGTTGTGTCAATTATTTAATTAAATGTTAAATAAAATGTTTGGAATAAAATCAACTTCTTCCAGTAAAATAAAAAATAGAGAATATTGAGTAAAATCAACCAAATGGAATCAGTTTTAAATTGAAGAACTCAACTGTAAATGATTATTATGTCAGTTTCAATTTGGGTAATTATTTAAACCCACAGTTTGTAACATTTCCACATTAAAATCTCTAAAAAAATCAAATTTCTGTTTAAATAATTCTATGGTTTATTCAGTGTAATGTGTCTATTTCAATAAAACAACATTCTGTGAATATTCATCATTAACACAACTGAGTTTTATTGAATTCCATCTTAATGACTCACTTCAGTCATTGTCATATTATCGACATATATTTTTTTAATCTTCTTTAATCCACCTTCATAATTTACAAATCAAGACATTTCTGTTTTTTTATTTCTACTGAATATTTTTTAATTCCTTTGTATGAACTCATTTAAATTAAATTAACACTAAACATAGTTATATTTCACCACATTAACTGTAATCAGTTGCCTTCGTTTTGTAGATGAAGTAGATGTGATGTTTTCTTACAGTTTTGTAAATAATTCTTAATCCAGTTGTGATTTTCTGTATAGATTCAATCTAACAGTTCTTCAACGTCACCCTTTGATTTTGTGTTCTCAGTATACATTTTTTCCAAATTGTTTTTCAACACCACATTATTAATTTACATGTTACTTTATTTAATTTAATTTACATGTTACGTTATTGTGAGTTTCATGTCGTGTGTTTTGTCAGATTTTCTCTACTTTGTCAAAGTGTCCAGTATTATTTACATGGCTATAAATGGACTGTCCTGGTCTCTAAGTGGACTGTCCTCTGGTCTCTATGTGGACTGTCCTCTGGTCTCTATGTGGACTGTCCTCTGGTCTCTATGTGGACTGTCCTGGTCTCTATGTGGACTGTCCTCTGGTCTCTATGTGGATTGTCCTGGTCTCTATGTGGACTGTCCTGGTCTCTAAGTGGACTGTCCTCTGGTCTCTATGTGGACTGTCCTGGTGTCTATGTGGACTGTCCTCTGGTCTCTATGTGGACTGTCCTGGTCTCTAAGTTGACTGTCCTAGTCTCTGTGTGGACTGTCCTGGTCTCTATGTGGACTGTCCTCTGGTCTCTATGTGGACTGTCCTGGACTGTCCTGGTCTCTATGTGGACTGTCCTCTGGTCTCCATGTGGACTGTCCTGGACTGTCCTCTGGTCTCTATGTGGACTGTCCTGGTCTCTAAGTGGACTGTCCTCTGGTCTCTATGTGGACTGTCCTGGTCTCTATGTGGACTGTCCTGATCTCTATGTGGACTGTCCTCTGGTCTCTATGTGGACTGTCCTGGTCTCTATGTGGACTGTCCTCTGGTCTCTATGTG
>JAPQRN010000027.1:2271708-2282650 GCA_037367275.1 Coranthus polyacanthus
ATGTGGACTGTCCTGGTCTCTATGTGGACTGTCCTGGTCTCTAAGTGGACTGTCCTGGTCTCTAAGTGGACTGTCCTGGTCTCTAAGTGGACTGTCCTCTGGTCTCTATGTGGACTGTCCTCTGGTCATTTTTGTATTACTTGTTATTGAGATATTGGGTTTTTGTTGTCACTAATTTAAATAGTTTATTTCATGTGTCTTTTGTCAGATTTTTGCCTCCACGTTAAAACACTGATGTCTTTACAAGACACATTTATGATAAATGTTGACTTTGTCTCAATGGAACGAGTTCTTTACAAAGCTGTATCTGTGTCATTTAAAGAACCAAACTGCTCTGTGTCTTTCCAGTGTGTGTTTATTAAATTACAAAGGTTATTATTATTATTGTTACTATTAGCATAATTACTGAAACATACAGAGTGATCAGTTTATTTTTTCCGCCTCAGTGACTCGATGGGACATGAAACTGACGCCACATACTGTCTGACTGACGCCATCACTTTTTAACATATGACGATATGAGAAATATGAGAATGATGAGCAGGAGGAAGACGAGGAGGAAGATGAACCGTCAGTCACTGTTACAAGCTGCTGAGTTTATGACAGTCTGGTTTTCTTTCTTGCAGGATCTTCTCTCCCATCTTTTCTTTTTTCCTCTGGTGAGTTTCAAAGTGGGAGGAGCTATTTAACCACTTGGTTGCCATGGTAACAGTCCCAGCATGTTCCCCAAAGTCAGTGACAGAAAGTGTCCAACAGATGAACAGCTGAGTTAGAAAATGAATTATCTGCTTCTGTGATAAAAAGTTAAAGGTACAAAAACACACTGAAGGAGAAAATACAAACAACGACTCCCAGGGTGCATTGCACCAACAGCTTTGGACTGTGTCAGCTGCTCAGATTTCAATAAGGGAAACCGGCTTGTGTGAAAACAGCGAAATGGATTTATTTGAAAGATTTCACAGTAGCTCCTCCCACTTGGCAGCTCGACGTCTCCTTCACTGTTCAGCAGCTTCAGTCACATTTCACTAACATCGGGTTCAGACTCTGGGATATTTCGTGATATTATGTTGGTTCTGTCGCTCCCCGACCAATCATCAGGAGGAACTAGTGAACAACTACTGTGAACAAGAAGGCAAAATGTGTTGTGTTGGAAAAACCTACAAAAAATACAAACTGACAGTGGACGTGTCCTTGGGTCTTTGACAAGGACAGCAGCCATGTTTCCATAAACACGTTTTAAACATATTTTGATGTATCACATTAGAAAATGGTTATGGAAACAGAAACATCTGAAAACAAAAAATATCAGAAGTTGGTTTGGAATAGTCACATATGGTTTGTTGCTTAGTTGAGTATCTTGAGAAGAATCCAACCAAAAGATCTGAGAGAAAATAAACATCAGTAACTGAGAAAACGTGGGCCAGAAGGAGCTCATTGTGGAAACATCTCAGACTGAGCATCTCGTTGGCAACACCTTCAACAAGGCCGAGTATGAAGAAAACCTTTAATATAGTCTCAGATGTTCCTCTGGTTGGATACACATCAGTCTAGGTTTTTGACATGGTTAACTAACAGCCTGTAACTAACTACTAACTAGTTCATTTAGGACTGGTTTGTAGAATTAATGACATAATAAATCTCCAGTTTAACAAACTCAAACCCAGTATCAGAAATGTTTGAAAAATGTAAATGACAATATTTGAAATTTGGATTGAAACTAGTTTCTAATACTTTGTGAAATGTATTATTTACATAAGACTCTAAATACACAGAGGACTGTTTATTGAATTTTCCAGAGACTTTAATAGGAAATGGAAACACATTTTCCAGATAAGTTCTTACCACAGATATAAACAGAAGTTATGCTCAGGTTTATCAACGTACAGCAGCTAGAAAACGAAGCCAGGAATCTACATGAGCCCGTTTTGAGTTTAGTAAATGAATGTTGTGTTCACTCAGATGTTTCATCTGTACATCGGTCTTCATTGAAGTTCAGTCAAAACCGTTGGTCTCATCTATTCATGGACAACCTTCAGCTGGTTTCGATACAGTCGGACTTACTACCAGTATCTGTCTGTTATATCTATGGTTCTGACATCGTGAACATTAAAAACTTAACCCACTTTAGATGAAAACAGCCGCGGAAGCTCGACTTCTTCTACTCTGTTTATTACAGACATGTAGCCTACAGCGCCACCTTCTGACCACACAACACAGACGAGTTGATCCACTACAAAACCGCGTCATTTGGGACTTTCTTTGTGACATTTCTAAGTTCTCTAGTAGTTACATGGAAACAGGGCTGGTACAGAACGAGGTGTGGGTCCTTCAGAGAACTGGAGGTAGAGATAACCGTGACTCTGAGCTCCTATTGGTCGACATCCTTCATCCTAGATGGTGTCCTTTGTCGTCCACTAAAACCATCAGCTGTTGTACCCGATGCTTCAGGTTCGGCACCAAAACCTGTTACCGATACAACACTGGTTCTATGTAATCAGTATCTACTGAACGGTCACTTGCCTGATGTGTTGATGAAAATATCTGAAAAGCATCAGTAGTTAGGAGAGGTGTCCTACTTCATAGAAGAAAGAAAATACGGTCACATTTCTGACTAGACGTGCAGAACTTTGAAGCTGGAGTTTGTAGTATACAACTGAAAATAGTACTAGAACTGTAGTTATTGTAGTTGGGGTCACGTTTATTCATCATGTGAATTCATGGAGATTTGCGTTGTGTTTGGTCTTCATATAAGAACACATCAACTGTTAATATATTCAATTTCAAATCCAAATTTACCTCCGCAAAAACAAAAGACTATCTTTAATGTTGTCAATCATCAGTTTTTTTTTTTTTGTTTGTGTCAGATTTCAGATCCAACTGCAGCTCCACCATGTTTCTACAGGGCTCAGAACATTCTTTTTCTTCTTCTTATTTCAGTGACATCCAGCGTTAAGGTTCATCCGTGTCTCCTACTACGTCTGAACATGGATCAGAGTTAATACCCTGAACTAAAAAGACCACAATGGACAAAACAAACACTGACTGAAGGACTTTGTGTTTTTTCAGTGTCCTTTCAGCGTTCAATCTGCATCTCTGCATCTTCACCACTAGATGTCACTAAATATCACACACTGAACCTTTAAATACTAATTCAGTTCCTGTTGCCAAGTATTGGAAACCCCCTGACAATCAGGGCCGTTCATGTGTCAGATGGGACTCATATCGTGGAGTCTGAACCCGATCGCTGCTCTCAGCTGGAGGACGTTTAAAACTACTACAAGGCTGAAGAACTGACAAAAAGCTTCAAGACATTTAAACCGTGACAGCTTTGTCCTGTTTCCATCCATCACCAAGTGTCACATCAGCAGCTCATCTTTGTTCTCATAAAGCAGTAGAAAAACTAAATGACAGATGCTTGTTTAAAGCTCATCTTTTAAATCTTTACATTTAAAACCCGTTTGGACCAGAAACCTTCTGGGCTTCAGCTTTAAAGGCCCACGCTGCCCTTTTCACATGATTCAGCTTTCAGCGCAGGTAATGCAGTCCTGTGTGATGATTCTTCTAGAAACAAACGGCTGATGGATGAAGCAGATCTGTGCTCGTCACCACCGTCACTGTGACGGGGAATGAAGGATGAAGGCTCAAAATACAGTTTCAGATTAAAAAAAACATAAAATACAGTCACTATAGAGTTCATAGTCACACATCAAAGAGTTTTCAGGTTTACAACGTGGTTTGTGTTTCCTTCTGATGGTCCGTTCTGTCCCGTTCAGACCCACGACGAGACTCGGTTCATATTTTACAGTCACGTCTCTGGTGTTTGTGTTTGGGTTCAGTTGTTCTCGAACAGCGACAGCAGGTCGTCGTTGTTGTTGTTTGGGAGGTCTGGAGGTCCGAGGTAGGACAGCAGCTCATCTGGATTCGTCAGCTCCGGAAGCAACTGCAAACGCAAACACAGGAGGAGTTAGAGCCACGAGGAGGGACTGGACCAGGTCCACGGCGTCCTTACTGTGGTGACGTCCATTGGGAGGCTGAGATCAGGCTGGATGGTCTGTTTCTGACGCACTGAGAGAAAACATACCTTTTACGATTTTAATGAAACCGTCACTGCAAACAAACTCCATTTAAAGAAAAACTGGGACACCTTCTAAAGCACAATAAAATCTAAATCTACATTTGTTTGTATATTTTTTCTCGTATTTTAGAAAATGTCCCAACTTGTCTGGAGATGTGCTGTTCATTATGTTCTATAATAAGGCCTGTCACATGACCAGCGTTTCTATGACTGACACACCTGAACCCATGTGACCCGCTGACCCACGTCACCACGAGTGCAGAATCAGCAACAAGCATGAACATGACAGAACTTACCGACACTAAACGTCACTGACGTCTCCTACGGATAAACTGACAAACAAAAAGCACATGATGAGGATGACAGTCTCCTAGTGGACGTTTGGCATCGTTTAGCCCTAAACATTAAACTCTATGTCGTCCGTTTTTCATGACTGTGGGGACTTTGATTTTAAAATGGCATCGTGTCAGTGTGGACGTGGACTCCGCCTCGGTCCGTTTCGGTCTCTACTCACGTCCAGAGATGGTTCTGGGACGTCTGCAGAACCGCCGAGTCCAAAGGAGCTGTCGCCCTGGAGACGGGGGTTCTGGTTGCTACGCTGCATCATCTGGTTGCCGCCACCGAGCTGAGCATTAGCGTGGAGACCCTGTGACTGCTGCTGGGGGAGAGGAGCACCATGGGTAGTGGAGTCCAGACGGCCTGACATCTGTAAGAGGAAGAGGAGGAGGATTCACGTATTTATCTTTACACTATCATTTTTAACCAAATTCCAAACTCATTTTGAAACAAATCATCTTTCTTCCAACATTAAATGAGGTGAACGTAAAGGTCAGTGATTTATGAGTCATTCCTGTTTTACAGAAACATTTTGGCTTCGAAACTGTTTTCATGTCAAACAAAAAAAATGTTTTAAAAATGTACTTGAGTGAGTTTGTTTAATCTACAGGTTCAAAGTTGTCTGTTCAGTGGTTTAAGCTTTGTAACATGTGGACTTTACACAGAAGAGCTCGAAATTAAAAGATGAATGAATTCAAATATGGAGTCATTATTCCTTCAGTAAAATCTGTTAAATGAAGGTGAAGGTGATTAAGGTGATAAAGGTGAGGTACCTGTGTGGACAGCGGGTGAGGCGGGGGTTTGTCGGGGGTTAGGAGGGCACTGGACAGCTCAGACTGATAGGACAGAGGAGGGGGTCCGGGTGAAGAAAAGTCCCCTCCGACCCCTGGAGTCCCAGGACCCGCACTGAAGTCTGAGAAGCTCCCCGATTGGCTGGGATAGGACGGAGCTGAGGGGGGTGGGGGGTTAGAGATTAGTGTCATCACATACAGGGTCCTGTTATAGACCTGGATCTGGACTCAGTGATCCACATCACAGTTAAAAACGATGAGAAAACTGAAAAATACTCAATTATGTTTAGTTTCAGACACAAGAAACAACTGCAGTAAATAATGTAGAGGTTCAACTAAAGTCAGGAAACTGGTGGATTTAACTGGAGTCATTAAAATGAACTGAATGAAATGAGGCCCCGCCCCCAGCCCACCTGGTCCGCTGTAGTCTGGCACGTTGCTGCTGTTGTTGCCGCCCCCTGCAGGTAAAGGTGGATACTGCATCGGAGAGGAGGTGGCGCTGGCAGAGGTGGAGGGGGTGGGGCCTAGTGATGCGATCATCTCCATGACGCTGGGCAGGACCATGTGACTGGGGCTGAGTGTCCGGCAGCGCTTCAGAACCGGACCGTCAGACTCCTCCTTCACGTGGAGGTCGGGTTTCACCGGGACCGGTTTCCAGCTGCAGACCGGGTCGATGGTGATCTCCTCGTACTCAGAACTGGACCACAGAAAAAACAGGGATTAACTTTAAACTATTATCATCAGGTTTAAATTATACTGAGTCTCCTCAAACTCGAAAAAATAAGAGTTTAACTTTAAATGATGTGGAAACAAACTAAAACTATTTGAAAATGAAGATTGATTCAATTTAAACCTCAGTTTAGTTTTTGCTCTAAACTCAGATTAAATTTAATTAATCAACTTAAACTGTGAACCAACTTTAAACTACGATGTCGCATTTAGGTAAAACAAACAAAACAGACATCTTTTACAAGTTGGATATGTAATACTTCAAGAAAAACACTTAAAGTCATACATTTAGGAGAAGAACTTTTTTTTTTTCTTCTTGAAAACAAAAAAAAAGTTATGAGAAAAAAAAGTTATGTTTGTGTATTTTCAATGTAAATGTGCGACTTTAATACTGGAAGTTCTGCGTTACACTCTGACTATAAATAATGCTAGAATGTTAGATAATGTTAGTGAGTCCAAAACCTTCAGTCTTTATTCATTCTTTACTCTCCACACAGTTTAAGTCCAGATTAAAACATTAAAGACTGTCAATGTCTGACGGGTTCAGTTTCCATTTCAAACAGATCATAAACACGTCTGTTCTTCACATGTTTCTGACAGACACCTGAACATCAGACAGGCGTCTCTGGTTGTGCATAAAGCAGAAGGTTCTTACTTCTGAACGTAGATGAGGATTCCCAGCATGTACTGATCCACCTCCAGACCTTCCAACATAGCGGTTTTACTGCAAACACAGACACAGGTTAAAGACGACACGTCTGAACATGTATGAATCATGTGAGTGTGTGTTTGAGTGTTTCTTACTTGCACACAGGACATCTCCATGTTCCTCTCTCACAGTTCAGCTGCAGGTACGACTCCAGGTCAAAACACTGCAAACACACAAAGCCCAGACGACTTGAGATGGATGTTTTTTCTGATTCTTCATATTTGAAATGATCGATTATAAACTGATTAAAATATATGAAATAACTTCACAACTTCAAAACAGCTGAAAACTAAGACTTAATCCCTGAAACATGTGGAAAGTCATCTCTACACAGCAGACGTTCACAGTTTCTATGCAACATTGAAAAGTGGCCCGTGACATCACAGTGCTGGCAGCGCTGCGATTGGCCAGTCGTCACCTGTATGTGTCTGCAGTCGTGTCCTCTGGCCGGCAGCTGGATGCGTCTGAACGTTATGGGACATTTCAGCGACACTCGGATGGCTGTTTGTTCCACACCATCCTCTCCGTTCAACCCTGGAGTCCCGGGGATGGAGCCGCTGCTGAAGTTCCTCTTGACTGTGAGGAAGGGGGGACAGTTACCCACAATGCACAGCATCATGACAGGACGAACAACAGCATTAGGGAAAACCTGAGACTGGACCTTTTATGACTCATTACAAAACAGACGCCTGACAAGCACACTGTGTGTCATGTGTGTCGGTAGATGTTCAACATGTGTTTAACATATTGTGCATTTAATATGTTTGTGTCATTGTGTGTGTAACATGTTGTTGTGTGTTGAACACGTATGTCTCACTCTTGGTGACGCAGTGCTCTGCAGGCAGAAGCCTCTTCTTCATCAGACCCTGTAGAACTGAACGAACCGACGGACGATGAACGAGCTGAAGGATGAACAGGTGAGACTGAAACACAGAGACACGCGTGAGAAACATCAACAAGAACAAAAACTCTCTCAAAAACAACAAAAACTCGTAAACGGAGTTTACGAGTTTTACGAAACATTACGGAGCTGATCAACACGTTACTGTGTGTGTGTGTCTGCGTGTGCTTACGCAGCAGCAGGCCGTGACCGTGATCTGGATCGTGTTTCTGCCCGGTTGGCAAACTTGCTTCAGGTACAGAGGCTTATGGGAAGTTTTGTTGTCGCCTCGTTCAATGGTGAGAGGAGTCGCGTTCACACTCACCTGAAGATGAGAACACTAAGTACATATTTAAACTGTACGTAACAGAAACAGATCTGCCAGAGAGGATGAGGAGGATGAAGTCAGACCTGGACGGATGCGGGCCAGTTGGTGTTGGTCTGCCGATCCTCATGGTGGTAACACTTAAACTGGAGCTCCAGGTCAGGTCTGAGGAAATTACAGATTAATGACACTGAAATAATCAGTTTCCTCCAATACCAACCTAGAGCTGTGTCTAAAAGAAATGACAGTCAAGTTTTAGCTGGTCTTGTTGACCCCGATAATCCCAACTCCACCTTGCTCTGGAACCAGTTCTCCTGCTGAGAGCTGGTTCTCTGATTGAAACACTAAGAACTGGTTCAGGATTAGACCCCGGCTCCAAACCAGACCTGAACTATATGGAAAAGTGGACTGTGTGAGTGTCACGTTGTACCTCATGATGAGGGTCTTGTAGACGGAGTCTCTGAGCTGGAAGACGTGGTTACTGACGGCCAGGTTGTGCTCCAGTCTGAAGGGGTCCAGGACCACACCATCACGAACCGGGAAGGTCAGCCGCAGGTCGTCACTTGGGTTACCTGATGAAATTATTAATAATAATAATAATGATGATGAAAATAAATAAATGTAAAGACAAGGTCTCCTTCCCTGTTATTTAGTCGATAGCTGTAAAACTTGGACCCTATCTGAAGAAAAGAGCTTTTATTGAATAAAACCAGTCGTTTTATTCATCACACCGGTGTCTCCATTACCTGTCGGAGGGGGCGGCGCCAGGCCTGCCATATTAGGTTTGATATCAGGCAGGAAGTTGGAGGGCGTCGGCTTGACGTCGTTATTGCCAGGCGACATGTAGGGCGGGGCCATGGAGCTGCCGGGGGTGATGGGAGGAGTTGGGTTTCCAGGGACTGGGGAGCTGGGGTATCCGGGCAGCCCTCGACCCGGCTGAAGGACAGGGTGAAGGACAGGAAGTCAAAAAACTACAGCTGCCATGATGCTTTGAAAAAAAGCTACAACATGTGACAAAGTAGTGCTCACAGTTTCTTTCTGACCTCATCTTCTAAAGTCTGTTGACTGTTCAACATTATAACAACAGTTATTACAGTTTTGAACTTTTCATTACTATTTATTTTAATTTCCATCTGAAAAGACTTCAGAAGACAAGAGGTCAGAAAGACTGAACCTGATATACACTGAAAACCTGAGGTGGTTTTTATGCAGATCTTACCCCTGAAGGCTGGTTGAAAGAGTTGTAGACCCCAGCAGCGCCCCCTGCTGTCAGAGCATTCAAAGCCCCTCCCTGACCATTAAACTGGTCCTGCTGCACAAAAACAACAGTACTGTGCTATGATGTAGGTCATTAAAGAACACACACAACAAAACAACAGGAAAAAGAAAAAACAGTAGTGGTGCTGAGTTTAAACTGTTATTACCTTGTAGTACTGTGAGTTGGGGGGTCCAGAGGGGGGGTACTGTGGGAGGGGCATCTTATGGCTCTGGTAAGAAGGGGAGGAGCCTGAGCGCTGGGGGGCAGGGCCTGGACCACCAACACCTGCAGGTAACAGACAGACATATCTGAGAATACAGTTTCCCTCTGTTTCCAGAGTTTGTGCTAAACTAAGAGCAGTGACAGTGCCCCCTGCAGGTGTCCTACAGTACCTGGGTGGTACTGCATGTTGGGTCCAGAATAGGGTCCAGGACCAGGTCCGGTGTGGCCTCCTCCTCCTGAACCGGGAATCGAACCGGCGGCTCCACCGGGTCCGGACATAACGTTAATGTTAGAACCAACAGGAACACCGTACTGCTGAGACATCCCAGGAAAAGACTGACACCAAAGACAAAATACAAGTTAGACGAGAATATGAATCTGAAATAATCTCACATAAAATGAATAAATAAATGTGTCTCTCACCTCTGAGCTGTAGGGGCGTTTGAGGGCCTGCGGGGGCCTCAGGTGAGCCTGCTGAGGTCCGGGGCCGTAGTTTGGATGCTGAGGGACTCTCTGTGGACCCCCTCCCGGTCCGTACATGGGGCCCATAGAGGGGGGGCCTCTGTTAGGTCCCGGACCGGGACCCATACCTCCAGGAGCCATTCCAGGGGGGCCACGAGGACCAGAGTGGGTCATGAACTGGTTGTTATAGGCAGGAGCCCCCATCTGATATGACAACACATGTACATAAAGAAACATACAGAAATACACAAACATTTTAATTCATTCAAATAAAAATAAAAACTAAGCTTTGGAAACGCAGAAATAAGTGAAACTGAAAGTCACATTATAGAGAAAACGCCTTGAGTTCTCACGTTTTCACACCTACAGTTGGCTTGTTCTGGTCTGAATCAGTTTGTGAGTTTGTAAGTTTAGTGCATTTCCCTCTTGGTTCAGTTTCTTCACTGCAAACCGTAACGTTCACTCTTCTTATTGGTCAGATGTGTCTAAGGCAGGAGCAAAAAGGAAATACAGGAAGAAGGTCTGGTGTTCTTCACTAGAGCAGAGAAACATTTTCCAGTGAACTGTGGATACAGGAGCCGTTTGACTCGAGTTACGGAGTTCATCTGGTAACTGGGTAGGACTGAGGAGGGATTTTCACGACCTGGGCTGGGTTACAAGAGTCTCAGAAGGCTGTTCATCACTGGAGGTTTGGACTACAATAGTGATGTAGTAACAACTGCAGAGTCTGGTTTGGTCTGATTGAGTCAGAGTTTGACACAGACAGGAACAGGGGTGCGTTCAGGGCACCTCGTGAACTCTGAAAACTCATTGTTTTGTACAGAAGAACATGGGCACTGACAGACTTGATGTTACATTCAAGGCGACCTTGTAAATTCAAAGATCTACTCAAATATTATTTAAAAACAGGAAAGTTTAAATTTTTTTCCGTTTTCCTTAGTTTAAATACATAGTATGGTATTCACAGGATGAAAACCCTCAGCTTTCAGTCATTATCAGGATACTCTTCAAACTGGCTGCATTATCTCATTATATATTGTGATAAATATTGATATTGATCAATATGGAAACAATATCCTTCATTACCCCAATGGAGAGAAAAAGAACAAGGACCGAGACGTCGCCCGGTATGGCGCAGCCGGGGCCCCACCCTGG
>JAPQRN010000027.1:2295058-2307273 GCA_037367275.1 Coranthus polyacanthus
TCAGAAAGCCATGGATGACACGTTCTACCTGAGCAACATCTCACCACAGGTAAACGACGTAAACACAGGTAAACGACATAAACACGGGAAAACGACGTAAACACGGGAAAACGACGTAAACACGGGAAAAACGACGTAAACAGGGGAAAACGACGTAAACAGGAAAACGGCGTAAACAGGAAAACGACGTAAACACAGGAAAACGACGTAAACACGGGAAAACGACGTAAACACAGGAAAAACGACGTAAACACGGGAAAACGACGTAAACAGGAAAACGACGTAAACACAGGAAAACGACGTAAATAGGTAAACGACACAAGAGAAGTTGATTGTTAATTTGTTTGTTTGTAGAACCCTCACCTGAACCAGAACGCCTGGAACAACCTGGAGAAACTGTGTCGCTCTCTGACCAAACGTTACCTGAACGTGTACGTGTGCACAGGCCCACTCTACCTGCCCAGGTAAACTCTGCTCTACCTCGTTTCCCTCCTCTTCCTCTGTGGGAGGAGCCACACGATGAGCACGGTCAGTGATTGCTGTGTCTTTCAGGCAGGAGGCTGATGGGAAATTGTACGTCCGTTATCAGGTTCTGGGTCGTAACCATGTCGCCGTGCCGACGCACTTCTTTAAGGTGAGTAGACTGTCTGTGTGTGTCCGTGTTGGACATGTGATCAGCGTGTGAATCTCTGTCTACCTGTGCGTCGTCAGGTGCTGATCCTGGAGCAGCCGGACGGCAGGGGGGTGGAGCTCCGCTCGTACGTTTTACCAAACGAACCCGTTGATGACAAGATTCCTCTAGAGCGTTTCCTGGTTCCCATAGAAACCATCGAGCGAGCGTCGGGGCTGCTGTTTGTCCCGAACATCATGAGGAAGACGAGCAGCCTGCAGGCCATCACCGCCAAATGAACTGCATTACCCACAATCCTCTGAATGAACTACACCAGGGTTTAGCAAAGTCTGGAGTCCCTCTAGGGAACAAGACAAGAAAGTGTAACGGTGGAAACTACAAAAATAAACTGACGTAGGTTTTTTTGTCAGTACATTTGCTCATGTTTTGAAAACACTGTTGATCAGTTTCAGTTTTCAAACATAAAGTGCATTTTGTCTCAAACTCTTTCAACTGAAATCATTAGCCTTCTACTGTTCTAATGATGAGAAATAGTGATAGATTATTTGTATGTAGGATTAAACTCCATCCAGATATTTGAATAAAGTCACTGTAAATATTGACATGTTTTAGAACCTGTGTCTTTTCATCATTTACTCTTTAACGTCTCAGGCTGAGTCTCAATCTGTAAATGCATTTGAATGTTGATCTATTACAGTATATTGTAAAAAAAACAACATATGGAACTACTGAAATAAAACACATGATGGTTATTAAAATGTGTTGTTATTCAATTGAAAATGACATTAAAGTCCAAAGTGATGTCATAAGGTTTAAGTATGAAAGATATCGTAACGTGATGTTCAAGTATCAAAGCGGCGTCGTAACGTCATGATGTAACGTTAGAAGTATAAATTTGATATGTTTATGATGCTATGTTTGACATGTGTAGCTATAGGCCTCATCTGGCTGCTAATTGACTCCATGCATAAGAGGCCTCTAATTACATATGTCGTTATAATGGCACAAAAAAGTATGGAAGCAGCACAGTAATGTTAATGTCAAAGCATAAGGTCCTAACATCACATTAAAATATAAACCTGATGTTTTAACTTGACATTAAAGTCCCGAAGAGATGTAACAAAGTGTCAAAACTAAGTTGTAACATCACGAAGTATCAAAGCAATGTAACATTACTAAGTATCAAAGTATACTGACAAAGTACTATCAAAGTGATGTCGCAACGTAACGTTTCAGTATGAAAACGATGTCACGTGTCACGTTAAAGTATGACGCCGCTGGATGAGTTAAACAGCCACATTTGTAGTACATGAGTCACATGACCAACGAAAAGCAAACATTTACCTGATCGATGACAGAAAACAAAATGTGCTGATCATGTGACCTGGGTGAGATTTAAAGAGACAGTATTTGATAAAAACGTCTTAAATGGTATTTATTATTATTATATATTAATGTTAAAACATTTCTAATTAAACTAAAGTCACATTCTTCTCTGGACAGTACTTACCACCATTATCACACATTAGCGTCTCCACCTCATGTATCGCCATGGCAACAGGGTGATGGTGTACTAGTTTATTGGAGCGTCTGTCTCTATAAATACTGAAGCTGAGCTCGATAAATAACGATAACAGAACAAATAAATACAGAACAGACAGGAAGCCACAGTGAACACAGCAGAGTAGAGTACAGTAGAGACAGCAGGTGTGTGTCTGTGTGTGTGTGTGTGTGTTCACAAACTTTTCATCACATCTTAGAGTTTTTACTGTTTACAATAGAATCTGATGTTTACATTAAAATCAGTAGAATCTCTGAAACAACACAAACTAACGGTAAACTGTCCGCGCTAACAGGACGACCATCAACTAAATGATCTAAATATTCACAGCGGACGGAAGCCCAGAGGGGCCACGGGCTCAGTCCCACCAATCACGTCACGTCAGACTATACATGTCCTGTCTGACGGAGAGGCAGACCCTCTGCTTCAGTCTTTGTGCTAAAATAGAGAGCATAAGCCCCGCCCCTTCCGGTAGAGCATCATGGGACGTTACTTCAGAAAAAACACAAAGTTGTCAACGGCAAAAGACAAACTACATTTTGATCCTGTTTGAATCATGTCATTTACACGTTTGTCAAATGAAAGGAAAGAAAGTTAAAAAAAATCAGTTTGTCATAAAACGTGAAGTTTCACAGTTCGTGTCGTCATCATAACATTCTCTCCCGTCGCTTCAGAGCTGCTGAAGACGTCTCTGCAGCTTCAACATGACCAGACTTGTAGTGATTCTCACCTCTTTTAATACTTTTTCATTTGCTCCAAAGAACAAGGTGAAAAGTGTCACGGTGGTCGTTTTGCAGTTGAGTTCATGGAGTCGTTTCACGCTAAACTAACTGGTACTTTAAAAACCTTGACTGTATTGTGTTTGGAATTTTAAAGGCTGATATAACAATCGGAAATGAACAATCTTTGATATTAGTTATTAGACACTGAATAATATATTGAACTGAATATCTAAGTCATACGGAGTCCCTAAAGTCCTCAAGTGATATTTTTATGCTGTGGACACACATTACCATATAAAACTGATTTCTCTCTCACCACTGATGACTACTACGACATATTTTTAGTGAAGTAAAGTCCAGTGGCGGTCCACCAGAAGGGGCGGGGCTTAAACTCTCTATTGGCTAACCAGACCAGTCTGTCTTCTTCTGACTCTACGTAACACGGCTGAGATAAAAAATTATGGACTGTCCCTTTAAGTCACGACGGCTTTGAGCGCCAAACAAAACAAGTCCGATTTTTTAAACCAAACAGGGGCTCTTAAATACCAGCAACGCCTGACCAATCAGAGCCTCACAGTCTGTTAATCTGACCAATCAGAACCAGGGTTAGTCCTGTTAGTCCAGAGTTCTCGTTCTCAGCAGGAAATACCAACAGAAACAGGATATGATGCGAAACTTTGATGCTCAAAGAAGAAACATGCATAAAAAGGGGCTGAGGGTAACCTAGCAACACTGTCCGAGTCAGGTCAGAGGTCAGAGGTCAGATCCACCCGAGGGGAGATGATTGACAGGCCTGTGGGACTACTCAACAGGATATCTGATAGATGTTTAAAAAATCCACGGTCAGTGACCCCGCCCCTTGTTGCCGTTCAGGTTTGTCATGCAGATAAGCCCCTCCCCTTCCTGCAGCCAGAGCCAATAAGAATGAATCCAATCAGACGGCGCGTTGCTCAGCAGTTGCCGGAGTTGCGAAACTCTCCGTTCTCTGTGATCTGCAGAGATGAGGTGTTGCTAGGCGACAGGCCATTCCTCTGTGACGTCACAGCGTAACGTTCCTTCAGCTGAGTGAGCGCCGCCATCAGACGACTGTTAGCGGCATCAAGACTCGCAATCCTCTTCTCCTGAGAGAGAAAGACAACAGACATGGATGTGTGATCATTCATTTAATGGAAGCACAAAGACAGACAGAGACAGGTTTATTTATATTCAGTGTTGAGGAGGAACTAGAATGTGACGGTGTTACATAATTAAATTACAAAACAAATGGAAATCCAGAGGTGGGAAGTAACAACATCCACATTTTCTGTCAACTTTTTCCTTTTACGCCTACATTTTAACACAAATATCTGTACTTTGTACTACTTACTTTTTCAAAACAGGCTTTAGTTTTATTGCATTTAAAGGGAATTATCCATTAGTTTTATTTTGCATCACTGTGCGTCTTCACAACATCAACCTAAATGGATGAAACAATAACACATAGAAAAGACGATCCCTTGGTGAATCCATCTGTGAAAATCACCTTGTAAAAAAAGGTAAAAGTACAAGTACTGAGTCTTTACTGCAGTAAAAGTGACAAAATCCAGGCTCTGAAATGTCCTCAAAGTATAAAAGTCTAAAGTCTTTGAAGGACAGTTTTCAATGTCAGCGACAGAACTGAACATCATGACGCCTTTTCTCCAACATCCAGTCTCCATTTACTGTTTCACCTTGTTACGACTTTTACATAGTTTTCATCTTGTTCCGTTTGTCTGTCTGATTTTCACTGATGGATTCACTCAGGGATTGTCTTTTCTATGTGTTATTGTTTCATCCATGTAGGTTTAAATCAGTCTCGATGTGAAGACGCACAGTGATGCAAAATAAAAATAATGAGTAAAAGGAAAAGGCTGTCTGAAAAATAAACACCCAGGTAGAGTAGATACCTGAAATAAATACAGTGATGTAGTATTTGTACTGAGAGACAGACGGACAGACAGACCTGTGCCTCTATGATCTTCTGTTTGGAGTCGACCACCGCCTGCATGTCAGAGTGATCCTTCTTCAGCTCCTCCTCTACTGCCATCAACCTGCACAGGTCAAAGGTCAAATCAGCTTCAACATAAACCACCGCGGTGCGACTTCTCCAAGAGGACTGAGACGCAACGAGATGATGATATTAAAAGACACCAGTCAAACGATGAAAAACAAAGTGTAAATAATGATGAAATGGTATTTCTGTTCGTTTCACTGACTGCTTTTATTCTGGTGAATGGAGATGATTATCACGATTATGTCAAATAATGCTCATTATTTCAAATAATTGCGATGATGATTATTTAATCACTGTGACAAACCAAAATTTAAAAAACTCAGTAAAAATACAAACTCATGAACATTTCAAAGTATAACATCTCTAACGTGTATGAACTGTACAGACAGGTGTTAGTTCTTCACCTGCTGATGATGCTGTTCATCTGAAGGTCTTTGTCGTCCTGCAGCCTCCTCAGTCTGCTCTCTGTGTCCTCCAGCCGAGCCTGAAACACAAACACACCTTGAGCCACGTGACCTCAGGCATTCACGCCTCCTCCGTACAGACCATAGACCACCTGGTCTACAGGCCCCGCCCCCTGCTCCCTCAGCACACACCTGGTACTCCTGCAGCATGCGTTGGTTCTGCTGATCCTGGACCAGCAGTCGGGCTTCACACTCCTCCTGTCGCAGTGCAGCGACACGTAGCTTCTCCTGCAGCAACGCGATCTCCTGCTGATACTGAAAAAAACACAATTTTACATAGAAATTAAGGAATCATGTAGCATCAAATAACTCATCAACTTTTTTTCCTCTAAATATCATCACTTTATCACGTATTATGAAGTATTACCAGTTCGACCGGTAAACCCAGTGAGGTGCCTCTTACTTTCTCAATCAGAGCGTCGTCATGGCGATCGTCCTCCGTCTCACCGTAGGAGGAGGCAGAGTTCATGTTGAGGAGCCAGGCCGCCGTGCGATCCAACGCACATGGAGACGGAGCCTGAACACACACATAGTTTTAAAGACAGTAATAGGTTCGGTGGTAAGTTTAAGGTTTTGTGATGTCAGAAATGTGGACTTTCATTCTTCATGTGTGAATGTGTGAGTGAGACACATTGCAAAGCACTCTCTTACTCTTCCAGTAAGTTTCTATATAAATGCAGTCCAGTGAGCATGTAATGTAACATAAAACAGCATCACACACACATAGAAACCCTCTGAATGTAGTGTAAACCGTTTCTATGACAACGCTGACCCCTCTCACATCACAGAGAACCAAAGGTCAAAACTGTTTTTAACCTGAACGTTGGTACAGTATATGAAGCTCTCTCTCGACCACATGAACATGATTGTGTTCTGCTGTGCTCTTGTCCTGTGTATAGTTTAAATGACCATAGACCTTTTTCACAACACACATTTTGACTCATCACTGCAGGAAAAACTCAGGTGATCCTAGTAACATTAATGATGGATCCGTTCCATTTCCGCTCCATGCAGAGACTGTCAATTGACGTAACTCTACATGTTGATTTTGCCAAAAAGAGACTAAATTTCTGGTGTGAAAAAGATCCCTATAGATGATCTTGGATCTGTTTACCATGGTAAACGCATGTTACCTTGGTAGCAGGTCGTTGTTTCTCGGGGCTGTCTCCTTTAGATGACGATGACGTCTGTCTGAGCCGTGACTGGCCACTGCTCGGCCAATCAGGACTCGAAGACATCATGCTTCCAGAGGCGGGACGGGGAGGGTAGGCGGAGCCTCCAGCGCCACTGAGCATGCTGGGAGGCGTGCGGCCACGAGGAGGCCCCGGCGGTGCAGAGGAGGGGGGAGGGGGCTGGTCTATACGGCGCTGAGGACCCGATGAGTTCTGACGAGGAGGGGCGGAGCTTCCTGAAGGTAGAAAGAACAAGAGGTGGTAAAAGTCAGCACGTAGTTTCCTCCAGTAGAAATACAGATACTGTGTAAAAACACACTGTGGTAAAGTAGAAGTAATCATCGATTTCATCTTGTTACATTTTCTTTTACATTGTCTTGCTACGTTTGTCTGATATTCACTGATGGATTCACCAAGGGGTCATTTCTACGTGTTACTGTTTCAGATGCACAATGGGCCAAAATAAAACTAACTAATAATTCCCTTCAAATTCATTGAAAGTAAAGTTTTGAAAATGCAAGGAGTTAAAAAGTCAGATACCTGAAAACTCTACAGTATTGAAGTATTTGTTCTGATGTGATTGATCACCTGGCAGTGTTTCTGATAGCGACAGCGCTCTGCGGGAGTACTCCTCTCCGCTGCTGCTGCTCGACATCGCTGACATTCGTTCACCTCGTTCTCCTCGCTCGCCCGCTCCCAGCCCCACAGACATCTGGGTAAGAAACGCCGGCTTGGTTGCCATGGCGCTCCTCTCGTCTGCGTTGCCCTGTGATCCTACGGAGCCATCGGAGGGCGTGGCGTCGGCCTGCTGCTGCGGTTGCCGAGGCGATGTGCTGGTCATGTGATAGACGGGGTTCTGGAAAGACAGAGGGAGGAGCCCAGTCCGGCGCTGCCACTGGCTGTCATCAAGGCCATCGCTAGGGGAGGTGTCCTGCAGGTCCACCAGAGACAGACTGCGGTTCTCATTGGTCAGCTCTGGCCCCTCCCTCCGGCTGCCATTGGTCAGTTCAAACCCAGCGTCGGTGTCATTGGGCTCTGAGTACGAAGAGCTCGGAGCTGGAGAACCTTGAAGACCTGAAGCGACCAGACAGGGTTATTATTATATTATATTTTGTGATCAATTTGAATATTATTTTGACAGGGTTTTCTATTCATAAATTATTTTTTTAAACAAAATGCCAAACATTTTATTCCATAAACCTGACCATAAACTTCAAATGTTACATTTCTTTAGTTTCATGTACTACTAAAAAAGACAACAAGCACATAATTCCTTTGTATCTCTCTAAAACAATATCTATGTAATTATTTATTTGTCATAATCACAATGTCAGCCTGTGCAGTTATCTATTATAATTATTAATTAGATTTTGTATTTTTTTTTTTATCCTACTTTATGTTTGTATGTTCGACTTGCAAAAGAATACACATTTCAAGTAAATAGACTCAAATCAAAATCTCAGTTGCAATACTGGCCATAAAAATCACAGTATATTTACCAAACCGTGCAGCCCTATGGATAAATAACTAAATAAGAGGTCAAAGGTCACCTGATGCAGGCTGCAGACTGGATCCTTTAGTGACAAAGAACAAATCTTTGTTCTCAGGAGTCGGAGATGGAAGTCTGGTGAAATCTACCAAACTACAAACACAAACACATTAATCAATAATTTTACAGACACATAGAGCCCCGTCCCCTCAGCTGTGATTGGTCAGAGACACTAACCCTCCATCCAGTCCGACGCCACCTGGCAGGCCGACAGACGGGTTACAAGCAGCCAGAGGAGGGGAGAGGGGCGGAGACAGAGGGGGCGGAGACACCATACGCTGAGGCTCTGGAGAGGAAACGGTCACGCCCCCTGGGTTGGCCACACCCCCGGGATTAGACAGAGCCAATGAAACATCTCTGAGGATCCGAGGAAGAGGACCGAGCTTCACCAGACACGACTGACCGAGAGGGAGGGAGATTAGGACTTTAAAAAGCTTTTATTTGTCACAATCAACAGCATTTCACTTTAATGTCCTTGCTAAGAAAAAAGCAAAAGGAAACTTTTTCAGAGTATTTCAGGTGTGTTACCTGGTCGAGCTCGGTCAACAGGGTGTGCAGACTGGACAGCTCTCTGCCGAGGTCAATGTATCCGTCGAAGCCAGCAGTGTGGTTCAGGCCGTCAGGGTTGGAGATCTCCTGCAGGAAGCGCTGCATGCTGCTCCACTGACGCTCCACGAAGTCGTTCATAAACAACATGTACTCCTCTTTAGTACCAAACCTGCAATGACAGGCGACAGGTGAGAGACACGGTCCTTCACCATAAAAGTCACCGTGAAACTGTTCTGACTGGCTGAACACCTGAAGGTCTTACTTGCTGAAGTTGGCAAGGTTCTGGATGACTTTGGCGATGAGGGTCAAAGTTCGTGCCGTGCGCTCGTCGGGGTATTCCTGCATCAGGTCGAACAGCGACGGAGACATCACAGCCGGACACAGGAAACGCAGAAACAACGAGGCACTGATGAGACGCTCGCTGATGTCCGGTCGCCCCCGGTTACCGCACTCCTGTCGCCATGATGCAAAGACCTCCTTCAGCTCCCGCGGAAACACCCTGTGCAGAGGCGTGTGGATTTAATCATACAGTACAAACATATTTTCATTCAGTTTGTGTGTGTTGTTGACCAGGTTTATTACAGTCAATGAAATCCAGACTAAAATTAAAACTAGCAATGACAAAATATTTTACTTTACCATTAACTGAAATGCAAACAAAAATGTGTTAAAAAATAAAACTAAATAAAACCTCAACTAAAATCAGTCAATTCCTCCAACTACTTATGCACTTGTAAAACTAACTCAAACTAAACTGAAATGAAAACCCAAAGTGGAAGAATAAAAACTCATGAACATTTAAACACTGTAATAACTGGTTTGTACCTGTAAGAGTCGAGGATCTTGCAGAAGGCGAGTTCACAGCACATCCTCAGGTTGGCCTGATGCTCTGCGAGGTCAGAGGTCGCACAACGAGATGGGTCGACCTCACAGTTCTCATCAGACTCACACAGAGCTTTAATGAACTCACCTGAACACACACATAAAACACAGTCAGCAGAGGCGTGGCTTAAGGACATGTGTGGGCAGGTTCTACCCTGTTTCTGGTCTCACAGGTGCTCTGTGAGGACTGTTTACGCTGCAGTAAATATTCTTCCAAATCTTACTGCTGTGTGTTGTATTACTGTTGTGTTATTGTTGTGTTGTTGTCATTGTTGTTGTTGTTGTTGTTTATACCCAGGGCGTCCTGCAGGTATTTCTGTCCAATCAGCTTCAGGTATTCCTCGATGCTCTTCGTCGCCAGGGTATTTTCCCTGAAAATCAGCTGATCATTGTCACGGCAACGGTCCACCTCTGACATCATCAGGTCTGTCAGAAAGTCCTGCAGACAGAGGTCAAAGTTCACCCTAATTAAAACATTATTTGAACCAGAATATTTTGTCACATTTATAGAACTGCTTGTTACATTTGACATTTTGCTAAACTTCCAGAATGTTTTGCAACAGTTCCACAGCATTTTGTCACATTTCATGGTTGGTAAATTCCCAGAATGCTTTGCTACATCACCAGAACATTTTGGAAAACATATTGAAAGCTAAATGAATACATTTCAGGATTTCAGGACACAAAGGAACAGCTTGAAGCTGAAGATTTGAGTTTACTTGAAATTTGAAATGGATTTATTTTGAGGTTTTATTTCTTCATTTATCCTGAGTTTTTTTTAAAGGTGTCTGTGTTGTTTAAGGTGTTTAAGGTTTACTCTGAAGGGTCTGTATCAGATGGTTTTATACTGAAGGTGGATGTTTTGTGCTGGAGATGGGTGGGGTTATGAAGTGGGCGGGGTTACCTTGGCCTTGCCCGTGCTGTGCAGGATGTGGACGAGCGCAGCAGCGATCTCCTCTTTAGCTCTCAGGCTGATGGAGGCTTCCAGAGTGTTGCACAGCAGCAGGTAGTTGGAGCTGATGTACTCTGCGAATTCTTTGTACTGTTCCATCGGCAGGATGACGATGCTCTGATAGCGAGCTTTGATTCTCACCGTCGGACCTGAGGACTTACCTGAAACACAGCACAGAGCTCTATGTTGTTAGTATGTTATTAAGATCTCACACACACAAGGGAACAGGTCTGAAGGGTTCGAGGACCTAGTTTTTTATACTTAATGAAAACTATGACTTGAACTAGCAGTGAAAAAACAATTTCATTAACTGAAACAATTTCCAAAAACATTAAAATAGACCAGTCCATGAGACAGTACGTACCCCGGCTGGTACTGGGCGTGCTCACTGAGTACCACTTCTCCACCAGCTGCCTGCCGGTCACCGTGGCAACGGGGATGTTGACCAGGCCGACGTAGCTGCTCTTGTCCTTCTTCCTCTTCCTGTCTGTATCTTTGTAAAGGTGAAGGGTCACGGCGCTGATGGACGGCAGGCTGCTGAAGTCGAAACGTTCTCCCCAAAAAATGTTGTCGGTCTTCAGTTTACAGGAAGTCCGAGCGTAGAGACTGTCGTCCAAACACAACTCACAGAAGTACCTGCACACAGAATACAGTGTTTAGATACATTTCCAGAATGCTTTACTACATTTCCAACATGTTTTGCTGTATTTCAAGGAGGTAACACCCCCTACCTTTTCTTTGCGGGCAGGTCTTTGGCCTCGATCACCCACACTGTCAGAACATTCTCCACTCGTCTGCTGTTGTCTTTATTTGGGTGAACAGCTCTTCTCAGGTTCTCCATCCATTTGTCTCTCTCTGCTGCAGAGCGACAGGAGAAACACTTTGTACCTGTAGAGGTCGTCACCTAGGAGACACGTAGTCAGAGGTCATCACTGTGAAACTGGTACAGGAAATCCTCTAAAAGTGTATTCTCATTGGAGAATAAAGGGGTTTCATTTAAAAATCCCTTTGTGTATAATGTGTTAATTGCTAATTCACTAGACTTCATGGAATCTGAATTACAAGCATGGAAGGACGACCTTTATCTGGAAGGACATAACATAATATGTAGAGGACAGATATTTGTAGATGTATACTGAATTTCCCATAGGGATGAATAAAGTGAGATCTGAATCTCTCAATGTGTCTTTTCCAAACCTATAGCATCAACACAGACACAGTACTGAGCAGCGGATTCAGGAAATGTCACACACACAAAGACAAATAAGAAAGTTTCAAAAAATCTGGGGCCCAATTATAAATGATCTTAAGGACAAGTTATGAGGTAAGAGTCCAGGGAAAGATAATTAAGTGGTGGTCTAACTGGTATTAGAGGTCATTTAAACAGCTGTTATGGATGAAGGTAGGGCATTATAAATGTTCAATATTTTAGTATTCTAAATGCAGGACTCAAAGTATTCATCATGTAAGTTTCTATTATAATAACACTGGATATATGTGTGTCACCTCGAAGCAGTAGTCCTGTCCCAGCAGGGAGGAGTGAACTGGTTTGATGATCACTGATTGGTCCATCCTGAGCTCCAGAGATGATACACAACCAGCGCTTAGCAACGACTCCTGGCTACCACAACGCAGCCGCCGCATCACACACCTGAGGAGACAGACCACACACCTGAAGAATCAGACCACACACCTGAAGAA
>JAPQRN010000027.1:2320641-2339923 GCA_037367275.1 Coranthus polyacanthus
AACTGAAAGACTAAATAAAACCTCATTTCAAGTCAACGGCAATATACAGTACTCACGCATACGGGTGTAGTACTCACTCATACGGGTGTAGTACTCACTCATACGGGTGTAGTACTCACTCATACGGGTGTAGTACTCACTCATACAGGTGACCGGTGTGTACTCACTCAGGTACAGGTGGTAGAAGCTGCCTGTCGTCTCTTCTTCTGTGGTTCTGTCCCTCGTCTCTCACCTGTCTGTCTGTCACCTGTCTGTCTGAAGACACACCTGAGCTCCTCACATGTCCTCTAACACTTTCTAATTCTGTTAGCAGATTATCAGCCTGTCGCACACAAACACACAGTGACACACAGCGGGGTCAGAGGTCAAACAACAGGTCTTTTATTCCACACAGAATGCGTGCAGCTGATTGGCCAGCCGAACAGAGAGAAGCAAACATACAGTCACATGACCAAAACAACCGTGGATCGGGCCAATGAGAGGGGAGTGTGGTTGCCGTGGCAGCGAGGAGGAAGGAGCTGCAGGTTTAAAGTGACAGAGTGGCAGTTTAACGTCTGGGAGACACTGTTAGCACTGTTAGCATTCCTCATTAAAGGCAATGGGTGGCATTAGCTTGGAGCTAACCAGATCATCAGTTTGGGAAATGAAGTTTGGTCGTCGATGTTTGCATAGATACTGAATGTGCAACAAAACAGCTGACAGGAAACACAAAGGGAACGATGTGAACAGAACTCTGAGGACCAATCAGAGTAAGAAAAGACAGAGCTGCTGTCTGACAGCTGGGGGCGCTACAGGGCCGACAGGACGTCTGACTGTTTAACATGTCAGAGAACAGAAGAACAAGAAGAAACACGAAACACTCTTTGGCTGAATATATGATCAGCTTCAACATGTCTCTCAGAAATTACACTCGTGTGGAAATACATTGAATTCACTTAAGAAAACTACAATTACAAGTTTTTATCTCATTATGAAATCAGCAATTCAGAATTCAAGAAAAGATTTAATTATAGTACTTATTATTTATAAATCGCTCCAGTTCAGTTTGAAAACTGACAGTAAATATTGCTGAAATGTGACTGAATTCTATTTCATTTGATGTGACTGTCAGCTTTCAATAAAGTTTTGTGTTTGAGTCATTTTAACACAGTTATCCTCTACCTGATCAACAAGGAATCTATTGAAAAACTGATGATTTTTACATAAAATATTGATGTAAAACAGACAATAAAACCTATAAAACCTAATAAAAAGACACGTAAACAGATCCTTAGTCATTAATGTTATTAGGTTCACCTTTGTTTCTTGCTGTGACAAAATAAAATGTCGACTGAAAGTAAAAAATGCAGATTTTTCCATAAACATTAATATATTAGAAGATTAAAATACAACAAAAAGGTTTTCAAGTGTAGTGTAGTAATATCTGGTATATTACTTGCAGATTTCAATCAAAATTCTTGACTGTAATGTGTAATTACATTACAATAATTGCAGGTTTTTTCAACAGCTTCGTGTCATGTGACTCAGTGACTCCAAATCCAAACCCATACCAGATATTATTACTAGTTAGTCAGTAGTTTTATAGATAAAGAGTGAAAACATTGGGTTCTGAATAACCGTTAATTCAAACCACACTGTGAGCAGCTGGTTCAAATAAGACACAATTCTGTTTTTACTGGATTTTATGTCAATACTTTTTTGGAAAAATCTGCATTTTTTCAATATCTTCCATATTATGTGATAATGACTCATATGTTTTGTTATAAATGGAAAGTCGCCCACATCGTTTTATTTTAACAAAATAATTAACAGGGTTTCTACAGGTTTCAACAAGACTTTAAGTTGTTGTTTTCATTCTAACTTTAATAGTTGTATTTTTGATGTTGTATCGTTCATGTTTCTCTGTGAAGTACTTTGTACTTTGTTTTGATAAGTGCTTTGCAAATGAAGTATTATTATACTTGTACAAGTATCTATTTTTTCAGTGTAGACGTTTGTTCACACACATCACTTTATAAGTTTGTTTGTCTTTTAGTGCTTATTGGTTCCATGTTAGTTTCATTTTGTAGTTTCATTAGTGAGATCAACACTTTTTTTTTTTTACCAAAAACACATTTAAGACACTAAAGTTAATACAACATGTAACGTTAACTACACCATCCATTTTAAAGACAAAATCAGATGTAAGACGTTTTAAGGGCCTGTAGAAGCCTGTTTAAATGAATTTAAAGTGTAACGTCACCACTGGATGATTTTCAAAAGTGCTGCGAGGACGTGAGACCTCTGCAGAACCACATGAGGCTCTGAAAGGCTTGGTCTGGGTGTTTTGTTCTGCTATGAACAGGAGCAACAACAAAACATATTTTAACCACCTACTCAAATGTGTATCCATTTAAGTGCAAGCTGTGTTTACAGTATTTCCACTGCCGTATGTTGCCGTCAGACACTTTGTGATGAAAGTGAAGCCGTTGTATCACTCTCCTCACAGACACCAGACTCCTTTGGTTTGTGTCACTGTGACTTTAAGTTTTAACATGTTAGTTGAGATCCAAACAAACCCGTCGAGGCAGTGCTTCTGTGAGGTTAAATTACCGTCAAAGGAGTCTGGAGTCGACCGGTTATCAGATCTCACATTCAGTGATTCTCTGTATCATTATTCTTTTTATCCAGAATGAGTTTAAAAATGTGTTACTCTGGTTCTGTCTGTAGCCTCTACTTTCTGTACTACAGTCTGTTGAACTGAGACTCAAATGTAAGTTTTACTGTTTGGAGACAAGATGGATCCTGATAAATTACATTTTGTTACAACAAAATCAAGGCACTTATTACATTTTTAACAAAACATAAATGTAACAATAATTCTTATGTTGCAAAGGAAAAACATTTTCTTTTATTTTGTTTCTTTTTTCTTCGGTCTCTATTATTATATGTTGTTTTATATTGTTATTCTGTTTCCTCAACTTCATGCAGGTCTTTGAGAATAAAAATGATGTATATATTTATTGATATATTTATGAATGTAACTTCTGAGAGACTCGGTTTGTCAGCTTCGACGTGTCTAAACTCACCTGAGCACCAGACGACAGGTGTGTCACAGATAGGTGGGGTTTGCTCTGCTCTGACATCACTTCCTGTCAGGTTGAACTGGTGCTTTATAAACCAGTTCATTGTTGCTAGGCAACATAAACATAACCTAAACTAAACTTTAAAGCATCTTTATTTAAAAGCGGTGCCGTCAGACATCAGGTGGGCTGATGTCACAGACACCTGGACTCTGATTGGTCACGTCCTAATAAGGAGTCGTCCCCTCCCACTCCAGCAGATACTGGACCGTCCCCTGAGGAGTGACGCGCCGAGCCAACACCTGGTACCGCTCCCCATTGGTCAGTCTGCCCGCCACTCCAAAGTAGGAGGAGATTGAGGAGTGGAGGTGAGAGGAGTCAGATGACACCTGGGAGGGGTCTGACAAGAAGTGGGAGGGGTCTACTTTCATGTGGGCGTGGTCCGTGGCTTCTTCCTGATCCTCCAGGATCCCAGACGTCTCCTCCCCTCCCAGCTCCTCCCCCGCCTCACTCTGATTGGCCCAGTGGTTGTAGCTGTTGCTAGGTAACTTTCTCTTCCTGCTGCCCACTCTCCGCCTGAGGACATAAAGGTCAAAGGTCAGGGATCAGACAGGACATAGACGAAGTCAGGTTCATTTAATGAGCTTTACCTGAAGTGATAGGAGGCGCTGGTGGTGGCAGATCCAGAGGTGGAGGCGTCAGTGGAGTCCTGATCCACACTGAGAGACAGAGAAGACGGTCAGCCAGTGTCCCCATCACTCCATCAATATTTAAGTTAATTAATGTATTTCACAAAGAGAGCTGCATCATTGGCTGCTGTTGTTAATGTTGTTAGTCTAGTGAGTGTATTTCAGTCTGCTTAGAGTCTGTGTTCAGTTGGTTCATTTTGACCTGTAGGAGTCTGTGTTAGAGTTAGGTCAGTTTCTGGTTTTACTGGTCTGGTCTAGGAGTTTAAAGCAGTTTGATTTATTCAAACCAGCTGAACTGATGTTTGTCATCACTCAGGTTTTGTCAAATTGAAAAAGTCCAACGATGCTGAATCCAACTTCAATCAGTATTAGAGCTGCATAATTTATCCAATCGCAGTCGTAATATCAGTCTGTGCAACTGTAGAATCGCAAAAGGAAACAAACAAGACTGTCTTTGTAAAATAGTCTCAGGGAGAACTTTTTTTGGTGGAACATGTGCACATGGAGAAGTGAGAAGGAGTTTAAAAATGACATGTATTTGTAGCTCAGAAGTTGCAGTTGTTTTTTCACATAGTGACTTTGAAAACAGAGACACAGGTAGAAGAAGGAAAAAGGAGAATGAAGCCCAGTGGCAGTTTTATTCTAACAGAGAACATCCTGTGAGGCAGACTAGCTGCCTGCTGCTGCTTCTTCTTCTTCAGTGTTTAGTGGTGCTTGTCAAGCTAGCTTAGAGGTACATTAGCGCCACCAGGTGGACTGGAGACGCTACACTCTGTACATTTGTTTCTCACCTCTTCAGACTCTGCAGCTCATCCAGAGTGAAGTCGAAGATATTGGCCATGTGGTGATTGGACGTCCACCTGCAGGACAACTCATTCTAAACACAGAGACTGATGATCAATAACAGCATGTGTTGACAATCGATCAGTATTTTAATGAGACCTGATAAAATGTTTTTCTTACATTGGGAATGGCATCTTCTAGAAGCCACTTGGACTTCCTCTTCCTCCTCTCTGTTGAAGCACTAGACGCACAAACACCAGGGTCATGACGGTTAATGAAAGCTAAGAGTAAAACTAAAACCAGCAGTGAAATATTACTTCTTTAACTGAAAGAAAAATAATAAAAACAAGTCACCAGGTGACCTACCTGTTCCTAGACACACCCTTCTTACGGCCCCGCCCGCCATCGTTCTGAGCGCGCTCAGGAAAGAGCTTGGAGGGGGGGTTAGGGGGGACGCGGGTCCTCAGACGAAAGATGCACTTCCTCTTCTTTATCTCCTTCCCACAAAGAAACCTCAACACACACACACAGTGATAAAACCACACTTCTAGACAGGGTTTATCTGGTTCTTTTTAAACTGTATTTGACTCCAGATTAGAGAATACATGTCCTTAACTGTAATTTGTAACATATTCTGTTTAATTATTCAGAGTGAGGAACTTATTTTAAATACAAACTGTCAAACTGTGTGAATTTAAAATCCCACAGAAGAACATTGAGGTAAATTTCAGAGTGAATAATGGAAAGTAATCCCTTAAAGTAACCCACTGAGTTAAAGAATGTATTCTGATTATCACCTGTATAAACTGTAACTGCTTACATATTACTCAGAACTGTGTGTTTCTTACTTGCTCTTGTATTTGTTGAGAGCATCCAGCAGGTACTGCCCTCTCTCTGCTGGAGGAGTGTTAGAAAGCTAAACATAAACACACACAAACAAACAGATTAAAGTCCAGACAGGCTCAGGTTCACTTCGGGTGTTTCATTTAATCGTTTTCTATTTCTATAAAATTCTAGTTTCCTCTCAGACCATTTGAATTACAATATGATTAAAAGGTAATAATGGACTTTTTGAACAGTAATGACAAATCTATCAAACACTGCAGCTTTAATAAACAGTGGTTTTGTAAATCATATCTGATATCATGAATTCTTCCATCCTCCTTTTTTCAGTTTCTATAAATCAATACTTTCTCCATAAAACCTGAAAAACTCAAAACTAAAACTGAAGAAAAACTCAACTAAAACCAGTCAATTCATCTAAAGACAAATAAAACTAACTCAAACTAAACTGAAATCGAAAAGAGACTGAATGAAATAAAAACTGGTGAACTTATCAGAACTACAGTAGCTCTGGAGCGGTACCTTTCCCAGCTGTAGATGGTCCCAGTTTGTGGAGACGAAGGCGAGGATCTCGTCCAGTTCAAAGTACTTCTTCTTGCTGCTGACAGACAGGTTGTAGAGGACCAGGTGAACCACATCGACCCAGCGCAGAGACAGACGGCGGACGTACTCTGAGCCTTTATTACACACCGAGCACACGAACAGGTAGAATCTGACAGACAGAGACCGACAGAAAGACCGACAGACAGGAGAGACCACGTCAGGGTCTGATACAGATCAGTAGGTTTACAGTAAGTCAACACAGCCCTGATGAAATTCAATGTTCCAGTCAGAGTTTTTGTAAAGCTGTTTTTATTTTTATTTCAGTTGATAAAAATGTGTTCTCACACCTAGTTTATGATTTTTGTTTGGTTTTATTAACCTCCGTCTCTTTCTGTCCTGACAGGATTTATCTTTTCACAAAAAATGTTTTAACTAAGGATGCACTGATCTGTTGTGTTATATTCGTTTTTTCATAAATTTGTATGATTGAATTTGTGCTCATTCAAACATAATGTAATGACTTTTAAAGTTTTATGAACCTAGATTTCCCTGGCACAAAAGGGGGGATAAATAACAACAAAAACAAAATAAGCAAACTGAATATTACATCGCATCAGCCCAGGACTTCTTACGGTGCTAAGTGACACTGACCTGTCTCCAAACATCATGTCGTCCTGCAGACACTGAGTGCACGCCTCGTGGAACCACTGCTGACACCTGAAACACTGCAGCATCTTCAGGTACCACCTGCAAACAGCACGTCATTGGTCCTCTACAGCTCAGGTGTGATCAGGTAACATTCAAAAGCCATTCACAGTGAGTGTGTCCCTGATTGGTCAGTCTTACTCTCCAGGGCCTCCGCAGTAACAGTAACACTGCTGCTGGTTGGTGCGGTGCTGAGAGTCCCAGTCCAGGGAGTCCAGGTCGTACGGCAGCACCTGCTTCATGGCGCACAGGGACTTGGCTATAGGACCCTTCTTCAGAGCGCCCCCTTTCTGCAGGGACGAGACACAAGATGGGTTTCCACCCAAATGTAGCACAAATTTTAACTTGATTTTCAGAAAATCTGCAAACAAATAAAACAAAACGTTTGTATTTCCCTGCTTTACTGTTATACAAATTTCAGAATGCTTAATGGGATATAAAATAAAGAAACATATTGTGACATAAAATAAGGTCTAAAGTGTATTTGCAAACTTTGTGATAACATGATAAAGACACTTATGAGCTCAAAGTGAGCTTTTACATTATCCTAGAAAAAAAGAGTTTAGTTGGTGGCGTTAGAGGACGTGGGTGAAACTCCAGATATGTTTGGGCTCATCAAGCATCTCGCTTGCATGGCAGCTAAAAGGCTGTCACCATAATGAAATTTGAGTTGACGATTGTCATACAAATAAATGACATTATTGTCTATTCTGTTCACTTTATGTCGCTGCTGTCTAGTAATAGTTTAATTATAAACAAACACCTCATGATGAAGAAGACACATTTACATAGAATTTTGAAACATATAAAATGAATTATATTTCTGTTTGTCTTTTGTTTATAAAAATTGAACCTGGCGGACATGATGCCGACAGACAACCCATCCTAAACATGACAATTAACTTTAGTCTTTGTTGTTGTTTGATGTCCTCTAATAAACAAAATGATTTGTTTAAGGGAAATCAGGGAAGCAGATTTCTGTGGCCAAGTGGAAAAACCATGAACGTTAAACCCCGCTGTTATGAATATTAGATTCTGCATTAGATGCTCCTAAACTTTACACACTAAACCTTTATTTGTGTGTGTGTTACCCTGACAGCCAGTGTGAAGACGCAGCGTCGACAGAACCAGGGACTGAGCCCACTGCTGCCCTCTACAGTAGGAACATGGCACTGCTGATGGAAACCTGACAGACAGACGGACGGACAGAGGTTCATTATAATATATTAATATGTGAGAGCAAAGATCGACAACATGATCCATTTAGTTTAAATCCACACACATCCAGCTGTGTTAGTGCCCCCTACAGGACACAATAAAAACCTGCATTAACTTCACTGAGTCATGTGATTTATGACGTCTGTCCACCTGTCATTTCACTCACCGATGCCACACTTCCCACAGATGAGGATCTGGTTGTTGGGGTCTGATTGGTCGTCACAGTTTGGTCCCGTCTCTCGGCACAGGGAACAGCGAGGCTCCTCCCCCGGCACGCCCGCTGAAACAAGAAGATTTAGATTCAATATAGGAAGAAAACATGCAGCATATTCTAGACCAGAACACAGTTCTCCGCCTCACATTTTTTGAATTTATTAATATTCTTTGGGCAGAGGGGAGGCTCTGGCGGGCCAGATGTGGACTGTAGGGTACCAGATGATGATCACTGCATTACGATCTGTCGGCACCAAAACTAACATTTTCTCATGAGAGGAACCACAAACCCGCACCCGCCTAATGCCTACCATACTAGAAGACTTGAAAACACTTTGAAAAGACTAAAACATGAACCCGCTCACATTTAAAGACAATGTGTCATCAGTCACGTACGAGAAGATGATTCATCTCCACGGAACCACTTGACACCATACGATCCAGATCACAGGAGCAACTCTAACAAAACTCTCAGGATTTTATTCTGACAGTGGAAGGTTCTGTGTGACCGTAGAATCATTTGGTGAACAGCTGACACACAGTGCGTCTCTCACCATGTTGGATGTCCTTCCAGAGGACCCAGAACTTGGAGTTGTCCTCAAACGTAATGAAGCAGCTCTGTCTGGGGGGGCTCACCTGTCCACCAATCACAGCACAGAGGAGGTTTAGACACCATCCAATCAGAACTCAGACTCAGAAGGTGTGTGTGTGTGTGTGTGTTACCCTCAGTATCTTGCCCAGGTAGTAGAGTCCATCTGACCAATGACAGAGGACAAACTGTCCGACAGTGAGGCTGGACTCCGCCCCCTCCACCTCTTCCAGACTCCGCCCCCTCTGTCCTGCCCCGCCTCCTGGAGACACCTGAGGCTCCAGACCACAGAAGGCCACCAGGTCCTCAAACATCCTGAAGAAGAGATAGACAGGTGTGTTCTTACCTCCTTCAAAACATCACTTTGTTGTTATAAATATTAAGAGGGAAAAACACTGTTCCAACATGACGACCAACACTTCATAGAGGGGCAGCACAGTCCAGTCAGATCACCTTTTAAAAGAAGAATTAAAACTAAAGTATTTGAACAAACTGCAAGTTGTGGGCACTTGTGATCCATTTATAGAACTACCGCAGTACTTTAATCACTATAAACAGTGATGTTCATACCAGAGCTTCACTTTAACAATATTCCCATATAGTATATTTTTTAGAGAATCCATCTTGCTGCAGGATGTATGAGTACAAAGTGCCAATAGCTATAAGGGCTATAGCTATAAAAACACCAGAATTTGAAAACACACTCCTTGACTGAATCTGATCAGGGATTGGCAATTACAGCTGTCAATCACATATTTAACCCCTACCTGTCTGAAAACACACCTGTGATGAGACAAAGTCTGTGTCACGTGGTAGAAAAAACAAGCACTGCACCTTTAATGATGGCTGTAAATTTCATTGTACTAGAGCAGTAGCGAAAATAGTTTGGCTCAGTTAAGACAATATCTAAGTTTTTATTATGGCTGCAGGATTTTGCTTTGATTGTTGACAATATTGCGTTTTGAGTCTGTTTGCTCGGTTGTGAAGGAAAATGCACAGATTACTGATCATTTCCAACACAAAACATACTATTTAAACCAGTATAAAAATACAAAAAGTAAAAATAAATTTGTACAAACACAGCAACTTTCATTATGGTTGCAATTTGATCGGTGCAGCTCTATTTTTATTTATAATGTTTATGACATGAATGTAATCAGAAGTTTTTCTGTGAAATAAACCAGTCCCACTGGTTAAATGAGCCACCACTGACATACAGATGCTGCTGTGGTTTTGTACACACTTGGTTTTTATACGTATATATTTTTTCTTTCCCAGATGGGATTCTGAAACACAAACTAGGCTTGTCTTTTAGTCATTTAGTACATCCGACTGAACAACAACTATGTGGAATTTTGGCTGAATAAACCCGGTAAAGTAAATGGCAGAAGAAGGCCTTGTTTTGCCTCCAGGTCGGTGTTCTCATGGGGATGTGAAGATTTGTGAAAGCTTTGAGCAGAGCTGTGTAACAGAAAAAAAACTGACACAGCAACATCTGTTTTCTGTGATATGAAGTGCAATAGTGTTCCCCAGATTGTACATTCTATGTATGACTGGAGTGGATTTGTAGCGGGTTACACCTTTAATTTTTCTACTGAATGTACCTGTCTGTGTGTCGGTACGAGGGTTGGACGGACGGACGGACAGACACGTAGTCAGACAGACAGTTTCAGGCTGTGATTCATTTCTGAACTGCCTCGGGGATTTTGACAAGTCTGAGCATGCGCAGTGCGTCCACCCATCAGAACCGATACCTTCTGTTAGCTGACCACAAACGGTCCCGGGCCATACCGTGCGAACTGACGGTCCAAGTGAGCTAAAGTTCAGATGTAACGAACCCGGGTGTGTTGAAGTTAACGCGCTGAGCGGCGGCGTAAACTGTCCCTAATAAAAACCGTTAACCGGTGTGACGTCACGCCGCTGTTTAACGGGGAATGAACGGGTCCAGAACCTGACACTAACCCGGGATAAAGAACCGGGTCAAACCGAGCTGAAGTGGGTTAAATCCATGGGATAAAACACACAAACAGAGGTGTCTTACCTCCTCTGGTCCGGTCTGACACACGGGTCCGGTTGTATTCTGGTTGGTATTCCGTTAGTTAGACTGGACCGCAGCAGGACAAACAGACAGTCTGTGTCTTCAGCTGTCTCTGTCTGTTTGTCTACCTGTCTCTGTCCTCCGTGTCCCTGTCTCCTTCTCTGTCCCGGTCTTCCTCTCGGTTCTTGTCTCGCTCTCGGTCTCCGTTCACAGCGCTACACTTCGTCTGTCGCCATTTTTTCACTTTTCCCGCGAATCAGAAGGGGCGGTGGTTACATGGATACGTCATCACGCCCGTGCGTCCCTGTTTTTCTGTTAATACCGCACGAAAAATAAAACAAAATCAACTTTATATAATTATCAAAACTCTATCACCAAGCTCTTATGGCCTTATTCGTATTACTTTACGCCATTTAAGCCTCCGCAGGCGGAGACTTTGGGGGAATGGGGAGGATACACCCCCTCATTATTTAAAACACATGCATTTGTCTCCAATAAAGAAGCACAACACTTTTATTTTGAAAAACAAGTTTTTAAATAATAATGAAAGTTACAGCCAATATTCATACTTTTTGGCCGGTAAAAAGTCAAACAGATTTCACACGCATGTCCTCATTTCTTTCACTTCTTATAAAAAGAAAATGTTAATAATATACCAGTCGATACAGATGGTGATGATCGGTATCAGTTTAATGACAAAAAACTAAACAATGACATTAAAGAAGAGAGAAAAAAACACGTTTCATCTGTTAACAAAGAGACACATGAATCACATGTTTGTTCCACCTGTTTTATTGAGCACAAACACAATACAACACATTAAGCATAAACATATATAAACGTATATATACATATATGTATGTATGTATATATATATATATATATATATATATACATATACATATGCCAGGGGAGCAGGCAACAAAATAAATTAATAAAATATAAAACAAAATCGAGGATGTGCCAAAATTGTTCAACATTCAGTAGAAATGAATGAAAAACATGGAAGTGCATAAATCTTTCAATTCAAACTTCAATAGAAATCAAATGGGGATGAGATGAACAAATAAAACATTGCACAAGTATGAAATTTAATCAATTCGTAAGTTTTTAAAATAAAGTGGGTCTGTGCTGCTTTGTGAATATTCATTCTGTTTCAAGAAGATGCTTCACATGACATACATTTGAAATAAAATACAAAACTCTTTTCTTCCAGATTATATTGTCAAAAACTGGAGACCATTCAAACATTGCATTGGAGGAATTTCATTCCCCACAAATTACTGAGGCTAAATACATCATCTCTGAAGACACTATGTCTCCAATCTGCCGGTGACTGTCATCTTAGACTTTGTCCACTCTAATATATCATGTTTCTGTGTTTAAAATCTACACTACTCCAGGATGTCCAGCACAAATGAAAAGCCCTGAATCTTAAAGGGTTTTAAAATAATTTCAACTCTGTGCCATTTCCCCTCGGTCTGTTGCATTGGACCAGCAAACTGTGGTCAGCTGAAGGTTTCCCACTAGTTAATATTAGCTGCTGTTAGCTCACTAGCTGACGTTTTGTGCTGCAGTGTTGTCACCTATCTTCAGTGGAGGCAGATTGTGTCAGTCACTAGTCACGAGTTGAAATCTGCCGGAGAAGTTGTTAGATTTGCCACTGGATGCTTTTTTGTAAAAAAGGTTTTAGAAAGGGTCTTAAAAGTCACCAAATCTAGAAAATCTCTAGAAAAGCTGTTGTTAGTGTACAAACTAATGTTAATTTATTTGACAGACAGATCGTCTGATCCATAAAAACATATTTATATTTGGTTACATTTTTTTGGATTAATTTATTCAAATCTCAGAAGCTGCTGTAAGTCGCTGGTGAGTAGCTGTATTTTCACATGTTTGTGGTACAGATCGGGCGGTGATGATCAGAGCATACGTCATCTCACTGAAGCTCCAGCGGGTCAGGGGTCAGAGGTCAGATTTGGGTTGGGGTCGTATCTTCATCTCAGTGAACCTCAGTGAGTACTGCCATCCGGTCCAGCTGGACCACTCCACTCCGTCTGCGTAGGAGGCGTGGCCTCCTCTCAGGTACTGGCCGTTCAGGTTGGAGGTGTGGCAGTTCCGGTACCACCACGCACCCTGGTAGTACGCTGCGCAGTTGTTCTCCGATTGGTCCTGGTCCCGGTCTTTGGTGGTGAACTGCATCCCAGAATGCTTCAGGAGAGAGTCACCTGGATGAGACAGAAAACGGTGCAGAAGAGCAGAGAGAATGGAACTGAAAGCAACGATGTTTACTTCTTAACTGATAGAACCACATGGGCTCAGGGTTACTGTGGAGAACTACAAGTACTACATCTCAGAGTTACATCCACAAAGGACAAGACAAACTTTACATCTGTTTTCAGAAGCACATACTGTCTGCCATGAAACACCAGTCAAAGTACCATTGTAAGGAAAACATATGGTTGTACCATATTACTAGACTAGTACTGGAGTGGTAATGCAACAATATTACAGTACAGTACTACAGCAGTACTACAGTAGTCCATCAGTACCTGCAGTCCCAGAGTACTGGTCCACAGTCAGCGGGTATCCGTCCTCTTCAGGATTCACTGAGTCTCGACCGACAGAAAAATCAGCGTAATGAGCGAAGGCTGTGGCGTTATCGAAGTCTGCCATGTCGATACGTAACTCATAACCACCTGACCAGGTGAGAGAGTAGATCCTCTGCAGACCTGACACACAGACAGAAACATCAAATAAATCATGTCTAAATAACAAACTTCAGCTCTCAATGACCTCTGACTGTTAGTGACTGTAGCGCCCCCTTCAGGACAAAGACAATAATGGTGGAAGAAGTGTTCAGGTTGTTTCCTTCTGTAAAAGTACTGTGAAAATACTCCACTACAAGCAAAAGTTCTACCTTCAAAACCTTATGTAAGTACTGAAGTACAGTAGTGCAGCTATTCCACCACTGGTATTGCAGTCTGCAGCCTGTGGGGGGCGCTGTTGGTGTGTGTGTGTTGTACCCAGCCAGTGCTCTCCTGTGGTTTTGCCGAAGCCGTCTCTGTACGCGTCCCAGCCTCGGAAGAAATTTACAGACCCGTCCTCCCTCCTCTGAATCACCTGCACACACACACACACAGAGTTAGACCTCCAACTCCCAGGATGCATTGTACCTGAGGTGAACTCTGAGGTGAACCTCTTCCTCAGTCTGTCCATGGTGACAGTTCAGAGTGGAGCATCTCTTTCAGTTTGTTCGGTTTATGAATTGCTTTAGGTATTAATAATATGTGTGTGTGTGTACCGTCCATCCTCCCCCATCAGTCGTCATGTCACAGTAAACCATGAAGCCGTCGGGGTCGTGAGGCGGGAAAATGGAGTAAACCCCGTCCTGAGACGCTCCGGACGCCAGGACGTCACTGCAGTCCCTGGGTCTGCCAGCTGAGGGAGACACACAGACACAGCTGTCGTTGTTCTGTTGGTTTTGTTAATTAGAATGCATTTTATTTATGGGCACCATTCACAGCACTGAAAGACACCTTTGTTGGGGGGGACTATGGACTAACATGGACCTCATTCCACTAAGCCCCTTTCAGAAGAGGAAACTACTGCTCAAACCCAACTGAAGCCATGAACAGACCCCTCCTGCTGCTGCTCTTCTTGTTCTCGTTACCTCTGCCGTTGTCTCTGTGCAGTTCACTCTGCAGCCTCCTCAGACTCTCTGTCTCCCTCTGCAGGCTGAGCAGAGAATCACTGAAACCTGCAGACAGCTTCAGCATACCTGTATGACTGTCAGACAGCACCTGCACAGGTAACACACTGTCACGTGATCACTCCAGACACTAACACCTGTATTTCTGTCTTAATCAGTGATAGTCACGTCACCTGTAGGACGCGGCTCTGCTCGCTCTGCATGGTGTCCAGACGTTGGTCCAGAAGACTTTGACCTCTTTTCAGCGAATCCGCTTCAAGACGCAGGTTGTGGGCGTGGCCTGCCAGCACCTTCAGCTCTTCGGACAGCTTCTGGACCACGCCCCTCTCCTGCCAGTCGTCTGCGTTGTGATTGGTCAGCGCCCGCAGCAGAGAGCTCTGCAGCGCCTCCCACCGGAGGAAGCTGTCGCCGTAATCCGGACAGTTCGGATCCAGGTAGATGCTGATCGGCTCTCCGTCCCCGACGCGGGACACCGTCACCAGGGCGCCAGAGTCTTTGGGGTTGGTTGAGATAACGGGCGAGGAGGAGGCTCCACCCCCGTAACTATGACAACCACGAAATAGGAAGACAGTCAGTAGAAATATTTCATTTGCGTACTTCAATATTTTTCAGTTATCTGTACTTTGAGTATTGACTTTTCTGACAACTTTTACCTTTGAACAAAAATATGTGTACATTCTATTATCCATTGTTTTATGCATCAGGATGAAAGTAATGTAAAGAGGAAAACGACGCAACAAGTCAAAAACACTGTAAAACACAGGTGAGTTTACCTGTTGATGAAGGGCAGAGGATACTGGTACAGGTAAAGGATGGTGAGTGTTGCTGTGACGACGGCTGCTATGACGACCAACGTGACAACGGACCACAACAGGATGCTGCAGCATTTCTGAACACACACATACAGGTTGGGTTTCCATGTGTTTAGGGGAGATAACACTGAACCGAAACAGAATGGCAGATAAAATCAGCTTGGTTTTGGTTTTTCCTCCAGTGTTAATGGTTCATGGTGAACAAAAATAAAATGTCTTTGGTTAAATAATGGTTTTGTAATTTGTCATGTTATGTATTCTTTCATCCGACCTTTTTCAGCTTCGATGAATCAAGGCTTTCCTCATAAAACTAACTAAAACTAGTCAGTTCATCTAAATAAAAATAAAAAGTACTTGTGCACTCGTAAAACTACCTCAAACTAAACTTAACATAATGAACATAAAATAATGAACGTTTCAAAACTAAGGGAGCGTCATTCAAAATAATTCACATCTTAGAGAAATTAAAAATGAATCTGCAGTTGAAAACATCTGTCAGTTCTGGTTTTCACTTCAGCTCTCTGAAAAAAAGTGTGCAACTCTAAATACTACAATACCCATGAGCCTCAAACTGGAGAATCTGAAGGTCTGTGTTTGGAAGTATGTTGCTGAAATGCATCCTGGGTGTTGTAGTCTAACACAGCTTTTAAAACTAATCCTAAAAAACACTAAAACTAACTCAATCTAAACTGAAATCAAAACCTATAAATAAACAGCGGGTCCACACACAGCTGTAAAAGAGTGAAGCGATAAGTGATTGTGACTTTTTGCAGCAGTGAAGGAGGGGCTGGTTAAGCCTGTGAGTGCGTTTGGTGACGAGGATGATGCTTCTCCGTGTAAATCTGTGTTTACGTCTTCAGCAGATCAGCGAGGCGACAGCTGCTGCACATTAACAACACTGTGATCCCAAGGTTTAACTCAGATTAACAGGAATTACTCTGTCTGTCTGTTCTGTTAACTGTCTGTCTGTCTGCTCTGTGCAGCTACAGATGACTGTAGTATTACATAGATTATTTCATCCATAAATCAATAAATCTTGTCTTCACAGAGTCTGTCATCCAGCGTGAAGGTGCAGGGTTCAGTTGGCTGCGATCTGCAACATCACCACTAGATGTCACTAAATATCACACACTGAACCTTTAACCGCGACGACACTCAGACTGTAAGGAAAACATATGTTTTATTCAAGAAAACATCAGCTCTGAAAGGCTGACTCAGCAGCAGTGAGCTGTCAATCACACCTGTCAATCAACGCCTGACAGCAAGACATCAAAGCTTCTATTCACACTAAAAATCTTTTCAATGGACCAATAATTTACACATGGATCAGAACACTTATTAGAGGGTCCAAATAAAACCAGTGAGACCACAATGACTCCTTAGTGTTTATAGAGACAAGTTCAGTGTAAGTCTATGGAGCCAGGGCTTCATGGAGCAGCATCTAGTGGCTGTCAGCGGTACTACACTGGGACAAACTAAAGCATTGGTTTAATTTTCAAGACAAGAGTAATATCAGACTTGTTTGCAGTTGTAGTTGTTCTGTCAGTGTTACACTCTCTTATCATTGTTTTCTATGGGGAAAATGCTTTTTATAGCTGCAGTATCTCGAATGGCCACTGGGGAAACTGGTAGCAACACTGAGGAGCAGCAGCAGCAGCAATGCATCAGTTTTGAATTTGAAAATGCACCCCTTCCCTCTGCAGCTTCTCCTCTCAGTCCAAATCAAAAGACTAAATATAAATGAGTACAGATGAACCTGACGCTGTTTCAAACACTTGTGTGTAGAGCAGAGGAGTAGAGCGGCTTTGTTACGTCTCAGAAGACTTCCATCACAATGTGCTGAGAGGTTAATGTGGAATTTAACTTTGTTGGATAATGTGCATTTCCATTCCATATCAAATCACCCACTGGGTCAAAGGTCACCTTCTCAGATTCCCCTGAAGAAATTCACAGGTCATCCTTCACTAAACTTATGGAGAAATCCCCCAAATTAGGTCTGTATCACTAATAGTTTTCAAACTCCAGCCTGAATGAGGCTTTTGGTCCAAATTCTGACATTCACTGATCCTTTGATTTGAAAAATGAAATCACATCAGGTCAGTCTTTTCCTACTATGTGGAAAATTCAAATCGACGCCTCCTTTGAGACATTTAAGAGTCAGTTTTGACTCATTAGTCCATGTTTATCCAGGAACCATATTTATTACTGTTAAAGAAGTGACACAATCATTTTTTGAACTGTGCTTGATCTTCAGTTTTCATGTCCCCCCATGTTCACATTTTCACCATGTGTTCTTATATTTACCTGAAGATGATCTGACAAAACACGGTGCTGATGCTGAGCTTCTTTCTGGGATGTGAGACTTTTTAATAAACATTAAATACTCAGTGCTGCAAAGTGAGCGAAAACTATTTGTTTACTTAAGTATTTACAAAATGTTGTTGTTGTCAAATATTCAACTCTATGACATCACATGACATTTGTGTGAAACTGGGTGATTTGACATGAAATGACTCTTAACACATTGATGATTTTGACAAGAATCAAACTTCTGCTAAAGCTAATGTTTGAGAACTAGTGCTAATGATAACATTAACATCATCAGTCAATCACACAAGTGCTAACACTATCACAGACAGACATGGTAAAGGGAACTATGCTAAAGTAGTTCCTCTAACTGATCCTCCAATCAGGATGTGCTGAGGTCAGAGTGGGCGTGGTCTAACTAGCGCGCTAACATGCTAACCTTGTGTTTGCTGGGTCGTTTGCTGTCGAGCTCTGAGCTGCTGTTGTTCATGATTGTCCAACGATCGTTCAGCATCATCCTGAAACACACATGAGGTCACTGAGCTGCTGCAAAGACTCATGGGAGCTGTAGTTCTTCTTGAAGTTCTTCTGGTTTCTCTTTTATTTCCCCACCATCCTTTACAGTTGTCAATCAGCTGATCAGTGTTGAACACAGAATCTCTGAAGAACTTTAAAAACCTGTATCTCCATGATACACAACAGTAACTCTGTGACAATCTGGAGATGTTTCCTACAGCGTTAAGGACTGGAGAACCCTCCTCAGGAATGAAGAACATTCCTGAAGACTCCGGAACATTCTTAAAGACTACAGGACCCTCCTGAAGAATGAGGAACCCTCTAAAAGACTGCAGAACATTTTAAAGACCAAAGAACATTTATAAAGAATGCAGAACATTTCTAAAGCCTGCAGGACCCCTTTAAAGAATGAAGAACCCTCCTAAAGAATGAAGAGCATATAGTATAAAGTATCAAGTATGAAGAACCCTCCTAGAACATTCCTAAACACTACAGAACCCTCAGACCTCTTGAAGACTGTAGAACTTAGTAAAGCCTGCAGAATGATTTAAAGACAACAGAACCCTCTTGAAGAATGGAGAATTATGAAGAAACATCAGAGAGAACCTTCAATTTACAGAACTGAAAAGCACTGACATCAGAGTTAAAGTCAGGTTGGTTTGTTTGAGGTTTGTTTTAGTGATTTGGTGTTGATGGACTCATGGGTAAATGACCTGACTCAGAGCTGTGAGGTGTTTAAGGCTCAGCAGCTGCTCGTTCACCTCAGCGTCTGTTTCTGTCAGACTCACTTTACAGTGACACAGTAAAACCTTCTATCTCCAACCTGTTCACACGTCACAGAAACACGGCTCGATGATCCATTAAATCACGCTTCTTGGACGAACAAACTGATTTTAAGAGACGACACATTTTACAACAACCTGACAGTTTAAACCTCCTAACACCCTGATTAACAGTAGTCACTATAACAGATATAAAGAGACAGGTTGGAGTCTTAACGTCTCTGTTCAGTCAGTTGATGATCACTGATAATGAGATTAATAGTAAATGAAGTTACCTTCGTGTGTGTAGGACGCAGACAAACACAGGAAAGAAATGAAGTCCCAAACGAAGATCTGTTCTGTGTAGAAATCCACAGAAGTCATCACATCGACATGGGAACAGCAAACAGATTGAGACTGAGACTCATGACCATCTGGTCTGAGAGAGAGACAGAGAGACCAGCTGACCTGAGACCAGCTGACCTGAGACCAGC
>JAPQRN010000027.1:2351377-2371625 GCA_037367275.1 Coranthus polyacanthus
TGAATTGAATTGAATTGAATTGAATTGAATTGAATTGAATTGAATTGAATTGAACTGAATTGAATTGAATTGAATTGACAGCTAATCTTAGCCTTAGCTGGTTAGGATAACATTAGCAAACTAGCTTTAGCTGGTTAGCATGGTACATAGCAATGAAAATAAAGTCCTCAGCAAGACCTAAAACATTAAAAAGACTGAACCGGATTGTGTTCTGCTGTCCTTCACGAGGACATCCATAAAAGCCTCAGTGTTGAGGTTTCATTGAGTTCTCTGTGTTCTCTGCTCATTTTCCCTCTTCTTCTTCTTCTTCTTCTTCTTCTTCTTCTTCTTCATCCATCCTTTTCTCTGCAGAACCTGATTGGTCCTGGTGTCTGCATTCTATGTCCTGATTGGCTCATGCCTCTTGATGTTTGGTTTGGTTTAGTCTAATATAACTATGAAATCAAATAGAACGTAGTTGTGCATTTTACAGCCCTGTTAGGATTAGTATGAGCTCTCTGTTCTCTGTTCTTGTTTTCCGTGTGCGTTTGTTTCAGATACCGCGTGAACTCACTCGTGGTCCGTGAAGTCGGTGACGGAGCCGAGCGTCGTCAGCCTCTGCTCCAACGAGATGATTTTAAAGGCGAGGTAACAGGACGAGAACAACAGGACGCACACTCTGATGAAACACAAACACACATCAACGCAGAGTCCGAACCAGAAGATACAAAAACACACTGTTTAATTCATGCAGAAATAAAAACATGAGAAATGAAGGAATGAGTTTGTGTTCGTGGCATTCTGAACATCTGTTGGTTTTAAATGCTCTCTTGTTTGATTTTTAAAAAGTATAATGTGGATCAGTGGAAAGATAGATGAATGAATGAAGAATGTATGAATTATGGAAAAACTAAATGAATGAATGAATGACTTTACTCACAGGAACAGGTAGACAAACAGCAGAGTGTTGAGAGATACTGGTTTCAGAGTTCTGCTGTCGATCACCATCTCCGGACCTGGAAACACAGAGAACTAAAAAAACACTGACTGTGGAAGCTAATCCTGGACTGTGATTGGCTGGAAGGTACATGTTAAAGGGTGGAAGTGTCGGCCGTCCTACCCCTGTGGTGTGTGTTGTGCTGCTTGTTGTCTGAGCTCTGCTGGTTCTGGTTCTGGTTCTGTTTTTTCCCTTTGTGTTGATGGTCTGGATGTTCAGGAGGAGCTGTGCTCTCTGTGTGCTTCAACACGTCCAGGAAAGGAGGAACAGCAAACTCTGCAAGAGAAGAAGAAGAAGAAGAAGAAGAAGAAGAAGAAGAAGAAGAAGAAGAAGAAGAAGAAGAAGCTACTGTAGAAACATGGTGGACTCTAGATATACTGTAAACGACTCATTCTAAGGGAACGAACACACAACTCTTCTTATTTTCAGGTGATTATACACTAATGAAAACACATGGATGTTTAATTACACATGTAGTTACAGTGAAGTTTTGAACTCAGGCCTGTTTCTCTCCATCCTCCACCACTTCAACAAACAGCAGCAGATAATGAAGTCAGTCGTGTTCTGTGTGAAAGAGCTTCAACCTCCAGCTCTCCAGAGGTTTACTGGTGGGTTGGTTAGTTGTTGGTCTATTGTTGGTCAGCCGTTGGTACCTGCTATCTTCTCGTAGTCTGGAGTCTGTGAGTCAGAGCTGCTGCTCTCCTCCATCTCCTGCCTCCTTTGTCTCATGGCTCCATCTAAATCACTGAAATCACCTGGAAACGTCTAAACACACACATATACACTGTTAGTTTGTTCATTAAAAACCAGAGGTGCACAAGCGGAGTTTGACCCACCAGAGGAAACCTGGGAGACTGAGGTGACCTTTGACCTCTGAAGCTGTTCTCCGCTGAGGACGGGATGGGGCTGCTGCACGGACTCTTCTCCTGGACAAAGAAAGACAACAACACATGATCTGTGGAAGTCAGTCTACAGCTCGGAAGTGATTTCAGTTTAGTTTAAGTTAGTTTGAGTTTTATTTTCATGAATTGATTCGTTTCAGTTGAGTTTGTCTTTAGTTTTAATGTTAGTTCATGTTTTTCAAGTTTTACGAGTTAATCCTTGATTTATTGAAGCTGAAAAAGGTCGAATGAAAGAACGAATGACATCAAATATGATTTACAAAACCCATAAGTCCCACATTAAAACATTTTACTGAAAATGAGTTTTAGTTTTTCTTAAACCTTGTCTCCACTAGGTTGTATTTAAGCCGTAAAACTGAAGTATAGCCTGATTTATAACATTAGTTATAGATCTAGTTAAGATCTAAGATTTACTGACAATAAAATGAAATCTACAAAATCACCAGACTAGTCGTTGAAGGAGTTTTGGTGAAACGGGCCATCAGGTTTTGATGATATTACGTATGTATGTCCTACCTCCAGATGAAGACAGACAGACATCAGGAACTTGTAGGTGTTGTCTCTGGACAAGAAGGACACGAACACATACTGCAACAAAAACAACATGTTCAGTAAAGTCAAAGAATTTAGTGGAAAATGTAAAGAGAGTTTTTGACCCTTTGACTCAGGGTCAGTGGAATAAAACAAAACAACAAAATAAACCAATTTACAGCTTTTAAAAAACGAACTCATGACACATTTGAGGATTATTATGTTTTGAGGCCGTTAACGAAGCGGGTCGCGTCCTCACCCTGTCGTTGGCGGTGGCGATCACCAGGGCGTTTGGCACCAACAGGGCGGTTTTGGTTTTCTTGATGTGTGTGACGGACACCACGGGGATGGCGATCTGTGACGGACAAACACCAGGATGAAGAGCAGTTTACTCTGACGTTCACTCATCGTCACAGGAACGAGCCTTAAAACATGGTGGTTTTCTGATCTGATTCGCTTTGTTAAAAACTAGGGTTAGTTCAAATCTAATATAAAAGGTTTTGAAAGATGGAAACTACATTCTGAAGGCCGGATCACTGACAGTGTTTTGTATTTGAGTTTTCCGTCTTTCATTCCATCTAAATCCAGGGTTCTCCAACACATTGACGTTTCAACTTCGTTCTCATGGGTTTTTATGTTTGTTTTCCACGTTGTGAACCTTGTAAATGATCTGAACTGTTGGAGATTGAGTTTCAAGAGATACTTTTGTGGATAACGTTTGATTATTGTGTTTGACTTGCATTGTAGCCTGCGATTCAGTAGGTTTTATCATAATATCTTACATGTTTATTAGATCCATGTCACACAGTGAGGCTGATAATAAACTTATAAGACTGTGGAATCTCTCAGCAGCTCCATGTAATGTCACATGGTGTAGTTTCCCCGCTCGACGTTACCTTGGTGTCTTTGCCGAACACCTTGGAGTGGAAGCAGATCCAGTGGTCGGAGACGAACATCCGGCCCTGGTAGAGGATGTCCTTCTGCAGAGCACACGTGTAACCTGACGAACACGTGAAGAACATCGTGAGAAAACACGGAAAACAACAGCATCATGTTTGTACCTTTCACTGAGACTGAGTTTCAACTGATTTAAAGTTAGATTTACTTCTGTAGAAGAAAAATACCCCTCAGGTCTGAAACTGAGGTGAGATGAGCTCTTATGTCAGTCAAGGTGTGATCATTTTGGTCACACCTACACAGTCCTGTTGATTGAATAAAAAAGAACAGTCTTCTACAGTAATGAAATTAACAGGAATGAGATGAAGATAAAGCTCCAATGTTCACTTGATTGAATTAAGTAAATAACAAAAAGAACAGGAAACAACTTACTTCCACACTTCCATTACTTTCTCATAAGCATTAAACCACTTTTGCTTTCTGTCAAAAAACCAGAGCGTTTGATCAGGGTTGTCCAGTCTGGCTTTCATCATTTAATCCGTATTTTTGTATCAGAATACAGACAGTTTTCAGGATAACGTTTTCGGACAGGTAGGGGTTAAACACGTGATTGACAGCTGTAGTCACCAATCCCTGATCAGATTCAGTCAGATGTGACTCTACTGCTCCACTCCCTGACTCTGTTCTGCTTCGTATCGTGGTTCGTTTCTGCTGGAGTAAGTCAGGATTGTCTTCTCCTTCTTCTGTCTGTGTCACTGTTTCCAAAGTCATCTTCACTGCGTCAAACAACGACAACAACCTCTGAGCTACAACTGAAAATGACAAGTCTTTTAAGTGACGTTGTCTTCTGTTGTGATTCAGTCATTTTAACACCAGCAGAATGTACAATATAATTAAAGTTCACAGTTATGAAGGCCTCCGTGTGGATGTGGATTGACGGCAGCTCTTTTGTTATGAGCGTCGTATCGGTGTCTTGTGTTTAATAAAGACCCTGCAGGGATCAGATGTTGGAGTATTATCTAATCCCTCATTCAGTATTTAAGGTGGAGCGGATAGTTGTGATCATTAAAGACTTACTCTGTCTGAGCTGTTCCTCTTTGCTGATCTCCTTAAATATTTTATGGTACTGGGAGTTGCTCTTCGAAAGCTGAAACAGAGACATTAATGCGTAATGACATGGATATTCATGGGAATATGCACAAAGGTCTCAACAAAATCTATTAAATGAACACTTTCCTATTGACAACTGATTATCCTGAATCCAAACAGGAGATATAAGGACTGTGTCAATAATATAATCAAAGAAAAAACATATATACAATCAAGTCAAAGCATTTCAGAGAGAATTCAAGTCACTGAAGTAAAGTGAAACTGACTGTGTTGACGTTTTAACTTTTTCCTTCAGCGTCGCTTTGTTCACGACGTCACAGCGTTTTATCCAACACGAGTTCATTAAAGTCAGCTTTACATCCACGTTACCTCCACGTCAACTTCTGTTTGTTTCCAAGTTAAGGAAATAAGACACAGATCAACCAATCATATTATTTGGTTAATTTTTGTTAATTTCATTTTTTTTTTAATGTATTTTATCTATTATTTTTTTGATTTAGTTGATATTTTCTTCATTTTGACAATTATTCGGTTCATTTTGTTTGTTTCATAAGTCAGACATTATATCTGAATGTACGTCTACGTCTCAGCGTTGGTCTGAACTGGTCTCCAGTTTCCATAAAATGTTGTCATTGAACATTTCTACAAAACCACGGATACGAATATGATCAATGTTTTCATATCAACATTTCTCAACACGCGTATGTCAACGTTATAATGTTTTAACAGATTAACTATGTCTCTCAGAAATGAACGACTTTTTTCATTTCAGTGACTTTGATTCTCTCTTAATTTCTTATTGTTGTTGATATTTAATACATTTTGTTTGATTATATTGACACAAATCAAGACGTCGGTATAAATAACATGTGATACGACTGAGATGTAAAACCTCGGCTAAAGGCGTCATAAAGGTGACGTCTCACCTGGCTGTAGTGAGACTTCTTCCTCTCTATCTTGGAGTCGGCGTCGCTTTGGACCTGACTGAGCAGAGAGTGGTCAAAGGTCTTCGACCTGCAAACACAGACGGCCAGGAGTTCAGTTATTACACAACTGATACCACGTTAAATCAACACTTATTACTACAACCGTATGAAAACTACGTTACAGTCGACAATAAACCATGGAAACCATTCAAATGTTGCCATTGTATCAACATAATTTGTCATTAAAGGTCTGCTTTTTTGTTTTTCCTCAACAGGTTTAAGGCGGTTGAGGTGGATTTACAAAGTCCAGGACCGGGACCAGACAGCGGAGCTCACATCTCGATTCCTCAACGTTTTTAGGCTTTGGTTGGAGTCCGGTTCAAGTATTACCATGGACGTGTTTTATTCTCTATTAAATCAAACTCTGGTATCTTTCTCTAAACTGACCAACATCTTAAACTTAACCATAAACAGTTGAATGATGCTGTCGGAATATTATTCATAATAACATGTATTTGTAGTTACATTTTAGTTGCATATGAACATATTGTCTATGGGAAAGGGCTGCAAACACACACATACGTTGAGACATTTCACTGACTTAAAGAGGACACAAGTTAAAGTCTCACATGTCATTAAGACGCCTTCATTCATTCATTGCCTCATGTCTGTAAACTCCTGGTTTTCAGCTCTGTTTCTGGAGGTTCTGGAGGTTCTGGAGGACACGCTGAAGGACTAAGATTACAAATATACAGATTTACAAATGGCTCATTTGAGGTCCAGTTTTCTGAAAAGGTCTGTGTTTTAATGTTATTTTCAGTGCCCTCAGACCTATGTCTCCTTTAACTTAACCTTGTTTTAACCTGTTTTTGGTTAAAGAATGATAGTATTATACGTGTCCATGGTTTGAAACATGGCAACATTTCATTCTGGTGATGGGGTTTGTCCTCTTAGCTCTGCTTTGGTCTCCACAACCTTCTCTTTATCTGCAGTTTGTTCAGCATCTGGTCTCAAACTGTGTCTTTACTGATGGAAACACTGAAAACAAAAACCCACAAGCTACTACACACTGATCTAAGTAGTTTTGAAGGAAGGATGAACACTGTGTTCCAGAGAAGGACCGGTACTCTGTCGTCACCTGACTAACGCTGGTTTCCTCCGGCCTGAGAGCTGATCCGGATCACCGGTGTGCAGAGGTTCGCTGTCTGTCCTCGCATACCTGTGCCGTTCTTCAGCCACGTTCTCTACATCTGAACTACAGACAAAAAGAAACGAAAACTGTATCAACCTGCAAGAGAAACATCCCGTCACAGGAGACGGAAGCGACGTAAAGACCAGTTCATTACAAGAGTCAGTACAAGGTGGAATGAATCGGTGCACCAAGGTTTTTCATTTTGTTTTGACTTTTGTTTTCAGTTTCAGTTAAGATTGAAATAGTTTGTGAAGCTGGTTAGCTATTTCCGTTGACTTCTTTCAGTTTCATTGTGGTTTCTCACAGTTTTACGGTGGATGGATCGTCGAGACACATGTGTGACTGGCTTCACTTTTCCATGGAGACATATAACAAAATCAGGTCCATCTATATTTAGATGTTTTTTGATGTGGACCGAGAGGACAGAGATGCAGAAGGAAGCCGTATGTTCTCAAATTCTTTTTTCCTTCCATTTCAGCCTCTTGCAGCTTTAAGTAAAGCTGTCAGACAAGTGTAGTGGAGTAAAAAGTGCAATGTTTACCTGTGAGATGTAGTGAAGTAGAAGGATATAAACAAAGGAAAAGGCTCCATAATAATCAGTAGCAGTTAGATTCACTGTACGTTTCAGCTCTAATAAAGACCAGTGTTCCACAGTCTTCTCGACACGTCTTCCTCTCAGTACAGTGATATGTGTGATGTGTCCTGCTGTATAATCTGCTCCTTTTGACCCTGTTCACACTCACTGATAATCCCTGTCGTCCTGCTTTGCGGCTCCTCTGCTACACTTCCTGGCCTCGTCCTGCGTCGTGTGCTGGTTCACACTCTGTTCTGTCATCACGCTCGTCGGTTTTACTGTCCTCACGTCCTAACGTCCGTCCCGCTGTCCGTCCTGACTGTCTGTGAACCCACCCTGCAGCCTGATCCCTCTCCTCCTTCACCTGTATGGAGGAGTGTCTGCTGGGCCTCCTGGTCTCACATGTCACAGCCAATCAGACGGCAGGACAGGACCGCTATTGTGTGTGTTTGTGTGTGTTTGTGCACTTAAACCTTTGGTCAGTGACACTTCACACAGCTCTGCGTGTTTGGCTGCAGCTGGACAATGAAAGCTTTCATTTACCTGAACTTCTGCTTAATCCATCTTATTGTATTTGACTGTTTTGAGTTTTCTTCTATATTCGGTCCGTGCAAACAGAACATGAGATGTCTGGCGTCAGTGGGAACTCGGTGATTTCCCACGCGACTCTTTGTGGCTCCGCTTACACAAGAACAAAACCTCTGACTTTCTTCTCCTTTTTTTTCTGCCCAACCTTTCATTAGTGCACAAACAGGCAGATCAGCGTCATTTGAAATATAAAATCTAACCCTTCAGTAAAACAGACTCAGGTCTTCTATTGTCTTGCTGGCAAATTCTAACAAGTTCTCATTCTCTAAGATTTGATGCATGATTAAATCTGGTTTCAGTTTTCAGATTGTTTGGGTTTTTTCATGAACATGTCCCTTCGAACGGTCAGTTTCAGACACTGGTCCTCATGTTTTAGTGCAAGTTTAGATGATGAGATACGTCTGATTAGTGAACTGATCTACTTTTATAATGAAATATGATTCGTATACAGTTTAAATTCATGGTTTGTGGTGTTTTTCACCAGTAGTTTATAGATGTTACGACACTTCTTGATGGACTTCTTTGTAAGTTTGAGAAGACACTGAATTTATGAGTTTTGAGTCTCCGGATGAAAACGTTTGGAAACCTTTACGTACATACAAAAACATATTTATTTATCTAAACTCAAAGATTTCTCAGTCATTGTGTGTACCATATACAACGTCTTCAACTGCAGCGGTGACGACTAAATAAGAGGGAAACTGATGCATGGAATGAGGATGTCATTTGAGTTTACAGCAATGTTAAAAAATCTGCACATTTAATTACTGATATGTAAGATTTTTGGGGAGTTGACAAAGATTGCAGTGTTTCAGCAATTACTTCTGTGAAATGATGATGAACAGACATGTCATCACAACAGACTCAACTTCTCAAATGCAATGTTACAAATGAGTAAAAACAACAGCCATTACAACCTCAAATCAGTTTGGACGGAATGGAAAATCTCATAAGAATTCACTGCAGACAGTGAAGCTGTGTCAGGTCAACTTCATTTCATTTGTAAATATATGTCCATTCTTGACATTCAGGCAGCGTGTTCCAAAAAAAGCAGAGTTTAGGACGAGTAACGAGGTAAAAACCATGAATAATTCTAAACCATCATTTATCTACAAGCTGTTGGGGTTCAGGATTAGTTTGGAAACGGGTACGGTGTCATATCCTCAGTGTCAGCTCAAAGGTTCTTCTCTGGGTTCAGATGAATCTGTAACCAACCATCCATCGCCGCTGCCTGGTTTTATGCACATTTTCTGTTTCTCATTTTGTACCAAATGAATATGAAATTTGATTATATTGTTTCTTAGTTTCTGAACAGTTTCTGAAACATCTCCCTGTCTAAGTCACCGCAGAATGTGTCAGACGTATGTGAATAACATTGAAGTAACGTGGCTTTTTGTTTGACGTTTGTGTTTTTATGGTTCCTCTCGGTGTAAATCCATCCTGAATGAGGACATGTGATCCAGCTCTTATGTGTGTGTAATGTGACCTGAATGTGGGTCACTGGGCCAGAGTCAACAAACCACTTCTGAAGACCATGAAGGTCCAACACACACATCAACATGTGGATGGATGTACAGCACGTACTAATAGTCACTGATTCACTCTTATTTCTGCAATAGATTGAGTTGTTTTTGACACCATGAACGTCTATAAATGATCAAATCTGCCTTCGCTCACATGCAGGTCTAGTCTTTAGGTCTAAAACAGGTGTGCTTTTAGTTTTTGAAGCGGTGCTACTCACACATTTTACAATACTTTGTTGTTTTGTTTGTTAACTCAACCGCTGTTAGCATGTAGCTACCGTTAGCCGCTGTTAGCTCGTTAGCTTAGCTGAAGGTATTTGATTTTAACAATGAATCTTATATTTCGTAGCTACTAAAACCAAAGGTAACACGTTCATATTCAATGATTCAAATCCCATAAAATGATTTAGAAACACGACTGACAGGAAGTAGTATTCTCACACATGCGCAGAAGAAATCGGGTAGTGACGAGCGGCAGGTGTGGCTCCGGGGGCGTGGCTCCACGCTGACGTCTGGAGAAGATTTGGCGGGACGCGGGTCACGTATCACGTCCGGGTTTGGATTTGAACTGACTGAAGGATCGATGCGGACGCGTGAAAGTTCACGGCGGTTCGCGCTGAACCGGATGTCAGCCACAGGTAAGAAGGACCTCAAGATGTCTGATGTCTGTCTGATGTGTCATGGATCTGTAGACCAGGAGCAGGGGTCCGGATGGTCTGTCTACATGTCCTACATAGTCCACACTGAAGATGAAGTCATATGATATATGGAGAATGAAGTCGGAACATTTTGAGGAAAAAGTCATAATGTTACAGGAATAAAGCTGATAAATCTAGGAGTAAAAAGTCCTGTTTCTATGAGAAACAAGACGAGATGATCAGCTGAACCTGTGAATATGTTTAGAACTTCATCTCAATCCAAAACACAGAGTGTCTCGTGATTTGTGAAACCTACAGATGCAACACATTCCACATTTTATCACAAGCCACAAACACTTCCTGTGATATTTACCTTCTTTATGACTTTATTCTCATCAAATTACAACTTTTTCTCTTAGTATCATGTTTTTCAAATCCTCCTTCGTAACATGTTTATATGGTACCGAACCATAAACGGCTGACGTTCTACATGGAGTTAGTGGATCTTCTGGATGAACAGTTTACATTTAGGTTCAGGATGTGCATCGGTGACGGTACATTCGTCCAGACTTAACCAAACCTACCTCTAACCTTTAGACAACCTGAGTGATTTACACGACGAGGACGTGGATGTGGTCCACATACACATTCGTGGACGTTACATAAGTCACACTGGTCCTCACTCGAGCTCCTCCGACGGTTTGTTCTACCTCTAACTTCACTCATTCATCCTTCTTCTTAATCTACACATTGTCACTTGTTGTCATTCTGAAATGCAGCTTCTGTGTTTTCTTTCTTTTACTTTTCTTTGCAGAGAATTTGCTCTAATTCCTATATATTTAATACATATTTGTACATATTTATCTTCTAGCTATATTACGAAACAGTACAAAAGTCAGAGTATTTTTCGTTTTCCAGCTGTTCAGAGGAGACATTTGTACAAAAACATTCTCTTTTTACATTATTTTCTTGCTTTTTCCAGATTCAACATAATTAATAGTTAAAACTGATTTATTCCTTGATAATCGCTGCATGTTGACGTGCGGAAACAGACCAGTTGCCCTTTGAAACACAAACATAAACCTCAAACGTCAGCCTTTCTGTCCCTGGAACATCCACCGATCATCAAATATATCACAGGTTATTTATCATGGTTCTACTTTTACTTATATGTCAAATTAAATACTCGGTTGGGATAAATAATCCTACATCGTAGTGACGTAAGTGAATGTCAGTGTTTACGCTTCGTAAAAAGACAGATTTAACATTAGACATATAAAAACCAGACATGAACGTGATACTAGACGCCACAAAACACTCAAGTGGAGAAACATCTTCATCCTAGTGTTGGTTGTATAAGTGGTTTTAATTTTTCAACAGCTGTAACGTGTCAATACGAAGACAAAGTGCTCTACAAAGCACTGAGTGTGTTGACCCTTGAAATCCTTCTGACAAACGGCAATAACTTTAAACACAACAATTACATTTAACTAAAGAAAGACCAGAACATGTCTTAGAAATAAATAAAACCCAGTGTTTTGGAGAGAGACAGAAAGCTCCGAACCTCAGCTTACGTCTGAACTCAGGGCTGAGTGATGATCTAAAACTGATTCAAAAATCTTGAATAAATATCTGTACGATGCAGGAGAACGCTCAGGTTATTCCTCTAAAGTCCTCTGTCAGGTCACGACCACTGTGACCTTCGGCACCAGAATCTAATCACTTCAGCCTCGAGTCCAAGTGACACAGTTAGAAAAAAATCCTTCAAGGCGTTTCTGAGACGTCACGCTCATAAGAGACAGACGTGAGGTCACGGTGACCTTGACCTTTGACCTTGACGCTTATGCCAAGTTTTGTGATATTTTGTCAAACCGTTCCTGAAACTAAACGTAATGTGTAATGTAATCAACCCACACTCAACAAGATACTTACACTCTGTGACTGTGTCGATGCTTCAGCTGTTTTTTGTGGAGCTGATGAGGTTCTAGTCAGTTTTATGGCTGTAGAGAAGAGCTTGAATTTGGTTTCGTCTGCATTTAGAACCAGTTTCTATCTGCGTTTCCACTGACGTTACCACCTCAACTCAACGTTACTCAGCACGGCCTTGTTTGTCCAGGTAACATAGCAGGTCCAGTCAGGTCCAATCAGGTCCTATCAGGTCCTATCAGGTCCTATCAGGTCCAATCAGGTCCAATCAGGTCCTATCAGGTCCTATCAGGTCCTGTCAGGTCCAGTCAGGTCCAATCAGGTCCTATCAGGTCCAGTCAGGTCCTATCAGGTCCAATCAGGTCCAATCAGGTCCTATCAGGTCCAATCAGGTCCTATCAGGTCCTATCAGGTCCTATCAGGTCCTATCAGTTCCTATCAAGTCCTATCAGGTCCTATCAGGTCCAATCAGGTCCTATCAGGTCCTATCAGTTCCTATCAGGTCCTATCAGGTCCAATCAGGTCCTATCAGGTCCTATCAGGTCCTATCAGGTCCAGTCAGGTCCTATCAGGTCCAATCAGGTCCAGTCAGGTCTGATCAGTTACCATCAGTTACTGTCAGTTACTATCAGGTCCAATCAGGTCCTATCAAGTCCTATCAGGTCCTATCAGGCCCCAAGGAGACTCGACATTTCTCTTTTGGGTCTCGAACTGGAAAAGTTTGGGAACCGATGCTTTAAGTAGTTAATGGGAAACACTGGTACTTTAGTACAAGGCAGATGGACGACTTGTTCTTGAGATGTTTCACCTCTTATCTGAACATCACTCCATCCTCACATTCATCACCGGTACCTCTTCATCAAACTGCTTCCAGGTTTAAATAAAGGTTGAAATGAATGAACGAGCAAATAAATGTGAACTGTTTTTTATGTTACACGTTGTTTCCATTGATCTTTTATCACTAATAATCAAACAATAAAGAGCAGACTTTTACAAACACACCTTAGAAGTAAGATGCATTATCAACAATATGTCATATTTACGGGACATGTCTTCAGAAATGCTGCCGTGTCCATTTACACCAACCTTGACTCTGAGTTTTGTTTTTTAAGTCGTGGACGTGACAGATTAAATGTTTTTCTTACCGGTGACGTCCAGCCGAGTTGGACGAACCACACGAAGATTTGGACATTGTGCTTCGTCTTTGAAAATGAAAGAAGTCGTCGGTTTTGTAGATCTCCATCGCAGACTCTGTTAGGTCTGCATAATACACTGTAGACTGACCTAATCTGCAGCTCAGAGCGCCTTCTTTAATACGTCCCTATGTAAGTCTTTGGGATAAATGGAGGATCTTTGACTGGTTTCTTGAAACCTACGGAGCGAGGCGCCTCCTCCTCTTCTTCTGCAGACTAAGCAGTACATTACAGTCAGCCGCTGGCTCCACAGCAGCTCTGTTTGTTTGTCTTGACTGTGGTTAGACGTTATCCTGGACCTTCTGCCTCCGTCTGACCCACATCCCTTATCAGTCCCTCTGGTCAGTGATTGACAGGATCTGTGCTTTTTGCCATCACTGCAAAAGATTTTTTTTTTTAAATTTCACGGGATTCCTCCTATTGGAAAAGCTGTGAACCCAAAGTCGAGAGGATTTCAGATGGATGTCAGCCTGTATTTGAAAAGAATAATCATTCTGTGGATCAGAGGCAGTTTATTGTACATAATATAATAACCCTTCATTATGGTTGAAGTTGGAGTAAACGTATGATGAAGGGACACACATGCAAACTTTGAAATATGTACTTCTAAAGAGTATAACAGGACCGGGGGTAAAGTTCCTCTTGAAATGAGCAGCTTAGAGGATGGTATTGAGTTGGCGCAATCTATAACTTCACCACTAGATGCCACTAAAGACAAACTGAACCTTTAAAGAGTTTCACGTTTGATTTGGATATTTCTGTCCATATTTATTTGTTTTGCTTAATTTTTATTTTGTACATTTATTTTTTTTAATTGCACAAAGGTTCTAAATAAAAGAGAAAAATGATCAAATATGTGCAGTAAAATGAATTAGGACTTAGCGTGCGGTTATTTTAGACAAATGTATTCACTTATTCGTGTCTCAGACTGTTACGTACCAACAAATCCAAAACCAGGACCAAGAGACCTGCAGGAATCCATGTCCAGTTACACCTGTACAAATAATAAGACTGGAACTGCAGCGCCCCCTTGTGACTGAGAAGAGAAGGACATTCACACTGTGAATGGAACAGTGGAATTCTGAAATTTGTGATGTTCAGGTGTTGTTCAGATGTTTGATTTCAGTTTTATCACCTTATTTGTCAAGTTGTTCTTTTACGTGTTGTTGAGACGGATGTTTCTACCTGAAGGTTTTAACAGCTTTTCCTTTTCGTTCATGTTTTATTTTGACAGTTTCCTTTGACATTTCAGTCACATGGTTCCACTTCTTCCGTTAGTGAGTGTAAATAGCCTTGATGCGAAACATTATTTCATTTCATTCATAGATGTTAAATCATCGTCTCACATTTAATGTGAAAAAGCCACTGTATGGAGCCACTTTCCTGCCAAAATATAACAAACAAAACACAGATTTGACAAAGACAAATTTGCCAAAATCACAGGATATGTTTTTATGTTTGTAGGATATATTTTTGTACTTGTAATAGATGTAGTTTCTGCTTTGGAAGTTAAATGTTTTAGAAATATGTCGTGTTTAACTGGTACGTTTTGTATTTGCAAAAACAAACTGACAGCGACTCGTAAAGCATTAGACATTAGCTCCATACCTTTCCTATCATGATCCTTAGTGTAACACCAAATAATCGAATGTATGTGTTTTACTGCATTTTACTCTATTTATTTGACCATAAATAGTGTAATTCTTCTTCAGAGTGATGTTAAACTACGCCTCCTCTTTACCCTCAACACAAGCCCGTTAGAAAAGTAGAGGAGCATAAAATATTTCAATTAAATGTATTTAAAATACATAGTTTTTTGGGCTTATTTGAGTATTTTAACTTAATGACAAATAAATAAAATACAAACAAATATATTACACAGCATTCGCGTCTCGTAGCGTCTGGACCAGAGTTAACATCCACTAAAAACCCAGAACGGACAAAAGCAGGACTCTAACCCGGGACTTCGTGTCCGTTTGCCTCCGTATGTGAAGGAGACGCAGGTTTTCAGTTGGTTGCAATCTGCAACTTCACCACTAGAGGTCACTGGATATCACAGACTGAACCCTTTCTTCAAGTTCTTTGTGTTGAGATGGTGTGAGTCTGACACGGCTCTGTTGGACTGGAGTGGACTCTGTAAACTGTACATTATAGTGAATTAACCATGTGATGCATTAGAGTTCACATGAGTCCAGATGGTTGGGTTCAGTTCGTTTGAATCGATTTTTTTTTGTTTTATTTTAATTAAATACATTTTCTCATACATGTGTTTTTATTTGGATTCATTTTATGAGTAAACTATGTGTAATTAGTCACTAGGTAGTTTTTGGAGAATCTGTGCTCATCTCTGGTAAAACATCCCAACGGGACCTGCAGCCCGTGTAATATCTACCACATATTCTGGGATGTCATTCAGCCTGTGTTGTGGTTTCTGATGGACCGGGCCTGATCCAGCCTATAACAGACCTGCACGGGTCCACCTATAGCCGTGGCACACTGCGGCGTCTGACGGTCTGACAATGACTTGAATGCTGATTATTGTGGGGAGATCGACAAAGGAGACAAGGAAAGGAGGAGATGAACCGTTTCCTGAGAGCTGGAGAGAATGGAGGGCTGCTGACGGACTGCAGGGAGCTGTCACACAACCACACCACCTCCTCCTCCTCCTCCTCCACCGCCACCGCCTCCTCCATCTCCATCACCTCCTCCTCCTCATGCTCCAGCGCCACTGGCTCCGATAGACACGCGGCCCTGCCCTCGCTCCAGACCCGGGGACCTGTCGGCGGTGGAGGTGGCGGCGGCGGCGGCGGGTCGGAGCCGAGGAGATCCGCGTTTAAACGCAGCCGATCCGGCCGGGAGGGAAGAGGGGATCAGGAGGCGGCGGCGGAGGAGGAGAACGCAGCGGCTGCCGTCGCGGCGGTGGTACGCGGCGGTGGCGGAGAGGCGTGCGTCGGGGTCGGCAAGCATCAGCAGCAGCAGCAGCAGCGCCGGGAGGCTCAAGGACGCAGTGTTGTTGGAGAAGGTGTGGAGATGATTTCAGCGGTCAGCAGAGACGCGGCAGACGGCGGCGGCGGCGGCGGCAACAATAACAACAACGGCGTCTCCGAATTGGCCTCTGCTTCTGCGACATGCGCCAAAGGCAAGGAGGAGAGGAAGGGGAAGAACGTGATCCGGGGCTGGAAGAGGGAGAGAGACAGGGAGAGGGACCGGGAGAGAGACGCCGCCGCTCCCTCCGCTCCTCCAGTCCGGTCGAGGAAGGAGAAGCCCGGCGATGGCTCGTCTCCTCCTCCTCCCTCCGTCTTCCTCCCGTCGTCCGCCCTGCCCGAGCATCATCTGTGCCGCGACCACTGCCACTGCGCCGCGCCGGACTCCAGGATCATGGGAGATAATAGCAACAATAACAACGTAAACAATAACAATAATAGCGGGAGTAGCGGGGCCAGTAAAACCGCACTGGATTGTGGAGTGAAAAGCGGCGGCGGCGGCGGCGCTATTGTTGTCAGGCGGCAGCATGACGACACGCCGGCCGCCAAGAAACACAGAGGAGCCGAGAAGGTAAGCAGCTTTTATTGTCTGGAGACCAAACACAGCAGCCACAAAAACATAAAGACAGCAGCTGTGTCTTTACGCACAGCGCTCAGTGCGGTCTTTTCAGGCCGGTTCGTGTGATTTAAGGGTGGAAAACAGTTGAAGAAACGAGAGAAAGAGCTCAGTTTTATATTCAGAGCACACACAGACTGTCAGAAATGCAGGTGTGAAGGCCACAAAGAAGCCTGTACAGCAGCAGACACACAGCAGGAATGTTTCAATGGATGGATGGATGTTTGACTGCCTGCCACATGATATTTATTTCCTATTGTTGTTGCCCAGCTGGTGACATTGTTTCCAGTCTGTCTGTATCTGCTGATATTTACAATGCTGATGCACAGAGATGTGATTTTTTTTGTCTCTATCTTTTAGAGGAGATGAAGGAGGAGGAGGTGGAGGGGAGGCAGCAGCAGTGGTGGTGTGTCCTCCATCTCCATCCTCCTTCTCTTTTTCTACCATTTAATTCTTGTTTTTACTGGAGATTAGAGGAGATGGCAACTATTTACATGTGCAGCAGCAACTCAGCAAAGGCATGACAGGAAATCAATGTGTAAAATGCCTCATCTGATCAGCCATTGTTTGTTTATTTCATTCAGGAAAAACCCAAATAAATCAGGTATAAGATTGTGTATCACGATCCCTTCAAGTAAAACATACTGGATGAGGTTTAACGAGACTCAGGTACATTTTCTAGTCTTTTTCAGCTGTAGGGTTTCCACCGGAGGCATCATTTCTGGGGTTTAAATAACTCAAAGAGAGACAAAGATGGAGAGGTGAAATGGGGAAAGAGATGTTTGATGGAGAGGGAGGAACTGAACGTGACAGCAGAGGACGCAGACTGAAAGAGTCTGCAGAAAAAAGAAACAGATGGAGGCCGTCCAGAAGGAGTTTTTGGGGTTTTTTGTTTGTGGATGCAGGATTAGACGAGGGAGGAAAAACTGAAGCGTCCTTCCTGCTGCTGCTGGCAGATGCTGCTGACAGGAGGAACGCTGGCCTGCTCAGGCTGCTTTGTTTATTTGTTGATCTGAAGGATTCCCGTTCGCTGCTGAAACACACACACAGTCACCCTCAGCGATCTGTGCTGACTGTAATCCGCTCCCTGTCAACAACAATGTGGGAGTTTTAGTGTCCTGTGATGGCTGTGGTGGAGTTCCTCAGACTTCGACGTCCTCAGACTGGATTGTTTGGCATTAAATGCACAGATTGACCGATTGACAATGAGCGGCCACGTCCAGAAATGACCCATTGTGGCTTTTGAAAACCTCACACTGACAGCAGGACGCTTACCTTGAGCTTTGTGCAGGTCCTTAATAGGGATGCACCGATACCAATACGGGTTTCGATATCTGAAACGGCTGGTTTGGGAATCGGTGACAGTGGCTCCGATCCATAGACCCATGGATTTGGTTCAATTCTATGTGATTCGACGTGTGCGTATGACGTCGCTGTGCCAGGTTAAATAATCACCGAACAATCTCCGTGTTTCCTCTAGGATTTTTTTAGAAGTGTGTATTGGTACATGCCAATAATTATTTAAGTAATTGCTTAATTAAGTTTAGCTGTTATGTAAGAAGTGAGTGATATTAGAAGAGTTAAACCAAACGTTAAGCAGCTAATGATAATGAGCATATTCAATGGAAGCTTTTACAGCATAATCTGTATTTTGAAGGACAGTAGTTACACGATGAACTGACAGCATTTACATCGACTCAACGACTCAGAAATGAACCAAAAATAAGCTAAAAACTTCTAAAAACGAGCTAACGCTGGTCGTTTACAGAGAAGACGAGGACAAAGAGGACAAAAGTAATGTGCGACTAAAACATCGGTGACAGTTTTCCCAACCCTGTCATTTTACTGGTAGTTAAGAGACACCATGAAGCAGTGGTAGCAGTAAACCTGCAAAAAATGTACACACAGGAAACAATAATATCTCAACTTATAGTCTAATAATGACCAATAATTAACATATGTAACTCATTAAATGACTTCATGTTCTACTGAATAAATCTCCTCTTACACCAACAACAAAAGGTCTCAACTTTGGAGATATTTCAAGACATTTAGGTCAATTTATGTATTTATTTGTTGTTTAGTTTATTAACGTGTAATACCACTGACGGCCACTAGATGCTGCTCCCATAGACTTACATTGAACTTCTCTAAGTCAGTGATGTTTTTCCAGGAGTCATTCTAGTCTCATTGGTTTTATTCGGAGCCTCTTTTGTAAATGGTCTCAGTAAGTTTTCAGGGCGTTGACTAAGTTGGACTTTCAGAGCTTCTGTTTATTCAATAAAACATGTTTTCCTCACAGACAGCTTGACTGTAGTTGTAGTTCATACGTTACAGTAACGGGACAGGTCCAATGTTTACCCTTTTGCCGTGTTAGTAAGTTAGCGTTTAGCATTAGCTTACCCATCACCCCCGCTGCCCCTGCTCCACTCTTCTTCTGGCCTCCAAAAGGTGTGTGGCTCACAGGAAGTGGTCTTTTGGAATAATCTGCCATTTTCTGTGTTACTGTTTCAGTCCCCATAACAACAACCTAAGAGTGAGCAACTACACTCTGCAAATGGCGCGTTTTGATGAAGATTTGCGTTGTTCTGTCAGACAGGTCTGCTTGGTTCTTGTGGTTTGTTGTTTTGTGTTTAATCCCTCTTTGAAAAAGCACTGCCTCTACCGTTTAGTTGTGATTAGTTTAAAGAAATACAAACAACCGAGAGAGTTTTTTTTGAATGATAGATTCATCCAGACCTGTAGTATCTCCAGCGTTAATGAAGCGTTGGGATAGGTCTGGATATGTGAGACTATCCAAAAAACAAAGATGAAAACAGCCAAAACACAAACAAGGCTTCAAAGCTGGAGACCAGAGCATATCACTGTGGCTCCGTCCATGTCTTTATACAATTTATGGATGAATTCGAAGGCTGCTGCGCCTCAGATTTGGGTATAAAGGCATCAGTCACATGGGAAGACACTGCAAAATATCACCCAGAATTGTTGTGTATTGACATTGGGAGCATCTCCAGAGTCTGGTCCCAGCCTTAATTCACATTTAGAATGGTTTACTGTAGTCTCAATGTTTGATGCTACAAACACTACTGTATCTTTACCATCAGCATGGATGGATGGATGGATGATGGATGGAAGGATGATGAATGGATGAATGGATGATGGATAGTTGGATGGATGGATGGATGGATGGATGGAAGGATGATGGATGGATGGATGATGGATGATGGATGGATGATGGATGGATGGATGGAAGGATGATGGATGGATGATGGAAGGATGATGGATAGTTGGATGGATGGATGGATGGATGGAAGACTGATGGATGGATGATGGATGGATGATGGATGAGGGATGGATGATGGATGGATGGATGGATGATGGATGGATGATGGATGGAGGATGGATTGATGGATGGATGATGGATGAATGATAGATGGATGGATGGATGATGGATGGATGATGGAAGAATGGATGATGGATGGATGATGGATGGATGATGGATGGAGGATGGATGATGGATGGATGGATGATGGATGGAGGATGGATGGATGATGGATGGAGGATGGATTGATGGATGGATGATGGATGAATGATAGATGGATGGATGGATGGATGGATGGATGGATGGATGATGGATGGATGGATGGATGGATGGATGGATGGATGGATGGA
>JAPQRN010000027.1:2371725-2382636 GCA_037367275.1 Coranthus polyacanthus
CAGATCCAGACCGGGATCCAGATCCAGACCAGACTCAGACCGGGATCCAGACCCAGACCGGGATCCAGATCCAGACCGGGATCCAGATCCAGACCAGACTCAGACCGGGATCCAGACCGAGACCGGGATCCAGATCCAGACCGGGATCCAGACTCAGACCGGGATCCAGACCCAGACCGGGATCCAGATCCAGACCGGGATCCAGACTCAGACCGGGATCCAGACCGGGATCCAGACCCAGACCGGGATCCAGACTCAGACCGGGATCCAGACCCAGACCGGGATCCAGACTCAGACCGGGATCCAGACCAGGATCCAGACTCAGACTGGGATCCAGACTCAGACCGGGATCCAGACTCAGACCGGGATCCAGACCCAGACCGGGATCCAGACCCAGACCAGGATCCAGATCTAGACCGGGATCCAGACTCAGACCGGTGTCCAGATCCAGACCGGGATCCAGATCCAGACCGGGATCCAGATCCAGACCAGACTCAGACCGGGATCCAGACCCAGACCGGGATCCAGATCCAGACCGGGATCCAGATCCAGACCAGACTCAGACCGGGATCCAGACCGAGACCGGGATCCAGATCCAGACCGGGATCCAGACTCAGACCGGGATCCAGATCCAGACCGGGATCCAGACTCAGACCGGGATCCAGACCGGGATCCAGACTCAGACCAGGATCCAGACTCAGACTGGGATCCAGACTCAGACTGGGATCCAGACTCAGACCGGGATCCAGACTCAGACTGGGATCCAGACTCAGACCACATCACCATAATCAAGAATAGAATCCTTTTCCTTCATCAAAAAGTTGTTTCTATTTCTTTACGGGAAACCGTTTTTTTTACCGTAATTTGCTGAAAACACAGTCATAGAAAATGCAGGAAGTGAAGCTGTCACCTTCAGGAACATACTCAGAAGCAATTACAAACATCTGAGGAAACGTGAGATATGATCATCTGAAAGGACAGAAAGTCTATTCAGAACACGCTCTGCAGCGTTTTCCATAAATAAGGTGATTAATCCCAGAAACAGACTTTATTTATTCAGTATTTAACACTAAGTGCTGTGTTATAGACGAATCATGGTTGCATTAAAAGGCTCGTACTGATGTAGTTCAGGGTTCAGCTTCTTCGTCGGAGCCTCAAGATGATTTATTTTCCTCCATTTTTGATATACGCAGATAAAGCTGTGTGGAAAAGCATCCCCGGTGTTAAGATGCAAAGCACTGTGGTTAAAACCGCATCAAAAGACTTCAAAGCAGACGGGACAGCGTGTGAATACAGAGTGTCTTCACATCAAATACAGAGATAAAATGTGGACTGTACACGGCTTTTTATTTACGCCATCAAAAGAGAAACAGGATTTGTACAGACAAAAATCAATTTTTATCCTCGACGTGTGGGTAAAGTGCTCCACTCCAGCCTTGAATGATAATCCGTTGTCTTCGTGTGATTGTACAGGACGATTCCAATGAACTGAGACATTTCGAGAACAAACGCATCGACTGGAAAAACTGCCTCGTTGCAGCTTCACAACGACATGCGATCACGTTGTTTTATACAAGACAACGTGAAATGATGCAAATACTTCAAAGAAACACTCTCTACTTAGTAATTACTGAGCAGGAAATGGGAACGTTATCTCTGTCATGTTGTGTTTCCTCAAAATATAGCCCCGCCCCCCCTCACTGGTAAAAAGCTGACAGGGTGATGATGCAGGACCTGGACCTGAAGGAGACTGGTCCTGACCAACCTGAAGGGTTTCCAGGTCCGGGTCCACCTCACTGCACATTATTCAGCTTATTACACATCTCTTTACTAATACTACGACTGTGCATCGAGTAGAAGAGGTTTGTTATTCACAGTTCTAGTGGAGTTGGAGTGAATACACTGTCAGCAGGTGGCGCTGTAGGCTACGTTACACATGACTCTAATGAACACGGTACAACAAGTCCAACATTCTGTGGCTGTTTTATGGTTCATGTGGGATGTTCACGTCCACGTTTCCGCCTGTACTCAGAGGTTCTCAGTCCACTTGAACTTCGCTCGGTGTCTGACAACCTCTGCTCATTTCCTGAAGTCGTTTTATCTTCTGTTCAGAACCATCAGCCTCACACGGGGGCAGAGATCTCACCTCGTAAATCGTAAATAGTTCATTTGTTTGTCGGTTTGAATCTGAAACAACGTATTAAACACAACAACACAGAGTATGTTCTGTATTCTCGTATACGTGTATGTTTATTTGTATGTATGTTATTTGTACATTCTTGCTGTTTGTCATTTGTTTTTGCAGATAAACTTGAATTTGAACGTATGTTTTCTTCTGTCCAGGTTCTGTGAGTCTCCTTCCAGTGATCCTGAGACGCCAGGTGGGCGTGGCCGAGGGAAAAGGATGCGATTGGCTATGGCAGAGCGACCGTGTGTTGAGCCGACTCCCGCCGCCAAAGTCCGAGGCCTGACGCAGCACAGGAGCCGCGGAGGGGGCGTGGCCGGGGCGGCTGCACCAATCCACAGCAAGGGCCGCAGAGGCAGCCTGAACCTCATTAACAGCAACTGCAGAACGCCTCCTTCTTTCTTCACCGTGGACGAGGTGAAACCCGCCAACAGCTCCTCCGCGCTCTCCTCCGGGAAGCGGAAGAACAAACCGCCGGCCGACCTGGACCTCAGCCTGGTCTCCTCCGACGACATCAAGAACGGGAACGGGAAGAGGATCCGGGCCAAGTCTCGCAGCGCTCCGTCGACGCCGCAGGGCAAATCAGACCCTTCGTTTATGGACCCGGGTGGAGGGTGTACCTCATCGCCGCCTCCTCCGCCCATCCTCATCGACTGCCCCCACCCCAACTGCACTAAACGCTACAAGCACATCAATGGCCTGCGGTACCACCAGACACATGCACACCTGGAGGCCGAGGAGCAGAGGAAGCCGGAGCTGGAGCCCATGAAGGATGCAGATAGTGAGGAGAGACTCTCAGACTGTGAAGAGGCAAACTTGACCTATGACCTCTCAGAAACAAACAACAGCACTAACACCTTGTCTAAGAAACCCGCTCCTCTGTATAAAGTGACCACAGTGGGGTCTCCTAAGAACAGACGGCTGCTCCTCAGTACTGACCACAGCCCCACGGCCAACTCCAAAACCAGAAGAACCTCACTCCTCAAAGATGGGCTAATCGACGACCTCAGCAACCTGCCAATCATCTCCAACATGACCGTGGTGCTGGAGAACTGCATGGTTCCTGACAGGAACTCCACAGTAGAGATGCCCAAGCTGGAAGCCGAAGGTTTGATCGACAAGAAGGGAGGCGCTTGTGACAAAGGGAAGAAGGCCAACGGGAAGGTGGAGAAGCTGTCCAAGTCTCGGACGAACCGGCCAATCGCTCCTGCTCCTGCTCCTCCGAAGCTGATCGCCATCCCCAACACTGCGTACCCAGATACTGCCGCCTCACAGCAGCCATCGCCCATGGCTGCCGTAGGCCTCACCAGTAAGAACCTCCCTCTGAAGCCCATCAAACCAAAGCTGAGCATCGTCGTGGAGCCGAGCCTGGTCAAAGCCACTCTGGTCACCTGCAGCAAAGAGACCAGGAAGAAGGAGAAACGGAGACTGAAGGACAAACACAACAAAGACGCGCCGACCCGGACGCCAAATGGCGACAGCAGTGGAGTGAAAATGGAAGACAGTGGCAGTAAAATCAAGGAAATTTCCGGAAGCCTTCTGAAGGAGCACCTCAGTAAGCAGGAGGTGATGAACGGACTCACAGAGAGCCAGGAGAGCAGGATGGCCAGTATCCGAGCCGAGGCTGACAAGGTTTACACCTTCACTGACAACGCGCCGAGTCCTTCCATCGGTGGCTCATCGCGGCTCGATGCAGCTGGTTGTTGCCTGGCGACAGCAGACAACGGCAGCAAGAACAACAGCCCCGCCTACTCCGACATCTCAGACGCCGGAGACGACGGGGGATCTTCTGAATGTCGCTCCGACGGACTTCGATCAAAGTCTGGCTCCTCTGCGTCCTCTGAGGTGAGCTCTAACAGTAACCACGGTAACTCTGGTAAAACCCCACCCTCAGCAACATCAAAAGACCCCCAGTCTCCATACTACCACAGCTACGAGCCGTACTACCTGCAGGGCTACATGCAGTCGGACCGGCAGAACAGCGGTGGCGGTGTTAGTTTTCACAAAAGCTCCGCACATGATGGAAAAGGGAAAGACAGGAAGGAGGAGGTGAAAGAGGACGACAAAAACTCCTCACATGAGTTCTCCGAGTCGAAGAAAGGCGACGGTCCGCCTCAGTCTCAGCTCCAGCTCGCTATGAGCCAGACCCAAACCGCCCTGGCCCAGTCGTTGTACTACGGCCAGTACTCCAGAGGACTGTACATGGACCAGAAACTGTTGCTGGCATCCAAATGTTGCGACCAGCCGCCCAGCGGCAAGCAGAGAGGCGAAAGGGGACGAGACGGCGAAGACATTAAACATATGGTTGGGGGTTCAGCCGGTGGACCCATGTTGGGTAAAGTTTCAGACGGCGGTAAAGGGTGCTGTCCCAAACCGGTCCTGTCCTACGTGGAGATGAGTGAGAGGGGAGAAAGGGGACAGAGTCTGGGCATCAAAGCGGTGCACGGTGGCATGGTGGACCAAGTCTCAATGAAAGACTGTGACGACATCAAATCGCCCTCCTCTTCCTCTTCTTCATCACTCCACAACCCAAACAGTCAGACAGATCTGGACTCAAATGTTTCCTTTTCCAGTGTAAGTTTCTCCCTCTGTCTATAACCTGCCGCCGCCGCTGATGGTGTTGTTGGTGTGCTTTAATGACTGTTGTTGAGTATCAGAAGAGATTCATCACACAGTGTGTACAGCTAAACCAGTAGGTGCTAATAACAAAGGCCTCTGCGGCGCTGTAGCTCTGCTTCGACATATACCCCAGTCATTGTGGTTGACATTTGATGGATTTGAATGTTTTTAATGTTTAGATTAAGATTAATGGGGGAAATGTGTAACTCCACCTTTAGTTGTAAATTCAAAATATAAAGACATAAAGAAAGAAAAGAAACTTTTCTAATTCATACGTGTTGGTTTCGATATGCTTTTTCAGAAAACCTGTACAGTTTTGAAGCATGTCACATCACATGCAGCTGTCTGCTAACTCTAGCCACGCTGGGTCATGAAACAAAATTCGGGGTCGACCGATTATCAGCTCCGATCCGATATTGAGCATTTTTACAATTATCGGTTATTTATTTTATCCTATACCGGATAAGTTGTGCTACTTTGACCGTGATGGAGTTGCCTCTCTCTGGAGTCTTTTCCATTACAACCTGTTCTGTTCAGGATCCTCCACGTTTCCACCACTTTGAATGATTATAATCAAGGATGTGTCGTCAACAGAGAGTGTTGAGCAGTGGATCGTAATACGTCAGCATATCACCCTCAACTCTTCTTTTTAAGCCTTATACTGTTTTTACATTGATTCATTTCATGCTCCCAGTTTACAAGTCTGTCTCTGTTGTTTTATCACGTTTGACATCACGAACGCGAAAGAAAACAGGGAACAGACGATTCCCCTCGAATCAGGAGAAGTTCTTTCCCCTCGCTGAAGAACAAGTTGAACAAGTTCCCGACTGTACGAAACAAAAATTAATGCTCCTGATGTTTCAACATGTGTTGTAGCATCGTACTGGAGAAGGCGTCAGAGGTGTTCAGGTACATCCAGGTGTCTTACCAGGAATGAAGGCTGATCAAAACCCTGATGTTAGTGGATCTTTTGTCCAGCGTGAGGGGTATTAGTAATCCTTCAATCAACCCAAGCGACGGGTTTCATCAACAGTCCACACGTTCTGTTTTTCCCACCAGTTTCTCCCACTTCGTCTCCATCCTCTCTTTAAAACCTGTAGAATATGAGAAAACCTGCTACCTCCTACTTTAAACGTTCAGAACCAGTTTACTTTTGGTCAAAATGAACTGGAACGGCACCAGTTCCATGTTTGTGGAAAAGGGTTCCCGCCCACAGCTCTACCTGATTGGTGACCAGTAATAACCTCACAACAAGTTTATGTATGATTAGTGAGTATTTATGAGTACTTACTGCCCAGAATCCCTCCGGTTCGATGTAAAAACTGACAGTAAATATTAATTTTACTGAATTGTACTTTCTTTATTTGACAGTCAGCTTCAAAGCATTTCAACAACTCTAAAAGATAATGGATTTTCACTTTTGCAAATTGAGTCTGTGATATTCTTTTATTTTTTGTGATTATATATATATCGACATGAAGAAATACAGGAATTGATATACTATTTGGAAAGCATCAATCATTTTATTGGAGTGATTTTGTGCATAGAAAATCACACTAATAATAGAAGAAACTGAAGCGTTTCTTGTTTTTGCAACCTTCCTGTTGAGTACTTTTCTCCTGTTCTGTTTTCTGTTTTTTAGTCGATGACTAGACGAGCCTCTTCTGGTTGTTTAATAAAGTTTTCACTGTGATTAGCGACAAACTCTGTGTATCTGTAAAAAGTTGATCTTGACCGACGTTACTACTGCGAATGCGCTCATCACGGCGTCGTTCCAAACCGGTCTCCTTAAATCCTAATAATCGGTATCGGCTCTGAGAAAAGCTTATCGGTCGACCCCTGGTATGAACTGGATGAATGTGGTGTCGGGGAGAGCAGGTTGTTTTCGTTTCAGTTCTGTTCTCCGGCCGCTCATGTGTGAGATGTGTCTTGATTCATTGGGAGGGACGCCGCACTCCTCACATCCCGCCTCTGAACGGCCGCCTGCCGTTGAAACGTCGTCATCCTCCATCAACATCCCACTCAGAGTCAGTGATAGATGCTCTGTCTATGGCTCTGTTCACTCACAGTGTTTCCTCTATAGTCACTCGGCAGCGGTGGGCCGCCGCAGCAGAAATTCTACACCCCAGATAAAACCAAATGAAACACATAAATTAGACGCTCCCTCCAAAAACCACAAAAGGAAAACCATTTAGTCTTTCAAAAAAAAACAAACAAGGTATTTAGTTTTAGCTCTGTGACTGGCCATGTAAACAAAACCGGGGACAGAGACGTGGACCGAAGTTGAACTGACCTCAAAATGACTCCCACCCACCACTGTTAACAAAGAATTATAGGGGAAACACTGCAACTAGCACCAACACTTGTCCCCATCGATCTAGCCCTCAGACGGCCCGGCCTGGGCTCACCGCCTCCCCCACAGCAAATACTCAGAGCTACAGAGTCAACATGGGGAGGAGGCCGAGGAGGGGGAGGCAGACAGGGGGAAAGAGTGGGCGGCTACAGCCGAGCCGGCGGGGGCCAAGATGACCTCCGGAGGAGCAGAGCGAGGAGGGGGAGACGCTAAAAAAGCCAGGATCGTCGGGTCGCACGACCTCCTGCCCGCCATGGACATGGAGGATCCGGACCGGCTGGAGGGACTGGAGGAGCAGAGCCAGGAGCCCATGGGAGGGCTGTCCGAAGAGTCCCAGAGCGCCCGGGCCGCCGTGTCCCCTCCCATGACCCCCCAGCAGCCCTACATCCAGTACCAGCACTCCTCCTACCCGCCGTACCTGGCCATGTGTGAGGGCGGCGGGGGCTCCTACAGAGGCGTGTCCCCGACCCTGGTCCACAGTTACCCAGGTAAGACTTTAAACTGTCCTAAATCTAAACCAACCCCTCAGTACTAATACCATGTCTCAGTCCAAATCTACAGACGAACCTGAGGCTGCTTCTCCAGTCCTGTGTGTGGAGCCACAGTTTAGAGCTGAATCTGATCACTGATCTGTGATTACAGCTGTCAATCACACATTTAACCCCTACCTGTCTGAAAACACATGTGAGAAGTCAAAAGCTTCTGTCATGGAGCTGACTTTCACCATTTGTAAATCCACCGTCCACCACACCTACCTCGTGTCTACAGACAGAGTCCCAGCAGGTTAAGCGGTGAGCCCGGGATGTACGTTGAAATTCTGATAGAAAAAACATTGACGTTACACGTGTTGATTGTTTGCAGAAAACGCACAATGGCAACATTTTTTCCTTGCGAAGTGGTTGTTTGAAGAAAAGTTTCCCATGAGTGAGGAGTGGACAGTGAATGTGTAAATCTTATAGTTATTTAGAAATTATGAAATATACGTTCATCAGAGAAAACTTTAGTAATCCCAGATGGACAATTCATTTCCCCAGTGTCTTCACACAACTTCAACTTCAAAACTCACGTCGCAGATCACAGAACTACGGTTACCGATACATTATATGTCTGACTAAAACGAAGAATAAAGGGAATGATGATGAGTGCCGTTATCTCTATTAGTTCTTTTCTTTCTAATAAACCATGCACCGTCCGACGAGGCTCTGAGGAGAAGCACTATTTTTACAACCAAAGATAAACAGCAGACAGATTTTTGCAGAAACCTCATCTGCTGACGGTGTGGACAGTCACCAGAAAACTGTCTAATGTTTAAATATGCACCAACCAGACCGAGGAGGAAGATTTACTCTAAACCACGCATTGGACGAGAAGCTTTTATGAAGAGTTAACTCAAAGTTCAGTTCACACACAGCCCCAAAAAATGAACTACTTCACCTTCATTTCTTCAGTTTTTCTATTTTTTTCTTCCGTTCTTTATTTGAAAAGTTCCAGATAAAATAACAGTGAAGTCAAACCAAACGGAGGATCATGAGTTTCATAGTTCATAGTTTCTTATCAGAAATATTTTTCTGACACTGATGGAAATAGTTTTATTCAAACTGTAAACTGGAGTTTTCTTTTCGATCTTTCAGATTCGGGGTTCGGTCTTGCTCAGTGTGTGATAACTCTCCTCTATCCCAAGGAAGCCCAGTGTCGAGTCTGTCATGTCCAGATCTATCTCCACATTTCATTATCTCTAGTGCTGTAGATGGTTTGACACCGTCCACTATCGTTCTGGAATACAGCTAAAACTTCTCTGGGTTGTTTTTCTAGTGCTGAGCGCAAGATGCTGCAAATAAAACAGTGTTGTTTTGGTGGAACATGTTTCGCATGAGGAAGCGCTTCATGGTATTAAAATCAGTAAATGCCAACAAAAGAAAACAGTGCAGAAAACCTGCCATTTTCAGGCTGAGGTTGTCGTTCTTTGACGTAGTGATAAGGACTTTGAAAACGGTAACAAACAAATAAGAACAATCCTGATACCGTGAGACAGAAATATTTAACCTTATTCCACCAGAGAACATCCAACAAGCCTGACTAACCAATGGCAGCAAAGGGTTTTCAGTCCAGAACGATGATCATTTATTTACACAAAGTGGTAGAACGAGGATGAGCAAAGCCAAGCAAGAAACAAACCAATCTAATATTTAAAAGTAACTCATATTATGTCAAATGAATGTGTCCAGCTGCAGCACGCAGGAGTAGATGGTGTGTTTCATCTGCGACTGTTTCTCTGCGTGTCCTCCAGGCTTCCATTACCCTCTGTACGGGAAGACGGCGGGCAGGGAGGAGTCGGAGGTGACCCCGCCCAGCAGAGGAGGAGCGGCGGGCAGCAAGCAGAGCGCGGACTCGTCCTCATCGTCAGCCATGGAGCTGCTGCAGCAGCAGAGCCATCAGTACCACGGAAAATCACCTGCTGTGAGCGTCCGCACGACACACGACAGAAACAGACCTGCACGAATCAAAAACACCACAAACAACACCTGTAACACCTGACGATAGACGATACGAAACATACAGAACCACTAAAAATCCAAACAATAACTAACGCTAAAAATAATAAACATGCAGACACGATGGGAAGGACGTCAGATAAACCAAACCATGCAAACAACAAGCAAACAGAAGGACTTTTAGAAGGAGGTTGACAGACGCACATTGTCCTGGTCTTAAGACCAAAGACAACCTGAGACAAAACACTGACAGTGTCATGAACGTAGTCGGACCTTCTCACAGTGTGAAGCTGCTACGACCTGCGTCTGATTAACAACCAGTAAGAAGTCAACATGAAATGACACTGATGGATGTGAAGCTGTGAAGTCCTAACCTCAACCTTTATTTGCATCACAGCTCGTCCTCTTTCCTCCTCTGTTCCCTCCGGTTCACATTTTTTCCGTTCACATAAATACCACTTTTTATCGATCGGTAGCTTAGCTTGTTTTCAACTATACGATGTGCGTTGATGATGTTTACTTCTTGAACTTTGACTTGTGTCGTCGTAGCCTGAGTTCAGTAGGTTTTATCATCACAGTCTGTACATGTTTATTAGATCCATGCCTCACACTGTGGCTGGAGATGAACTTAACTGTAGGAGCCTTAAGGAGCTCTTTCAAAGGTTAAGATGCTTCGTGAATAACTTTCATCTTCACTGGGATCTACTGTCATTCCTTGAAAAAAAGAATTTCGTCACTAGATGCAGCTCGTCGTACAAGGAAGCTTTTAATCTGCAGATGAAGAATTAACTTCTGGATGTTTGGGCTTTGATAACTCATTAAACTAGTCTACACTCAGAAGAGGTTCTGAGCCAGGCCTGGTACCTTCTGAGAACATCTAACTCACTCTGCCTTTATATGAAAAAGAAAGGACTGATGTCAAAGTCAAAAGATCAAGTTTAGGGTCAAAGTCAGTTTTTTACCCTGAAGTCTGACTGGAAAGTGATGAGGACAGAACGTGGTCAACGTTACTGTATGATCATCTCAGATCTATGTGTTATTGAGTTATGATTCAAACAAACAAACAAACAAACAAACAAACAAACACACAGACAGACGACACGACGGCCTAATATGAATGAACGAATGAATGAACAAATGAATGAATGAATGAACAAATGAATGAACGAATGAACGAATGAATGAACAAATGAATGAACGAATGAACAAACAAACGAATGAATGAACGACCAAACGAACGAACAAACGAACGAACGAATGAA
>JAPQRN010000027.1:2382736-2400745 GCA_037367275.1 Coranthus polyacanthus
GAACGAACGAACGAATGAATGAATGAATGAACAAACGAATGAACGAACGAACGAACGAACGAATGAATGAATGAATGAACAAACGAACGAATGAACGAACGAATGAATGAACGAACGAACGAACGAACGAACGAACGAACGAACGAACGAACGAACGAACGAACGAACGAACGAATGAACGTGGAGGAAACCGGCTGAATGAATCCAGACGTGTGTGTTTCGGTGTTTTTCGTCCTCTCAGCCTGGAGAGAAAGGTTCCCCCGAGGGCGAGAGAGAGACGGAGCGAGACCAGAGGAACCACGTGTCGTTCGCCCGACACCTGCACACACACCATCACACACACCTGGGCATGAGCTACAACCTGATGTCCGGACAGTACGACATCTACCAAGGTACGTCTGTCACGTCCACCGCATTCAAGTAAAAACCCAGAGTCAGTGAATCTGTCCAACAGTTGGACCAGATGTTTCAGAACTAGACGAACACGTTGAACCGACGTGTTTCCTCGAGCTCATGTTTTTGAATTGATGGATCCAGAATAAAAGAGTTTTTTCAGTTTCTATGTGGTGTGAACTGAATACTTTAAGTTTACAGGTTTTAGTTTTCTCTCATTTCATTTCTTCTCATTTCCTCTCGTCTCTTCTTGATAAAACGCCGTTTGCTGTTTGGTTCAGATTTCCTCTCTGTGTCTTTGTTCGTCTTCGTGTGAAGGTTTGAGCTCCAGGTCTCTGGTCTCCAGTCAACAGGTTTCAGGACACTCCTCGACTGGTACGTTTCATTTCATCACCTCCTCAACATCCTCTGTGTTGATGCACATTCATGTAAAGCTCCTGTTGTTCCTTCAGGAACTTAAAGTAACTCAGTACATTTGCAGATATGAAGGTTTCTGTACTTTATACATGGACTGAGCTACATTTTCTCTGACAGATTAATTTATATTAACATTAAGTGAAAATGCCAAACTTTCCTCAGGTTAGAATAGATTGATAGTAAATCTAATTGGCAGATTAATGAGAAATGAAAGTACTTGTTAGATGCATTCTATTATAATAAAATGAGTACTTTTTGTCTGATACTTTAAGTACATTGTGCTGATAATACTTAAGTACTTTAACTGAAGTAAAGCGTGTGACTATGTCTTCAGGCAGTTATTCTTGGATAAATCAAGGCGCTGGTTTGCGTGGATTTATTCAATCCTCGACATATGAATGTTACGTTTCCAATAATGACATGTGGTGTAAAAATAAAGGAAATAAATGTGATAAAAGTCTTTTGTGCTGCTGCAGTGAATGCATTGATTGAGTACAAACGCAGCTTTGTGACTGTCCTTTGGATCATTCAATGGACACAGTTTAAAAACGTCACCGTCTCATTAATTCTGCTCTGAAACACACTTTTATTCATGACTCTGCTCAAGTCTTTCTGATCATTACTGTGAGCTTCTGTGCTGAATATCTCCGAGATGAACCGAGATATTCATTCGCATCTTATTGAAATTATTTGACTAAATCTTTCATGAAATGCAAACTGAGAAGAAAATGAGCTGGAGGATCGTGGCTCCGTCTGACGGGTCAATAAATCTCACATCCGCACCGTCTCTGCCGATATTAACGGCTCATACGGCTCCGTGTCGCTGGCGTGTCGTTGCCTAAATGATCATCCAGGAGCTCATTACCCGCTCGGTGTTTAGAAATCCACAGGTCATATATCACTGCCTTTGTGTGAATGTGTGACAAAATGAAGAGGCGACCTGCGGAGAGAGCATAATGTGATCATTACCTGTAAATGGTAATTGCTGTGAAGTAAAGGAGATTAACAGGAGAGACGCTGATTAATTAAGAACAGAAACAGTTTAGAAAAGCCTGAAGCAGCTGCGGTTTGTAGCGTTCAGACCCGGAGATAAACCAGCTGAACCGCTTTATATCTGAAAGGAACAATAAGTGACAGTTTGCTTGTTTGTTTGTTTGTTTGTTTGCTTGTTTGTTTGTTTGTTTGTTTGCTTGTTTGTTTGTTTGTTTGTACACTGGGAGACACAGTTAGTGGGGTTTTCACTGTTAAATATTTCATTTCCTGAGACCGAGACTTAAAAATACATCATGAACTGACAGAACGACCATATTTATAAAGTACTGGTAAAAATAAATAAATACAGAAAACCATGAAATGTATTTTTTTATAAAAGTTAAATTCACTTAATTTACTTAACGTGACTCATCCATTAGTTTCTGTCGTTTTGAAGTCAGTAGTTTGCGTTTTGGTCGTCGTCGTCGAACGTGACCATATTTAGACAAAAAGGGGCGGAGCTGTGGGAGCTAGCTAATGCTAAAGGCTAACTTACTGATTGGGTAAAACTTCCACAAGCATCATGTAACAAAGTCATTTACATCTTGTTAGTGTATCTTATGAACCACAGCTACAGTCGAGCTCTTTGTTTATTCAATAAATAAGCTCAGAAAGTCTGACTCAGCAGGTGAGCGAGCTGTCAATCACACCTGTCAATCAAAGGGCGGCGCGGCAGACGTCCGCGGGCCACGTCTGGAGCCGGTTTCTCATTAACTTCATGCTTCAGTCTTTAGTCTTTTGTCCACAGAGGGACTCACAGCCTCCATGTTCTGTCTTCTTGTCTCCACAGACAGCGAAGGGAAGAAGTAGGGCCATGTGACCACGTCTCACATGAGGAACGGCAGATTTATCAGACATCAATTCCATGGTGTTGAATAAGCTTCGCCTCGCTGAGAGGCAGAGAACAAAAAAAAAAAACCTCTTTGATTTCTTACTAATGAAAACCACCTGTTTTATAAGACGCCACGAGGAGCCGACGGACGAACCACAGACAAGTTCAGGATCTTTCTGAAGGAGGAACTCTGTATAAATCCAGAACCACAGGCTTTTAAAGCTTTCAGTTTTGCAGATTTTGACCGAAATAAGCGGCGTAAATAGATGAAACCATCGCGCAGAGCCGCGGCCTCAGCCGTGCTGTTTAACTTTATAAAATGCACATTTATTGTAGTGTATTATGATGATGATATGACTGAATGTACTGATGATGACTTACATTATCCCAATAGTGTTGATGGTTTTTTAAACTCCTGTTGGGAAACAGCATTAGGAAGCTAAAAGATCTATTATTATCCTTATTATTCTCATTATGATTATTGAAGTGGTCCTCCTCCCTCCATAGTGCTGACGCTACATTTGTATTACTAACCTGTACTTGAGCGTAACCATGTTGATTGTATTGTCTTTATGTGAGAGTAAACCTTCACATCGACCTGCCCAGTGCCATGTAGGAACCCAGTGGTGTATATATTCTGTACAGATTCATGGCAGAGCACTAACATGCTTTATTGTACTCTATGTTGATGTCCATCAGCCGAGCGGGGGAGCAGTGGGTGGAGCTTCAGTTATACTTCAACCAAAACACTTACATACGTGTCGAATCTACGTTAACCTCAGGTTGTGCCTCTTTAGAAATCTGTACTTTTACGTTTTCGACTTCCAGGACAACGTGTGTCATGAAACCACAAGTGTAAGGACATGTTTTAAATGTATTATGTCATGACTTGTGTTAGATGAACATCAGACTCTAGTTGTGATTTTTATGTTATTAATTATTTTTTTAGCTGTTTTTCCTCCTTAATGTCAGTAATTCTGGTTGAGAAACCTAACGTTATCCATCGGCCGCTAAAAAAACCCCAAACTTTGAAAACTTAAACACAGGAGACCATTATTAAACGCTGTTTGTTTCTTTTTCTTATTTCTTTTCTAAACCTAAACAAGCTGTTTTGTGTCGAAACCAAACCTTAACCATAAATGCAACTGATTTTTTTTAACACTAATGCAGATTCTGTGCATGTATGTTTGGAAGTGGAGCTGACGTGAGGACGGTGAGGACGGTGAGGACGGTGAGGACGTGTTGTGTGAAATCAGGTTCATGTTCATTATGTCGGTTGAAGGTTTGGTACAAACACTGCGTCCTGGTACAGTTTCATGTTTTTGTCCACTTTTTGGGCCCAAACATCCCAGCGATCGTCTTCGTACGTTCAGTCCAAACCGGAGCAGACGTGACAGGTTGATATTGGCTGTAGACGTTTGTGGATTATTCTTATTGTTTTAACTGAAACCTGGTGTTTTCGTGAGAGGCACAACCTGCGGCAGGTGAATGAACGTTACTTTGAGTCACATGACGTCTGTGTGAAGGACGATTCCAGTGAGGCTTTGCTCATCTTCTGACGTCGGTTTCCTTCTTGGTAGCTCTCAGGTTGGCAGGATACTTCACACTGAATGGAATTTGGCATCTTCACTCAGGTAGAATGAACGAACTGAGTTTATGACCAAAAAGAAGCTTTTCAGGTCACGTCGACTTGTCAAACGTTTTGCAGTGGCCGTGGATTTGTTTTACAAACTTCTCATTCAGCCATGGTTTGAGAACATGCTACGTTTGGTTTAATTTGGAGGAAAAAATAAAAGATAGCAGCAGCTAAAGTCATGTTAAATACGGAACGCGGTAACAGTCGCTCTTTAAATTATGTTGAGTTATGATAACGCTGTTATCTCGTTTTCTCGTGATAACAGGTTCATTTACGTCACTAATTCAAGAAAACAAGAGATAATTTATCACAGTGTTAGAACAGTGTGAAATGAAATTTAACTCGAGATAATTAAATATTGTTATAACGAGAAAATGAGCTTTGTTCACAAGTTAATGTTTACTAAATGCACATTATGCAACATTTCTGCATCGAAATACCTAAAAAAAGCACGTTGTGTATTTATTTGACTTGTGTACTTCCAGAAATCCATCATTTATTTACTGTAAGAGTCTGTTTGATTTGTTCACCTGGAGTCATATCCCCTTTAATAAGTTCACATTAACATTACTATTAACGTCTTTTGCTTTTGCTTTGATTGAGGCAGAAAATACATTCTGTGTTTAACTTGTGATCTCAAAATAACAGCATTGAAATAACTAATATGTTCGTTAAACGTCTGCAGTGAAACGATGAATGTCGAGCCGCTTCACTTCCTTTAATTCAACATAAACGTTAGTTACAGTGGAATCACAAAGCTGGTCAAAAACACAGAAGAATTCACTTAAAAGTTTGATTTTACAAACAAATATTTGTAAAAGTCCTCATTTTAACAATGATGTGATGCTGATACCAGACATTACGTTGACTCTGGACTTGATTTGAAACCGATGACACTGGAATTGTCCCTGAACTAAACCGTCCAATCATCAGAAGTCCCACAATCCTTTGCTCCGCCCGTGCCCCCTTGCTTTAAACGAACTAGCTCACAGCAGAGCGTCCGACAGACGGGAAGGTCAGGGGTTCACGTCCCGGTAGAAACCATGGATGACCAAAAACCAGTCTTATGTCCACAACCTGGTGCTGCTACTTGTTTTTGTTTTTCTCCACATCTGAACCAATCAGAGGCAGGAAAACGTGTATTTTTGTTTGTTTCTCAGTGAGACTAAATCCCGGTTGTTTCGTCCGGTTCATTAGAAGCACACGACGTGTTGTTTTTGAATGAAGGTTAAGCTAAATGCTCTGGAATGTTGTGTTCGTGGCTGTAACCAACGACTCTTCTCACTCTGGATGAACCCAAAGTCACGTCTTCAGACACTTTTTTCAATCCAAACCTTAGAGATGTTTCACTGATTTGATAGATTAATCAAAAGACCTCCATGTTTAACAGATTTATGTTTTTTAATCATTGAGGAAAATGTTTTTTTGAGCTGCAGGGGATTTTAGCTGCAGTACCACAAGTGACCACTGGGGTAAATTGACAGTATCCAACTCTCTTCATATGACAAAAGGAGAGCGATTTAAAAACTCTGCTAAATGAGGACTCTAGCAGTGCTTGGTAGAGATAGATTAAAACATTAAAAATCATGTCATTTCATGGCAAAAACACAGCAAAAAGTACATGTTTAAACCAAGATGGTGGACTTCCTGTTGGGTTCACGGTTTGACTCTGAGAGGCTTCTTCTGCGTCTGGACCTGATGCATGTTCACACCAGCTTTGGTCCGTCTACGTCAAACCTCATGCAGGGGCTGATTTTTTAAACGGTTTAAGTCCATCCCCGAAACCCCTAAAATATGACATTTTTTCTGACACTTTGAGGATGTTTAGCCCCTAAAAAAAGAGTTTTAGAAAAGCACCGAATCCTGCATTTTGAAAAGAGTTTCTGAAGACAAAAAGGGCAGAAAATTGGACATTTGAGAAGCAAAATGTTCTCCCTTTTACCCAAAAAACCACTGAAACCATTCATCCAGCTGCGTAACACGTCTTTTCTCCCAGTGATTCCTTCGTCTCTGAGTTTGCGTTCACTCGGTTCATGTTTGGTAGATGTGTTAAAAGTACAAAGTGTAAATACAGACATGAATCCACACGACCGTGCTCGTCTGGCGGCTGCTCTGCTTCAGCCACACAACAACACCTGACCTGCATCGTATCAGTGATCATTACTACTTGAATATAGTGCTATGAACTCTGTTTACAAAGTCCTGTCGTCTGTTGGGAGACACGGCGTTGTCTTATAAAGGCTGCTTGGTTTGTTCAGTTCATCACCCGGTGCATCCAGTTAATAACACACTGAAGACGTTCAAACATGAGACCTGCTGTTGCTTTTTTATACTGTATATGCCTTAATTCATATGTTTGGCAATCATGATTAAAGGATGTTTATATATAAAATCTTGTCTCTGGAGTTTTTTTTTTCCCTCAAAAGAGAAAATATTCGTCTGTATCTGAGCTGTATTTATTATATACACAAGGAACAAGGCCGTTTAATCCATACGTGTGTTTTGTCTATAAATATCAGATTTGTAATAATTTCACACCAATACACAGCAAAATACACACAAAAATACACACCAAAATACACACAAAAGCAAACAACTGACATGTAAGGCATGAGCTTTAGTCCAGAACGATCTCACATTGTGTGTTTGCTCTTTAACAAACTGTGAGAAGTGTATATTCATGTTATCTATGTTTATATCTGAACCACCGTCCCTGCATTAAATATTAAACATCATGTTCATAAGACACAACAACAATACTCTGCAGTCAGTATTCATTTTCAAGTTTAATGATCTCATTAGAAACAGTTCGATCCCAGTTAAGTTGAAGGCAGTTTACCAGAAATGAATGGAGTTACCGTTCAGTAAGATTAAAGTGTTTGAAAGTGATTCACGGCTCACGTTCCAGTCTGAGGACATGAACCGACTGCACACACCAACAAATACAATCTGACAATCACAGATGTATTCACAATGTGCAGATGTCGTCTCTGGCATCAATAAATACCTGATTCATCCTTCATTCATATGTCAGTGAGAAAGGAAGGCGTTTTTTTAGGTTTTACACCAGTTGTAAAATCATCTACCATCACGTTCTATTTTACCTAAGACGTGAAGACATGAAATAAAAACCGTGGTGATTTTTACTGTCACGAGTTTTACAACATTCACAACCGTCAAACACTGTATTTTTCCAATGCCTTTCAGTGTTTAAAGTCTCTAAATAAATGGTTTACTCTTTTGTTTAAGTGAAATAAACTTACTCTGATGATCATTTTCATGGTCAGTTTGACACCACGCTGTTTTGGCTGAAAACATATGAGAAATATGAACCTTTGTTTTTGTTTTTTTCTTTTTTGCTGCTGTCAAATCTTTAACAGTATAAAGATATTGACAGTGAGTCATATGATCCCCTTTCTTAGTTTTCATTCTGCATTTAGTGCAGTGTGCTAAGCATTTGTCATTTGTAACCACAGACTGTTTGATGTAACTGTGCCCATGGCATCAGGATCAGAGTCTGTTTATTATATATATGTTTAAAGTATTCAAGAATGACTTTGTATGAATTACTCGGTGTTTGCTCGACAGATGCGACATAGAAGAACAAAGACAAAGGCTCCATAAAGGTAAAGTACAAATAAATAATCAAATAAAACCGGGATAAAATTTGCCAATAACAGTGGAGGCAGAATTGAATGTAAAAAGTAAAGCCCACTATGTGTTGTTTGTATTTTTGCCCTGCAGTTCCACCTCCCACCACCAGGAGGCGCGTCACGCTGCATCGTGTCTGTCATCACTTCCGCTTTTAAAACAAAATGGGTGGCGCCAAAGCGTCACAACAAGGCGGCTGTTTGATTCTTACAACGGCCGCTCAGCCTCTCCGCGGATAAACACGTCTTTACGGTGTTCATTTCAGTTTCATATCCACGTTTGAGTCCGGCTTGAAACCGAGACTCAAACAGGGATTTCGAAGCGTTAAAAGCGTTTTTCGTCGGAGGTTTACAAATGTTAACATGGCTTCGAAAACTGACCAACTTCTGATCGTTGTGTCCATCCTGGAAGGTACGAGGTTTCACCGACTCCCCGAACCCCACACTTTATTTAACACACACAGGCTGGTAGAAGATGATCTGAGCAACTCAACCATAAACCTTAACCCGGGTGGTTAGTTTTAGAAACTAGCTGAAACTAAGCTGTAGCAGCTGTTGGTGAGTCCGCTCTTTAAATCCTGCTGTTGTGTCGAACTCAAGGAGCAGAACCGGCGTCTTTACGTCTTTAGTCAAAAAAACAGCCACTGTCGATACATTACATTAGATTTGAGGTGTTTAAATTACTAATGAACGTGTCTATTATAGCAGGGAGACGCCTCCTGAGCCTGATGAATGTCACTGTCTCAAAATGAACTTTACAGACTTCCTGAAGGTTTGTTTTTAGGATAGTATCTGTCACTTCTCTGGGTTTGATTAATAGACTGAACAGATCCCAACAAACCTGATGTGAAGGTTTGTGTGAAACAAGTTACCACAGCTCAAAGTTAAAAATGAACACATAAAACACACACATAATGCACAACACCAGGACAATCTGCACTGTGAGGGAGACGTCGTTCACTTTCTAATAATGAAACAACCTGTGATAAATACATAGATTTTTTGGTGCAGCCCTAAACTTTATTTTCTGTGATTTAGTTGAATGCAACTTTCCCGACTCCCACGCTAAGTCAACAGAGCAGGGATGCACCGATGAATCAGCTGAGGTTGTTTCTTAACTTTACATGAACTTGTGCTCATTCGAAGACCGTGTGAAGATGTTCTGAAAGACTTTTAAAATAGTTCAGTTCAGCCTATTTCAATATATAATGATGTCTTTGTTTCTGTGGCACAAAAGGGAGGATAAATAACAATAAAAATAACCAAACAGAAAAGAACATCAGCTATGAGCCACATTGGCATTTTGAATATTGGTATCGGCCCAGAATTTCACAATCGGTGCATCCCTAAAATATAGTTTTTTACCCTTTATTTATCCAGGAAGGTCCTGTTGAGATACAAGATGTTTTCTTCTAAGGAGTCCTGGTCAAACTGGCAGCAACAAACAGTTTCACATAGAAAACACACTAAATATATAAAAACAAGACTGTAAAAGAAGAGAAGTCGACTAAACCAGTGAATTCCATAACTCAGACCTTTACAGAGGTTCATGTAAAGCAGCAACAAGAAAGCATAAATAATATCATGTTGAAATGAGCATCGATTCAGTCAGATCTCGCTGTGACCAGCTCTGCGATGATAAACGGGGACTGTTTAGTAAATCCACGTCTCCTTTCCCAGGTCGGCACTTCCCAAAGAGTCCCCGGCTCAGTCTGGTGGTCCAGGCCAGCTTCGACGGCGAGCAGCTGTCCACAGACCCGGTGGAGCACAGAGAGCAGCCTCAGTTCAGCACCGAGCTGGCCTGGGAGCTGGACCGCAGGACGCTGCACCAACACAGGTACCGCACCTCGGATGAAATGGAACGGAAACTAGAGGCGTAGACTGGTTCCAAATCTAAACATAAACCTACAGTTGAGGTCGGACGTTAACATCCATTCCATTCTGAACATTAGAGTAGATTAGAAAGATGGCTTCCTCTGCTACACCTCTGTCTCATGAAACAGATTCTTCCGTTCGAGTTCCCGTTTATTTAAATCTGCTCCTGTCGTTCACAGGCTGCAGAGAACTCCCATCAAGCTGCAGTGTTTTACTCTGGACTCCATCAGTAAGAAGAGAGAGAGCGTGGGCTACATCGTCCTCGACCTGCGATCGGTGCAGGAGGTCAGACAGGTGGGTCTGGATTGGACTAGTCCTGGTGTGTGATGTCCTGACGAGGCCGGCGTGGAGCTCAGTTTGTTCTGTTTTGTCTGTGACAGGAGCCTCGCTGGTATCCTCTGCTGAGCAGTAAATACACCAAACAGAAACCAGCCCTCCTCCTCAGCATGCAGCTGGAGAACGACACCAAGCCCTCTGAGCCTTCTCCTGATAGGTTCAAAGCCAAGAAAGCCCCGCCCCGACAAGGTCAGCTGACTCCTGAAAACCGTTTGTGTTGTTCTCACATCAGTGAGCTTTAAAAAATTACAGGAAACAGGAAAACGCTTTGTTTAAGCCCCTTGTGATCTTCTTTGTCTCGTCTGCTTTAGGTTCTTCTGCTGTGACCGATCTGCTCCCAGACAAACTGGAGGCTGTACTGGTTCCAGATCAGGGTCACCATCAGGTCGGACCTGCAGATCACTGCTCCGACATGTTCGTCCTCTCTGTCACTGTGGCGTTCGCTACCAAACTAGAACAGGTAAGAACCAATAACCTCTGACCTGAGGCGTTAGCAGGCAGAGCGCTGGCGTTAATCCTGTAGATTAACAGAAAAAAACAGAAGAAAACAAGACGTTGCTTCATACATTTCCAGCTTCTGGAATCCAGTTTGATAACGGCAAAAGAAAACCAGCTGATGTGACAAATGACAACTAGTCCAGAAGTTCCCGTTACAAAACTATAAAACTATAAAATGTCTTAAATACAATCGGAGATGATCTGTAGTGAAGTAAGAACTGAAACAACTGGATTCACACTTTAACCAGTTTTCTTTGCTCATAAAGTCTCTGATCATTTCATAATCTTCTGTGGTTCAAGCTGCACGGCGCAGGGTTTTCTCTACCAGTATAAAGTTTAGGTGCAGAACTGAAGCCAAATGACTGTAAAATCAAAGTTGAATTAATAATAATGGTCCAGAATGATGCAAAAAAATAAATATATTTTCTCCCTAAACCCGTCACTCCTGCTCCTGAATCTTCCACAAACTCACAGAAAATACTGATATGAAAAGAGTTTTGATGATTATCACAAATATGGCAAGATAATGATAACTTCAGATAACTTCCATGGATCGTTTCAAACTCCCCAACCACCACTTGGATCCCAGACAGCACCTGAGGCCTCTGAAACCCCAGGAAAACCCTGACTGGGTACCGTTTTATTTGATGACTTGGCACCACAGTGTGTGTTAGTAAGTTTGTGAGTCAGTGTCGTGTTAGATAATGAACAGTGTGGTCCAGTAAACATCCGTTTGTCGTTTTCTGCAGCTGATCCCCAGCACTATGAAGCTGTCGGCAGAGGGATCAGAGTTCTTCTTCTACTACTCTTTACTGGGGAACGACATCACCAGCGAGCCTTTCCACAACCTGCTGAGTCCCAGCTTTGAGCCGGAGCGCGCCTCTATACGCATCCGCAGCAGCAAACAGGTCCTGCACAGCTTCCTGGCTCAGGAGTCCAGTTTACAGGTGAGAGTCCGAACCCGTTTAATTCCAGACAGCGGATCACGGCAGCCTCGATATACAAACATCTGTCAGTGTTTCAAATTACACGAGCGTTTACATATTGAAACATTATTTTTTCTACTTAAATATGTCTCTGATGAAAACAAATAAAAGCATCGTCATCGTTTATTGTGTAACTGGATTTGTCACACAGACAGATTGTGATTGTGATTAAATCTCAGTGTCTCTTAATGTGGTGCCGGTGTCATTGTTCCCTGAGCTGCTGTCCTGTCTTTGTGCAGTCAGTTTAGACCAGGTCCAGCTCTTGAACATGTGCTTGTGTCCATCCTGTTCAGATCCACCTGTGCTGTGGGAATCACTCTCTGGGCAGAGCTGAGGTGTCTCTCTCAGCTCTGTCTGCTTTGTCTGTGGACCTGGAGAACAAGGCGGCGACGGTGGAGGGAGCGTTCGTACTCCATCCTCCAAAGCGCATCAAGCAGACGCTGCCGGCTCTGCCCTCCGACCTGCAGCCGACTGTAGGAGTGGCTGTTACTCTGAGGAGGGAGGAGGTGGCTCCACAGGTACAGAGAGGCCGATTTCACACCTGAATCAACCACACCATCAGTTATACCTTCACGTGTCTTCACACCAGGATGTTTCTCTAGTCTTTAGGGAACAAAGACGGAAGGGGAGTGCAGACCCACCACGTCCCTCCCTCTGCTCCTGATCAGAGACCTCGAAGCTCCTCTCCGCTCCGAAAACCTGCTCCTCCTCTTCCTCCTCCTTCATCACACACGGAGAGCGAAGCAGAGAGTCTTCTGGAGGAGCTTCAGCACAGCAAAGAACAGGCAGGACTGGCAGGTAACGACGCTTTTACTGTGAACGGGACAAGATTCAGTAAAGTCACAGAGAAGATTGTCTTTTTCTGTCCTGGAACTTTTATAACTAATGTTTTACAAAAACAAATGTCACTGTTCTCAGGTGTTTTTCAGTGTAGGGTGGATGAATATATTTACTGCAGTGATATAAACTATAGAAAAATATTCTAAAAGAAGTAAAAAGTCAAACAGGTTTTGCGTGTTTGAACAAGGATCGTCAGTGTCTGTGTTTACAGCTGCAGATCTGGAAGGTCCTGTGCAGCAGCAGATCCAGACCAACGCTGCAGACGGCGAAGCGTCATCCGTCAGTGTCTCTGCTCCCAAAGTGTCCATCCCGTCCTCGGCTCATCATTACTGCTTCTCTCTGGACCTGCGTGGTCTGGGAAACCTCAGCCTGACTCACCCCATCGCTGCTACGCTCAGGTAAGAGGAGGGAAGTCCAGGTCTACTGCCATTTTACTCCTAAAACAACAAAATAATCCAGACTTCCTTGTGTGCAGTTGGACAACAGTGTGTATTTGTTGTTTTTCAGGTATTCGTACCAGTTCTTCGGCAGCTCAGCTCCCATCATGACCAACCCTCCTGTGGAGCTGCAGAGAAACATGGAGGCGTCTCTGCCTCAGTCCTTCTGCGCCTTCGACTTCGCTGCTCTGCCTCAACAACTACAGGACACCTTCCTCAGGTCAAAACACTGACTAACACACACCTGTTTTGTCTTTGATCAGCTGTTTGAGGAGAGAGGATCGTTGTGCGTCTTTATTCATTCATAAGTTGATCTGGGTATCATTGAAAAATATCTGATACCAGTAAAGATACTTCAACTTTGACCTTGATACTCGTTCCTAAACAAAACTCTTTTCGATACCAATGTTATATTTTAACAACAAGAAAATAACACATATACACAAAATGTTTAATTTGTTATATTTTTATATATTATTTTTTGTTTACTACAATGTGATGTAACTTTGTCGTCTGTTTCTGTGAATGTCATCGTTTGCTCTAGAGCTGACGTGAACGAAGCGCTCTGGATGCAGAGTCATGTTAGTCCAGCAGGTGGGGCTGCAGGACCATGTGAAGCCCCTCCATGTGTTTTAATAGGCCTGTGTTTCTGTGTGCTGTAGAGTTCCTCTAGTGGTGGACGTTTGGCACAGAGGCTCCACCAGCAGAGACCAGCTGATTGGACGAGCCTCCGTCCAACTGTCTCACCTCCTGACCTCTGAGAGGACCCGGGGTCAGAGGTCGTCAGGAGAGCAGAGCTGGAGGCAGACTCATCAGGACCGGATCCCTGTCATCGGAACAAACCAGTATGAAACAAAACTGATCATATTGCAATTTTTCTCAGCGACTGATACATCTGTCGTCATCACGTGTGCATCTTGTTTTATTCACCTCATTTTTTACCGTTTTCCGTTAGTTTTTCCTCTTTTGTTTTTCACCACGATAGCCTTATGTAACGTCTTGTGATTGGTCTGAAGGTTTGATCCAAAATGTCTTTTCATTTTGTTACTGTATGTGAACAAAATCATGGTTCAGTTTGATCCAGACCGAGACCAAAGACGCACATCTTTCTGCACATTTGGTTCAAATCAAAGTCCAGACCAAACGAGATAGGTGTGAAAGCGCCCTGAGATACATTGACGTTTAACATTTGGTTGACAAGAAGTAACGGAACGCACAGATTTCACTTCAGTGTGTCTCAGCTACATTTAGAACCTTTACCGACCTGTGTGTCGCTCCTTCAGTCCAGGTGAGAAGGTGGCAGAGCTGAGTTACGTGGCCACACTGGAGGACCTGGGCCTGGTGAAAGCCACAGAGGTCGTCGTATCTGACTCTTCACAGGTGAGATACTGTGTATTCATGGGATTAGTTAGGAGCAGACCACTAATGCTGGCCTCAGACAAGAGGATACCTGCGAGGATTGTGGGTCCACTTTGCTCCTGCTGACAGTCACAGGGACGTTCCCAGTTTGAGCCAGGTTTTGAAATTGTCAGTTTTGTGTCAGTCTAAACACTCAGGATATTCATGTTTTACCTGTTTGTACCCTCTCATATAATCAGACCGAACACCCAGCCCCCGTCCAGACGTCCTCCCACCCTGCGGCCCCCAGACCTGCTGCTCCCAGCCTGACCTCGGCCCCCCCGGCCCCCACGGCTCCCAGAGACACTCTGGAGTACCGCACGGCCCTGGAGCTGGAGCTGTGGAAGGAGGAGCAGGAGGATCTGTTTGATGACCAGGTACAGAGTCTGTCTGTGCTTCTGCTGTCTCTACCAGAAAGTCCAAAGTCATTTACGTTACACCACTGTGTGTGTTTCAGCTGAGGAAGAAGGAGCTGAGCCACATGCAGGCTTTGGCCGAGGAGTGGAAGAAGAGAGACCGAGAGAGAGAAGCTCTGGTTAAAAAGAAGGTGAAACACACTCCTAAACATTCCCTTTCCTGTACAGACTCCTGCGATGCTCACTGTGTCTTATTGTCCATCTACAGGAGGTGGAGTATAATCTGCTGGAGGAGCAGCTTCAGAAAACTCTGTCTGATCTGGAGAGGAGAGAGAAACAGCTGACTGAGTCCGAGCTGCAGGTTAGAGTCTCCTCTCACGCTGTACGCAGCACAAAACTCCTCCCGTTATTCACTCATGTAGTGTTTATGGTTTATACATGTTTTCATTTAAGTGTGAACGTTCTGAGCCTGAACTCCAGCCACTGCGTGAACATTTCACCACGGTCTGTAAGAGACAGGGTGACGGACCAGAACAGATCACAAAACAGCTTCAGCTCAGAGTCAGAAAATGAACCATGTTTCGACTGAACACGACGGTTAGAGGCGGTGATTGTTTTTAATACAAATGTGATGACGTGGAGTCGCACTAAATGTTCGACTCTGCTTCATCATGAGGTGGGAAGGAGAAACAAGTGTTGAGTTGAGCCGATTTCACCTAGAAAATGCAGATTTTTATACATTTATATTATATTCACGTTATTTGTGTTACATTTTTGTGTGTTATTCCAGTATTGGTGTGCCATATAGTCATATAATTCTGTTTACAGCTCAAAAACATGTTTAGTATTTAGTATCACTTTAACTATATTTTATTAACATAAACATGTCCATTTGAACAAAACCATATACAAAACACATGCTCGTGGTTGTAGGCCTTGTCCACCTACATGCAGCGTACTGTTTTTGTTCTACACACCATCCTCTCTTGCTTTGGAACTGATCACATCTGATCTCAGAATATGAAAAACAAGCCTTTTTTCATTTCTGTTTTCTAATGATTTTATTTTTGTTCTACAAAATGGAAACAGGTAAACCGTTCTAAATTAAATGGTGTTGATTGAAGTGATCAGTGCTGCAGATGATGACGAACAGTTTGCTCTGCTGTGTTTTGATCTTCTTCCTCCGAGGTCACACCATTACGGTAGTTTGAGCGCCCCCTGCAGGCAGAACTGTTTGCTCATTTATATACCTCGTTACATCTCCAGTATTTGTAATGAATCTGCAACCAGCTCTGGTTCTTACTGTTCTGCGGATGTTGAAATCAGTGGTTGTGAACGGTCATGAACATTGTGTCATCGCTCCTTGAAAAGTCATGGAAAAGTTTTGAATGTCTGTAAAAATGTGTGTGTTAATGACATGAGTCCTCTCTGACTGTTCAGACTCAGCGGCTGCAGAGGGAGCTTCGAGCAGAACACGCTCTGACCCAGAGGGAGCTGCAGGAGAGCAGCAGGAGGCTGCAGCAGGACTGTGACCACCGGGTGGCGCTGGAGAGAGACAAAGTGAAGCTGATGGAGGAGGAGAGAGGCCGGCTGCTGCAGCAGGTACAACACGGACGCAGAGTTAGACACTTTGAGCTGATGTTAAAATGAAGAATTCAAATGGAAACCCTCTGTTGATCCCGTTGGTGTCGACAGATCGCTGACGGAGAGTCTCGGTACAAACAGTTGGAGAAGGAGTTCCAGCTCTACAGAGAACAACAGAACCTCAGGCCTGAGTTCAGGCTGCAGTCAGAGATCAACCTGCTCAGTCTGGAGAAGGTAACCGAACAGCAAACATCATGACTGACAGTAGGATCCAGACGAATGTGTAAAGACAACATGTGCTCAATCCACTGCTTATTTTGACTGTTTTTTATATATAATTTACATCAGATAAAAGTGTCAGATTAGCTTCCATGATTCATCCATGTGAAAATAGGTTAACTTAACTGTTTTAAAGTCTTTCAGTCCCTCACTGCATTGTCTTTGAATGAGCACAGATTCAACCACACACATTTATGAAAAAACCTTTAATATAACACAACAGATAAATATCAGCCACTGCTGTCGGTATATGTCGATACTGGTATCAGCAAATATCAGCCCATGTGTCTGTGTCCTGCTTTTCTTCTTTAAAAGTAATAAAAACTATGAATTTTAGCAGCCGTGTACATGTACATGTCATTTCATTTAGTGAAATTGGACTCTGGATTTTCAGGTGTTAAAATGCAGTTGTTCTTCTAAATGAGGGATATTCATGTTCTTATTAAACTGAAGATTTTCTCATATAGGTTCATTATGTTGGCACTGTGCTGTATGTGTCTCCATTGATTGCGATGTTGATGTTGCTTCAGGTGGAGCTGGAGAGGAAGCTGGAGTCCACCACAAAGTCCAAGCTTCACTACAAGCAGCAGTGGGGACGGGCCCTAAAGGAGCTGGCCAGGTTCAAACAGGTACGGACGGACCAGGTTTACCGCAGAAGAACTGGTGAAAAAGCTGATAATCATGTGTGATCTGGTGTAAGTGTGGAGATAACAGAGCACATGTTCAGACTCCTGGAGACTGATCTGAGACGTCAGAGCCTCCTCCAATGCACCGTCAATGTGCATCATGATGTTCAGCAGGTTTCAAAGCAGAGCTGAACAGGTGTGTAGTGCACTGTGGTGTTTGTGCTGATACGTGGCCTGTGGACGGTTTACGTGGTTAAGATGTTCAGTCACACAGTGAATGTTTGGAGTGTTTACTGTGAAACGTAGTAATGGAGGTGGTGGATCTGTGACGAACGGGCAGCTGCAGTGCTTGATAGTTCTCTGGACTCACGACGTTTTCCAAGCCGTGACGTCTAATCACAGTTGTTTTCAGACAGGAAGTGGTTAAATATGTGATTGACAGCTGTAATTCCTGATCGCTGTTCAGACGTTGTTCTACTCTGTGTAAAACAGAAGCCACTTCTCCAAGCTTCAGAGGCCTGAGACACCGTCAGGTTCATCCAGGGTTATATTTAGTCTTTTGATTCGGACCCTGAGGACAGAGCTGGTCCTGGTTTTCCTGGTGTTGTTTTTCCCCCTGAGGATCTAGACCTGGTTTTAGGGTTAAGTTTAGAAGTAGGTGTCCTCACAAACATGGAGAGACAAGAGTGTGTGTGCGTGTGTGCGTGTGTGCGTGTCTGCATGTGTGTGTGTCAAGCAGAGAAAAGGAAAGAGAGCGAGGTGTGTTTTTACACCAGAGCCAAATATTTAGCTGAGGTGAAGTAGACAATGAAATGTGTGAGAGCCATCAGTCCT
>JAPQRN010000027.1:2550056-2560705 GCA_037367275.1 Coranthus polyacanthus
ACAGCCTGGAGGTTTAGGTTATGTATTAGAGATAGATATCTAATGTTAGTATTATTAGATAGAGTTTGGATAAATACACACATGGTTCTTCTTCTTCTTTCGTTCTTCCTTCCACTGATCGTGCTCCTCCCACCATGAACATGACATCAGAGGAAAATGGCCGCCGCGCGAACGAGGCCTGTTAAAGTGTAACTTCACCTCCAGCTCTGAGGTGAACGTTTGAAAAAGGTCTGAGAGGAGGTCGTGGATGCGTGAGACGGGCTTCGACCGATACCACAGAGGACTCTACCTACGAGGACTTTCCCTCCACAACCCCCTGAAGGAGACATCAGTGTGGAGGACCACGGTGGTCCAGAGGAGGTGTCGGTTTCAGAGCAGGACGTTAACATCAGGTAGAAGGTTTCTGAGGAATCTCATGGGTCTACACACGTCAACAGCACAAACTGGAAAATATGATGTGCAGAGTTAAGAGGAAATAACTCCTACGAATGTTTAGGATACGTTACGTATTTAAACTTCATGACCCACAGTCGACAGGTTCAGGATGATCTTAAACAGGAAAGTACATCAATGACGAAGAGGAGGAAGAGGAGGAAGAAAGACACAGGAGTGAAAGGAGGAAAAGAAAGAAGGGTGAGACGAGGAGGCAAAAAAAATCAGATGAAAAAAATGAGAAAGGAGGACAAGGAAAAGACGTGATGAAGTTCTACAGAAGAGGAAACATGAAATAAAAGGGAGAATGTGGGAAAAGAGAAGAAGAAGGAAAGAAGAGACAAAAACATCAGAAGAAAGAAGAGAAGACGAGGAAAAAAACAAGAAATGAAAGAGTAAGAGATGATGAGGAGAAGAGGAAACAAAAGAGGAAGAAGAAGGAAAGTAGAAACAAAACTATCAGATGAAAGAGTAGGAGGAAAGAATTCAAAAGGAGACGAGATGGAAAATGAAAAGAAAGTGATGGAAGGAGAAAAGGAAAGGAGGGAAAGAGAAGAGGGAGAAGGAAAGAAGAGGAGACAAAAAAATCAGATGAAAGAGGAGGAAAGAAGGAGACAGGAGTGAAAATGAAGGGGCGAAGGCGAGGAGGAGGAGGAGGAGGAGGAGGAGGAGGAGCGCTCCTCCTCTATCAGCAGATAAGAGGCAGAAATGGATGAATCCTATTGGCCGGCTCAGCCTCTTATCTCCTCGCCTTCATGAACTCAGGACACATTTCATAGAAATTTGCGAAATCAGGAAAGCTGGGTATCGTGTCATCTATCACCGGGCGACACCGGCCCATACATCCTCCCGGCTTCACAATAAAAGCCACAATTGACACTTTTTCTTAACAATTATAAGTGCGGCAGCCGCAGAGGAGATCCAGATCCAGACCGTTTGTCGCTTCCAAGGTCAGAACAAGTTAAAGTGTCCTCCCCGAGAGTTTCACTCAGACTCGCAGGGATTTAAGGAGAAAACGCTGGCTGTGATTACATATGCATGATGGGAAAAGTCTGACGGTGTCTGTCGATGGCGTTAAAATAAAATACGAGGGAGAGAAGAGATCTCACTTTATGAAACAAATCAGAGACAAAAAAAAGAGACAGGAAAGAGGAATTTTAAACTAAGTATAGAGAGAAAATAAGTCCATCTGGACCACGTCTTATAGGGTAAAGGCTGATGTGTCCTGATGTGTCTCTGATGAGGACATAAGAACGTCATCAGTCCAGAACGTGGCGACTGCTTTGGGGACAGTTCTTCTTCTTTTAGCTCAAGCAACGATTGGCTGCTTCTGAAGGTCGACGTGGCAACACACCGTATGAAACCTCTAACCTCTGAAAAGTGGACTCACCTGTAAACGTTTGTCTCCGTTTGCAGTTGAGGAGGAACTTGACGTCTCACCTTCATCGGTCATGCTCTGGGCCTAAAAACAGTTAGTTCTGATTTCAGCAGAAAAACAGACGTTTAATAGCGTTCGTGACACGAAGTTGATTACACAGTTAAGTACAGTATTAAAACCTCTACGGCAGACGTCACCCGGACTGTATTCATACTTTCAGGAGCGGTTTCATGTCGGTGTTAGTTCCACACCCGTCGGCCGTGGTGAGAACAGCGTAGGTTGGAGGCCGACGACGTCGCTCTACTGTGTTCATCGAGACGAGCTGGAAGCGAACGTGCAACGTGAAAACCTGCCAGTTCAGACCAAAGCAACGAGACGAGACTGTATCGTTTCATTAAACTGTCACTTCTAGCTCCCAGCTTTTCAGGCCTTGTAGCGTCTTAAACCACGACTGAGGACGGAGGTTGAACTGAACTGAACTGTACTTAAAGCCGTCAAGAGGTCCTGTCGTGCAGATAGAAGTCAGACGTAAGTCACCCATCAGCCCTCGCTCTGCTCCAGCTCCGTCCTCTTGTCCAAATATGGTCACTTCTGGACTCAAAAAACCCTTTCTATTTCATGTTTCATCTCATTTCTTCTGTTTCTCTTTGACTTCTAAACAAACACCAGACCTGGACGTGGCCTTAGACCAGTCCGTCTGTCTCCAGACTTCTGACGTTTCTAATGAATAAACCTCCACTATTAATAACATAGAAATACACTGGATTTTTATTAGAAATGATGCGTCTCGATTTTCATCCCAAAAACGTTTCAATCGTCGACTCGTACCATGTTACCACCCATGTTACTTGTGACACATTTTCTTCAGTTTCAGTCAGTTCTCTTCTTGTTCGTTCACCTCTACCTGTGTGTGTGTGAGCAGTAAAGTTTGAATTAAGTCCTTTGCGGTGTCGTCGGTGTGTGTTTGTGTGTGTGGCAGCCCTGTGCATGACAAACTGGTCCAATTTCAGGCGTGTCGCGGCGGCCGGCTGATATTTGTCTCTGTGTGGCGCCGGCGTCGTTGTTGTTGTTGCTGCTGCTCTCGCGGTCCTCCTCTTTTTAGTTTCTCCTCAGATTTGAATCGGTGGGGCGGCCGCGGTCCGTTCCCCCTCTGACAGCGCAGAAATAATTACAGTACAGCCTTCCCCCCTCGCTGCTGTTATATTAGCCCTCTTATCAGGCTGCTGAGGGGGTAGTTGATCAACTAAGGTCACTGTATCCTGACCACAGCACAACAGCTACACCGCCATTTGGAGATATGATAAATAAAAGCCGGGGGTTACGCTGCAACAACACTGTTATCTGCTGCTGAGTGCTTTTTGTTTCCATCTCCTCCTCCCTGCTCCTCCAATGTGTTTGTGTCTCTGCAGAAAAGAGGAGAAAGTTAAGAGAAAATATGGAAACGTACGAGTCTGCTGAAATAATAAATACTTGTGCACGATTCAGAAGCTTAAAGCCGCACTTTGAGCTCAGATCTGCGCAGGTTTATTTATTTCCCAGCCCGGCAGTAATAGTGTGAGAGGTTAGGGAGGGGCTGCAGTTGTAAATGCAGCTACATTATTCTAAAAAAGGCACGGAGACAGCAGCGCTGGTGCGAGCGGCGATAATAAATGCACCTACATTATCCTGAAGTGGTGGGAAATTGAGGGGTTAGGAGGGTGAGCGGAACAGATGTGCCTACATTATTCTAAAGCCAGATTGATAGCGACGGGGGTCGAGGCGGAGAGAGTAAAAATAAATACATCTACATTATTCTGGAGGCATGTGAGAGCGAGAGGTTAAAAAAACAGATGCAGACGCATTATTCTGAAGTCAAAGTGAAATTCTTGGAGGTGGAGGTGAAGCTGGAAAAGTGGATGCACCATTACTCTTCAGCTAAAGTGATAGCGGGAGGTTAAGGATGCAGGTTTTACCGGCATTATTCTCAGAGACTCGAGGACCGAGTCGGTGTGAGCTGCAGCGCTGGAGGAACTTTTCAAATATATCTGTTAAAGTAGTGATAATACACAAATAATACAGTGTTAAAGTCGTCCCGTGGTCAATGTACGGAGACTCACATGTTAAAGTTCACAGCACAAGTAAACATGTTTACAGGGGGTTCATTTCAACTGGACTGAACCCGTTTACATTGAATTAAAGTTTAAAATGTAAAAAACTTTACCGTTTATTTGTGAATTTGCAGCATTCCAGCTCATTTCATTCATGTGCAAAATTGAAAATGCACATGAAAAGCATGAGTGGAAATCCTTTCCATTATGTATTTACAGCAGCAACGAACAACTAACACACACGAAACAAACGATTTAAATGTTAACGCACGCAAACAAAATCTCTTTAAACTGTAGTCGTCTTTTACGTCGTTTGCATCGTTTCATGTCTTTTTTTTTCATCTTGTTCCATCTTTCACGACCGAGGTCAACATTTATAAACTCTTCAGCTCCACAACTTATTTTATGAAAGACAGATTTACAGACGTTTTTAATCCTCTTAAGGGTCCAACTTTAAAAAAAAAGAAGTTTATTTTGACTCCTTCTCCTTTTACAAGCTGGTGTAAGAAGTTCCAATGATCTAAAATAATAAACCAGTGCAGACATACATGAGATACATTCCTTTATTGTAATTAAAGTACTCAAATGTCCTCTCTTTCACGCTGCAGGAATGTCGCATCAAAACCAAGAGTTTAAAAAAAAATCTGCTCAGACAAAGCATTTCATCATCTGCAAAAATAAAATCAACCAAAAACTCCTGACCATTGCACTTCATCAGCGGCAGAAACGTGGAATGAAATATAAAAGGTAGAAATCAACACAGCGGTAAATGATTAAGAAGGATGAGGCCGAACACTGACAAATCAAAAATAATTCCAGTCACATCAGGTTCAGGCTGAAAGAAGAAGATGACGGAGGACGAATACGATTCACAGGACGTTGAATTATATTCTGATGATAAAATGTGCTTTAAATTCAACTCAACAACACAATCAGGAACAAAGTCTGTGGGGATATTTCTGCCCTCACGCTGATCAACAGGAAGAGAAACAGCCAGAAAAAATAACGCTGGCGTTCGGAGGCTGCTCTCCGGACGGACGAACCCGACTTCCAACTCAAACAGGAAGAGGAAACGCCAACGACTGGGTTCATTCTGCAGCTACGGGTGTAGATCGTCCACGTCTACGCAGAGCTGCTGCTTCCAAACCACATGTGAAACCACAGCAGCGACAGGTGAAACATGCACTTTATGTCCAAAAGTATGCGGACACGCCTGTTGTTTGGCTGCTTTTTCTGGTTTGTCTGCAGCGCGTAATGATGACGGTGTCTCAGTTTAGCGGAAATATGATCCTGCTTCAACACGACAACGCCTCTGTGAAACCAAGACGCATCCGCAAACGGACGGGTGAAAATAAGCTCAATGCGACATGTTTTACAATAACTGAACATGCGATAAGCTCGGCCAAAATGTAGGAAACTATCGATGACTCTTCACAACAAGGGTCCAGTAAAGGTTCAGTGTGTAACGTTTAGTGACATCTAGTGGTGGCGTCCGTCCTCACAGTCAGAGTCCGGGTTTGTTTTGTCCATTCTGGTCTTTTTAATTAAAGGGTTATTAACTCTGAGACAGTAACACACCTCAACACTGGATCACATCTGATCCTTAAAGCTTCTCACTGCATTAAAGGTCGAGTGTGTGAAATTTAGTGACATCTAGTGGTGAAGTTGTAGATTACAACCAGCTGAAAGCGTCATCGTCTCCTACGACGGATGTAAAAAAACATCACGTCCCTCGTTCGAGTCAGTGTTTGTTTCGTCTCTTCTGGTCTTTTTAGTTAAAGGACATTAACTCTGGTTCAAACTCAGACATAGTTACATATAAATATAAAAACACGAAGAAGAAACGACCTTCTGCCTCTGGAGATGCAAACCACTCATTCTTATCAAATCCTCCTAAACCTTAGACACTGAACCTTTAACTCGTGTCAGTCGACGTCTCCTTATTCCACAGTTTTACCAAATTATCAGTCTTCAGTTTCTTTGGACATTTTGAATTAATGCCATTAATTCATTTTTTAACAATGTGAAAAAATGCCTAATAGTAAATTCAAGATCAGAATATTTGTTGTAATATATTCATAGTGAATGTTTCTCCAGTCATTGTGTATCCGTGGTGTTTCATTTTAGATGTTTTTCTGACAAACAGTCGCTGCTTTTTTCTTGTTATTCACATATACTGCATATAGTTCGAATAAAGAAAACTATCTCTGAATCATGCTTGTCTTGACTTCACGTAGACGGAAAAAATATTAAAAACCAGATCGAATCGTTCATAAGACTGAAATAAATCTCAAATAAACGACTCTGAACTCGAGGCTCCTGTTTTTAATTCAGGTTTTGTTTCACGGTTGAATCAAGTTAAAAAAACTGAGGAAACGAGACGTCAACGACGTCACCAAATCTGAAAAATGTAAAAACTATCCAGGTATCGGCAGAGAATGAACCACAGAGTTGACTTTCTTCTTTCTGTCATCGACGCAAAGAGAAACAAACGGAAAACGTTGCCTTCACTCGCGATCATACAGCAACAAACACAGAGGCTTTTGTTTTGAAAGGCGTGAGGGGAAGTGGCGAAATCGACATGGACGAACAAGACACAAAAAAAACACCAAAACAAAACAAACTGAGGATGCAGTCAGTCGTCCTTCATCACTGACTCCAGATCAGTTTCACAGCTCACGTTCCAACTGAAATCACAGCAGATTTCAGAGAATTCAGTCGTTTAACGTCGGAAACGGACGACGCGAGGATTATGTTTTAATGACGTTTTCTACAGATCGCAAGTTACTCATTTCATTATCTCAACATGAAAATGTGAAATTATTTCATTATCTCGAGACGACAAAGCTCATTTCCTCACAATAAGGGGTTAATTTATCTCATTATGTCAAGAATCACATTCGTTTTTATGAAAAAATCTGATTGTGTCGTTTTGAGACAAAAGCTTGTTTTCTTGTGAAAACGGGTTCATTATTTCACAACAAACTGCATTTGGTTTCAAAAAAAGGTTCATTATTTCATTATCTTGAGGAAACAAAGCTGATTTTCTTGCAACTTGTAAATTATTTCATTACCAAGATTCATTTTCTCATGAAATATGGGAAACATTTCGTCATCTCGAGATAACTACTAACTACTACTTACTTTGTCGCGTTATCTTGAGAAAGTCAATAAAAAAAAGGTTGTTTTCATTCATTACTTCCAACGTTCATCAGTAACTTCATCAGACTGGAGTTAAATCAACGTCTAACACAAATGATCTCAATGAATCTGCCTTTTGTTTCATCAGATAAGGGGACAAACTAACCTGTTATCTTGAGCTTTTTACCTTGAGATACAGCAACTGACTCGTGATCTTGAAATATCATCATCAACAGAATAACGTCTGTCCTCGGCTTCCGTATTTACCTTCACTTCCTCCTAGAATCAGCTGTTAGCGTCGGTAGCTTTACCCAGTGAAAGGAAAACATGAAGAACTGTATAACGTCTTCATTCATGAGGCCGTAGAGCAGAGAAGTGAGCAGGACTGTACGTCTGTGTAGGACACTACAAGTCCCAGAGTGCACTGCTGGTGCAGACATCCAATCAGAGAGCTTTACAGTTTGTTGCCTTGCAGCTAACGGTGCAGTTACCTTTTGTAGTTTTGTATTTATCGCTGGATAAATAAAGAAGAAGGAGCGTTTAATTGTCTCTGTAGCCACAGCTGAGGCTCATGGGTATTGTAGTATTTGGAGGTGTTAGTACGGAAGCCCTTGCATGCCAGAAAAATTAGAAAAAACAAACCATTGGAATGATAAAAATAAATCCTAAAAACCATCTCACTAGGGGATTATAATTGAATTACTTTAATAAAAAAATGTCAAATTTTCACAATGAAGTCTTATTTTTTTCTGTTTATGGACAATAAATTATTTTTGTTGTGTTGTAAAAGGCTTTTAGCCACCAGATATCATAACTACCTGAAGTTTTATCAACTTTAAGATAGTACCATAATGTTTATTTGTATCATTCCGTACTTTAATCTTGGCAGGAATGTGCTTCCATACACCAAACACCAAACCGATGGAAAACAAAACCAGTTTTAAAGACGTGAAGCGAACGTTTTTTTAAATGATGGTTTATAAATTAAAATAAACCCTTCAGCGGCTCCGTCCACGTCCCCGTTTGACCTCCACCGTGAGGAACAAAGTGCCTTTAAAATAAAATCTGTGAAGTAGAAAAAAGATCAAAACCATCACCAGGGTCGTGCTGCGTTTAAGTCCTGTAGGAAACACCGGCTTCCAGTTTATCCAGATTACCCATAAAGATGTCATGGTTTTAGTTTTTTGTCGACAAAAAGGAAACAGTACGGAGGGTATGATTAATACTGCTTTTTTCTGAAAGCATCAAGCCTCGAGTCCGGCTGTTCCTATGGGACTTGAACGCAGCACGGAGTCGTCTTGGTTAAAAGATGATGAGTTGAAAAAGGCTAAAAGTCTTTTAATCACTGCAGAAAAGTCACTCGAGCTGATCGGCTGCTTCACTTCTTCGCATAAACAGGAGGAGGCGGGAGGCCCAGACGGACAGGTGCATTATGGGTAGTGTAGTTTGACCGGAGCCAGTCGGGAGTGTCTGTTTGTGTTTGGACTCTATGAGATGGCCTTGGCCTCGGGTAAGAAGGCCTCCCAGTATTTAATCATCTGCAGAAGAAAAACAAAGACATTCACTGTCAAACCCATTATTTGTGTGAATTTGACATTTTACTTAATTTTAGACCATGAAGGAGTATTACAGTCTGAGGATTAAAAATGTCTGACATTTCAAGATTAAAGTCAGAATATTCTGAGGAAAAGTGATTCTACAAGAAAAAATGTAATAGAAAAACTGGACCTGACCTGGTTCTAAAGGTGCTGAACCTGGTTTTAAAGGTCCCCGGACCTGGTTTTAAAGGTCCGTGGACCTGCTTCTAAAGGTCCGTGGACCTGGTTCTAAAGGTGCTGAACCTGGTTCTGAAGGTCCGTGGACCTGGTTCTAAAGGTCCGTGGACCTGGTTCTAAGGGTCCGTGGACCTGGTTCTAAGGGTCCGTGGACCTGCTTCTAAAGGTCCGTGGACCTGCTTCTAAAGGTCCGACAGTAGATTGTCAGGAACACGTTGATGTTTTACCTGCTGTTGTGTCTGAAGCAGTGACTCCAGGTATTTAATGATGGTCATTTTAAAGTCCTTCACTCTCTCTTTCTGTTGGAAAAACGTCACAGTCTCTCGTTACTTGTACATGAAGACATTATAAATATTTGGTTTAAACTTTGCGAGTCGTGGGTCTGACCTCAAACCTGCTGACTTCTTTGCGGATGGTTTTGGAGATCTGTTCAAAGTCTCGTTCTCCCTGTTGGACCTTCATCTCCAGCTGAAACAAACCACACAAACCAACACAACCATCATTCAGTACAACTTACATTTCAAATTTTACTGAAGGAAACTGACGTCAACGACCGCCTCAAAACTGTGACTTAAGATTTTACGTTCATTCGTTTATTTCAATTTTTTCCAAGTTTCCTCAAACATAAAGTTGGTGATGTTTTTTTTTCCGTTTCCATCTTCTGGAAAAACTGGATAATGTCTCGTCTTTAAGTGTTTTTAATGTTCGTACTGAATGAAACTACTACGTTCTGCAGTAAAATCAAAAAGTGACGTAAAAAGCTTCTTATTTTCCTGGAACCTGAAACGTAAAATAACATAAAACTGTATGAGCGTCACATTTATTTTATTTAAATTCAGCTCCAATCAATCTGATAAATTATCTGTAATAACATCTTATTTTCTGTTTTCATACAAATGACAGATTTTAAATTTTTTATTGATGTATTTATGTGGTTTTTCAAGTTAAATACATGTGGTTTCTGTTCCCATCACTGTAACAAACAGATAAATGTCGTTTAGATGATTTAGTTTTATTAATTTGAAATAAAACATCAGTCGTTTGGTTAAATGAGATGAAATAAAGATGAAGCTTCATCACATTCATCCATTAAACTAAACTATAAAAAGTGATAAAGTGATGGTTTATTAGACGTAAACGTCTCGTCTCATGAAAGAGTTCGTTGCTCGTTTATTAGTTTCTAGTTTTTTTTAAATCCTCAAACGTTTCAGAATTTACACAAACTGATTCATGTGATGTTTCTGATGAAATGTGTTCAACGACGGAACAAAACCTGAATAAAAGTATGAACATTTACAGAAGAAGCAGATGTTTAACTCATTTACACAAAGTAGTAGATAAACCAAAACAAAAACTGAAACTACAGAAGAAACAGGATACGATGACGACGAATCAGAGACAGTTTAGACACAAGAAGAAACGTTTACGAGAGCGAAGAGGAAGACTTCAAGAAGAAAACATGACATTTAATCACACGTTTACAGCAAAAAACATGTAGAATTAAGTTTAAAGTTGAAAACTAACCAGAAAAACAACCTCTGAACCAGGCCTCGAACCTGATGAAAAGGTGTGATTTTTCTGTCAGAATTTCTGGGTTTTTTCTAGTTTATTTGTGAGATTTTTCTTGAAAATGTATGACTTTATAAACTCAGATAATATCTGAATTTCATTTTTTCTTCCGAGTCTCATCCACTCGTAAATGATTTTTTAATCTAAATCGACCCAAACGTCGTCATCGTTGGAAACGGAAAAAACCATGAAAACCAAACGGTGCAACAAGGCAGGTGGAAATATGTGAAGCAGACAGAGAGACAGACAGACAGAGAGACAGACAGA
>JAPQRN010000027.1:2644846-2660478 GCA_037367275.1 Coranthus polyacanthus
ATTTGCAGCTTTATGAAATGCAGCCAGAATGACGAGCCTCCAGCTGACTGCGAAGGAGGAGATGGTGGAGAAGTTTCTGGATGCGGCGGCCAGAGGAGACCTGATCCAGGTGTCCACGCTGCTGTCCCACGTCCCGTCGCTCATCAACCAGACGGGATACAGCGGCTGGACGGCACTGATGCTCGCCGCCCGCAACGGACACTACCATGTGGTGGAGGCACTGCTGTCACATGGGTACGGACTGATGACGAACACAGAATTTAAAGTAAAAAAGACATCCACCACTTAAAGGTTTAGTGTGTGGTATTTAGTGACATCTAGTGGTGAAGCTGTAGATTGTGAGGCCAAAAGCCATTTATCGTGATAATTTTTGATATTGACTCATCATGATCAACACCCTTGGCCGTATACAGACATTAGAGATTCAATCCTGAGTAAAAACATGACGGCTTTGTATCTACTCTAGAAGATGCTCAAGCAGGTGCTGAAGTTTATTTCAACAGCCAGCGACAGAACTGGTTTCAAATAGTTAAGAAATGCCAAAGATAACACTCAGGATAACACAAACCTCTCCTAAAATCTCTGTTTTTTTACTTCTGACCACTTTCCCGTCTTCCGTCTTCAAGCTGCGACAAGTTCTCGGTGAACAGCTCGTCTCAGACCGCCTACGACGTCGCCAGGTTCTGGGGCCACAGACACATCTCCAACCTGCTCGGGGGGACGGGTGACGGGTGTGGACGAGTCCTGCCCGGCTCGGAGCTCGGCCAGCAGGAGACCTACTTCAGCAGGGAGACGCTGGACCGTCTGAGCGGGAAGAGGACGGACGCCGGCTGGTTGGAGGACAAACAGAGAGACCCGGGCTCCGTCTACCTCCTGTTCTCCGACCTCAGTCCCATGGTCAGCGGCTCCGAGGAGGACGAAGCCACAGGGGTACGGAACGACTGGAGAATACACATTACACATCAGCTTGAATGTGAATCAGGGCGACTACTCTAAAACTGAAACAGGAAGAAAAAACTAAACTCAGCATGAACTAAAACATTCTAGAGGTTCAGTTAAATCAGCTTCGGCTTCCTCCAGTGTTAATGGTTCACAATGAACAAGAATAAAATGTCTTTGTACAATATCTTTCTTTCGACCATTTTCAGCTTCTTGGAATCAAGTCTTTTCTCATAAAACCAGAAAAACTCAAACTAACACTAGTCAGTTCATCTAAATAAAAATAAAACTACTTGTAAAACTATTTAAACTGAGCCGAAATCAAAAACTATATAACTTATATAAGTTTTGTAAGGAATTGATTATTTTGTTTATAATTTGTCAAAGAAGAGTAAATACCAAACATCTTATTCAACCAATAAGTAAAATCTGGAAACATTCATTCAAGACGAGCATCGAGTTTTCACATTTGAGAAACTTCATCCTTTAAAGTTGAGTCTTTTTTTATTTGGAGAAATTACTTAAACAATTGACTTATGATTGTTTTTATTCACTTTCTGATTATCAACAGCATCAAATGCAAATCAAACACTAACACATATTTCATATACTTGTATCTCCTCATCTCTTCTCCTTTACTGTTTTAAATGAAGGTCATTTTGTAATTGATCCGGAGCTGGAATAAGTCACATTTCAGTGGATTCAGAGTTTCCGGGCTGCTGTGTCGCTGTGCATGTGACTCTTGAACCTTGAATCTGAGTGTTGTGAAGCGGTAACGCTGACCCTTGTCAATGTGTAAACCACTGACAGTGAAAACAGAAGCAGAACAGAACCCTTTCCACGTCCTGTTTCAAAAAAACATCCACAAAACAAACAGAATCTCCTGCAGACGACAGAGATTGTGTTTTTTTTCCAGGCTGAGACGAAGCTGTGTCGGTTCAGACGCGAAGCAGTTGAAGACCTCCTCCAGAAACCTTCCACTGTGCTGGTCTTCCTGGGGGTGGAGAAGAGGAGAAAGCCTCCCTCTTCCTCCTCCTCTTCCTCTCAGACAGACGGGTCCGTGTGGGAACCTCCTGCCTGGTTCGCCATCAGCTCTGACGAGGACGCCGCTGAACTTCTGAAACGCTGCCGAGAAAGAAAGTGCTCCTTCCCAACGAGGCCGAACAGAGACCTGTTGAAACTCAGCGAGGAAGAGGCCGGTGAGGAAGATTCTGTCTCTCGTGACATTTAATTTCTATTACATTGAGTGGAGCAGAGGCGTTATTAGGATCTTGAAACATCTGGGACTTCATCCAGCACAGAAATCTTTTGATTTTCACACAATAATTGCACAAGTTATTTGAGAGTAGAATGAACATGTGAGATCTTATAATAAATTGGTTTTATGGTATTAATGTAAATCCAAAGTAGGATGACTTGATTTTAAAACTCACAGCAGTGGTTCTAATGTCTAATGTTCAATCAAATGCTTTATAATCAATCGTATCTGACAATGAAAAAGTGATAAAAGTGATCTCCTCCAGAAGCTGTTTCACCGTCTGAGGCCGAGTCGTTTTGTGACGTTTCTGTTGAAAGTAGAGCTGTGTGATATGACGATGCACATCGTTTATATCGTGGGCCTCTTTATGGTCATATTTTTATATCATTTGACTGTTTCGTGTTCATCCACACAGAACAGACGCAGGCAGGAAATGAACACGAAGGAAACAAACAAACCTGGAGGACAGTGAACAGGAACTGTTTATGGTGAAGTTCCAAATTAAAAGAAAATAATCAAACGTGATCAAGAACAGTGTGGTTGTTTCAAACCATTTCTTTGTTGAATTTGCAGAACAGTTACTGTATCGTGATATATTCTGGTACTTGGCTTTTGGCTGCCTCACCCACCTCATCACCGAACCCTAACCCTGGTTTAAAACTAACGGCCTCCTCGTGTGGTCTGTGCAGGTGTGGTGGCTCAGGCCCGGGCGGTGCTGGCCTGGCACAGTCGATACAGCTTCTGTCCGACGTGTGGCAGCAGCACCAAGCTGGAGGAGGCCGGATACAAGAGGAGCTGCCTGAACACGGACTGCAGGAGTCTGAAGGGAGTCCACAACACCTGCTACCCTCGAGTCGGTACGGAGCAAAAAAGAGCAAAATATGAAACAGTAGACGTGTTTCTATCGTCTCGTGATACATTTTAAGTCATCGTATCGACACAGTCTCCGTGGTTTGTGTTTCAGACCCAGTCGTCATCATGTTGGTGATTCATCCTGATGGAAACCAGTGTTTACTGGGAAGGAAGAAGGTCTTCCCAGTCGGCCTGTTCTCCTGTCTGGCTGGATTCATAGAGCCTGGTAACTTATTTCTGTCTGCATTTATTCTGGGAAAAAATGACTCCTACTTGTAGTTTTAGTCAACTCTAATCCCGCCTGAGACAGACCATTAGTGGCTGAAAAGGTGTGTAGCTAGTTTCTTGTATCCCTGTATAAATGTACATGTGTGGTACCATGTCCCGTGTCGCTGCAGGAGAAACCGTGGAGCAGGCTGTGCGGAGGGAGGTGGAGGAGGAGAGCGGCGTCAAGGTCGGACCGGTCCAGTACGTGTCCTGTCAGCCCTGGCCCATGCCCTCCAACCTCATGATCGGCTGCCTCGCCGTTGCTATGTCGACGGACATCAAAGTGGACGACAACGAGATCGAGGAGGCCCGATGGTTCCCACGGCAACAGGTATATGCACATCAGTTTCATACCATTTGTGCTTTTAAGAAAACTACGTCTGAAAAACCTCATAAAGGACCAAAAAGTTGTAACATGACTCAGCAGTCGTTGGGATGGAGGCTGCGTCGTCATGGTGATACTGAGTGGAGTTTTAGGATGGAGGCTGCGTCACCGTTTTTAAGACCATTATGTATGTGGTACAAACATTGAATTTGGTGAATCTTCTGAGGTGAATCTAGAATAATACTGGGTGTTTTTCAGTCTTCCCATGTGACTCTGATGACTTTATGATGAGAGTGTTGAGAGAATAGAGTCAATGTTGAGGAAGAAATACTCGGTTGTACTTTATTGTTCAGCAGTGAAGTTTACTGTTTTCATACAAACTTTTCCCCAAAACACGTTGATTTCATTTTTTTATTTGGCAGATAATTGCGAACAGCCTTGCAGTTGTTGAGATTATCAGAAGAAACCCTTCCATAATATTTTTAATCATTTTCAATAACTCTTTAAAAAAGGATGCATGGCAACAAACACATTAACATGTGAGGAGAAAAACACTGTGTGGAGTTTTAATTCATAGTTTATCAGACAGTTCATCGTTTAAACTCCTGACCTCTAGATGGCAGCATTTGATGTTAAAGGCCTGTTGAAACAGACTAAAATTATATTTTAAAAATCACTGCAATATATTGAATTGTAATTGTTGTGTCTTAGGCCAGATTCAATACATAGTTCAGTAAATTAAATAAATCAGCAAACATTTTCCTTTGATAGTAAAACTGCCTGTTAGATTATAAAAACATTAAGACTTAATTTACTGTATTTCATCAAATAAAAACCAGGCGTTACGAGCCACGTCTCTACTACAGGCTGGTAAAACAACAAAAGTAGGCAGCATTTTCACAATAAAAGCCCTGTTAAGTAATGAATGGTTTCTATCCACTGAAACACTTGAGGCTTTTAATTTGAAACAGTTAAGGAAGTGTTGAGTTTGTATTAAAAGCACAATGCAGTACTTTTAACACCGTAAACAGGAGCAAGGTTTGTACTAAATGTGACTATCTACTTATTAAACAGAGGAAATAATAAATAAAGGCCTCCTTCAAATAAACGCCTGGTTCCTCTTGAAGGTGAGAGGAACAAACACCTGGACACTATGAAAACAAGTTAATGCTGCTTTATGAAAGTAATGTTCACGTCATAATGCAATCTGTGTAAAGACGGTGATGTTTAATGGTAGGAGGAGATTGAAACCTCACACGAAACCCGTATCCTGTTGGTTTCCTTCAGGTGATCGACTCCGTGTTCAGAGGATCCAGTCCGGCCTTCACCGTCCCTCCCAGACAGACCATCGCCTACCAGCTGATCAGACACTGGATTGGAATGAGCTCTAACCTCTAACCTCTGACCTCCAGCCTTCACCTCACAACACCTCACCTAACAGAGCCAGAACTGATGGAAGCTGCTGAACCTCACGTCATCCATGTGGGCAGTAGTTCTCCTGGTCTCAGACTCTCGCGGTCAGGTCTCCATCTATTGTCTGTTCTGACAGAACATACGCAGTGCTCTATTCACCAGGGTCCTCTTTCGTATGCGCGTCAGACGTATCTACGCTGACACAGATAACGACGTGTGGAGATAGATCTGGATGTGAGAGACCAGCTAATTTAAATACACAATCAGGCCTGTGCTGCTATTTCACAAAGTAAGCAGTGAAATTATGAAATAACCTTAATAATGAATAATGAAAATAACCTTAGTTAGAGGCGTAGGAGTGACTATGATCGCGTGACTCTAAACTCTGAGTTCTGTTTTCTAACCTAACCTGTCTCATCTTCTGCAGCATCAAGCTTCTCCTTTTGCATTAAAGCAGCTGTTCGATATGTAATCGCTCTCACAGAACATATAGGGGCAGTCGTTCTGTTCGTCAGTTTTCTGCGTCATGTACTGCGTGTCACAGCTCGTCTGATAAACACAGCGGCGCTCCGGGTTCAACAGCATCTCAAAGAAAGGACACTTTTTGGGGCTTTCACCGTGACGTGAGGCCTGACAGCGTCTCTCGTCCTCTCTGGGAGTCGGCAGCAGAGAGACGTCGGACTCTTTCTCTTCCTCTTCTAAGAAAACCGAGTTGGAGTGAGAGCAGTTGTCTGCGTAGTCAGGATGGTAGGACTGCAGAAGGACCGGACGCTGCTGTGTGGACACCGGAGACGGAGCGTCGGACTCGTACTCTGTGTCCAGTTTGATGATGAGGTGACCGAGCGACAGCAGAGAGCCCTCGTCCTCCGACGGGGGTTTGAGTTTGGGTCCGACCACGATCAGACTCTTCTCTCCGAGTACGTCCGTCAACTGGAAGTCCTCCATGTCCAGGACGTTTCTCTCTGAAGATTTCTGTCGATCATTTAAAGAGATGTCAGTTTATGTATGGACAGCAGGGCTGAAAGAAATCACATCAAGATTATTTTGACAGATTTGAGATTTTAGTGGGAATTGTAATTGCTGCTTTTCATTTCTACTGAAAAAATACAGACATGATGGTGTGATTTTTGTTTTGTTCTGCTATGTCTGCAGAGTATGATTTGCATCTCTGTAGAACCACAATGTCATGACACATTTGAATTGATCAAACAGTTGCACTCGACTCGACCGCACTGTGATTTCAACAATAGTTTGATTTTTAAAATGTGACTTTACACTCATTCTGTGTCTAAATCCACACACTACATGATTCTGAAAATCACCTCAAAGTCTTCCAGAGGCTGATGGAGGTGATGAGGGCCTGAATGTCCAGGACGTGACACAGGAGTAGTTCAGGGACATCAGACACCTCTGAACCATACAAGGCTCTGAAAGGGTTAGTTTGAGTTTTTGTACGGGTCAATAAAACCTCTTAGACCCACCAGACTCACCGACAAAGAGAGTTTCCACCTATAAAATGCAGATTTTTACATATTTGTAAATGTCTTATCACCAGTATTGATGCGTTTCATCCCAGTTAAGTCATATAATTCTGTCGGCAGCTCAAAACACATGTTTAGTGTTCAGTGGTGCCTTTAAAACCATGCAAATGACGTATGATGATGTGAGACCAGGTGAGCTGTGGTTCCGTCTGGGTTAAAGTTTTAGGTGTAGGGTGAGGTAAACGGGTTGGGGTTTGGGGGGTTATGGGCCATTATTATTACCATACCTGTGTAGAAACATTTAGGAAAGGGACAGCAGATGATAAAGAACATACAAAAACCTTCAAACCTTTTGCTTCACCTAAGCTGGATGATATGAAAACCCCTGGCTGTTTGTGTCTGAGCCGTGTGTTCTACAAGTCAGATTACCTGTTGTTTGGGGTCCATCAGCCACTGGCCTGTGGTGCTGCCGCGAGGGCTGGAGACGGACGGGAAGAAGTACCACCTGTACCTGCACAGTGACCATTCACAACCACATGTCAAGTCTTTTGAAAAGCTGTGTGTGAGATAAAACTGGAGTAAGTTTAAATGTTTCTGACTGCTGAAAATGATTACTTCCATATATCTGAAGTGAACCTAAAGTAAAGTAGGGCTGCAATGAATGATCATTTTCATTATTGATTAATTGACTAGTATTTTATTGAAGGTAAAAGAGCTTTTTTCCACCAAATACTCCATTACTTCAGTAGTGTTACGGTATCTGGAAATATTTGAACTTTCTACTTCTTACATTTTCAAAACAGGCTTTAGTTTTAATGCATTCGAGGTGAATTATCCATTATTTTTTATTTTGCATCATTGCACGTCTTCATCTAGACTGAGTTAAATGCAGAGCTTTCACTTGTAGAGTATTTCCAGTGTGTATTAGTACTTCTATTGTACTAAAGGACCTGGATACTTCTTCCAGCTCTGTTTATGTCTGAGTTCTGATGTGATCGTGTTGACTCACACAGTCCTGGAAAAGATGGAGACGATGAAGACGCCAAGAGCCAACAGCAGCAGAGGAGTCGCTGCAGCCACCGCCGGGACCTCGTCTGAAGAAAAAACACACGATGTGAGCAAAAAGTACGACGACAGCTGGAAATACCACAGTCTGTTGAACCAGTGCATTTGGGAAAACCATTTCTTTGCTAATGTGGCTCGGTTCACAGTCATGTTGAAACCAAGTGTCAACCTCTGAGGCTGAAGAGTGAAGCCAGCGCAGAAGTGTCAACATCTGCAGTAACTTGAATGTCCACCAGGGGCTGGATCCAACCGCGAGTCAAGCCTCATGGACCCTCGTGTTAAAATGTACAACTTTACGGCAGAAATGAACATGTTTACAGCCTGGTACAAACAACGGTTCTGGTCTCTATAGTTAATTTCCTCCGTGATGAAGCTCAGGTAGATGTAATTAATGTGTTTATACATTTCATGACTTTGACATTACTGTCGTCAAACACAACTGTACATGTTAACGTTTATTAAGGATCTGATGTGTTTAATACGACGCTGTTAGTGGATGTGGTCCATGTTTTTAGTGAGTTTCACTCCTCCCTCTTCTCCAACTCCACCCACTTGATCCAAATATGGACACTTGTTTTCATAAAAAACAACATGGCGACAATGACCATGACGAGGCTTCCAAACAGCGGAACACGAACCGGTGGGTGACGTCGCAGAGCGTTGGTTCACTGTTTAAACACAGTCCATGGTTGAAACAGGACAACGTTCTTCCAACGTTCAACTGAACTGCAGACACACTCACATACTGAAGCCTTCACAACCGCTGTGTTACTTTTAGCCTGCATTATATTTTGAAATTCCTCGTGTCTGTTTCAGATTATAGTTTGTTCTTCTTGTTCTTGAAGTCTCTGGGTCTGGACATGTCTACCATTTGTCACCTGGTGCCAGCCCCGCCCCTTTCATCTGAACACGCTTATAACTGGAATCAGAAAACCTGAGATGATGGTGGTTCGTTACCACCACTGAATTTTTAGAGGTAAAGATATACTGAACATGTTGAAGGAGAGGATGAGCCCCAGTACTGCAGAGTCCACAGGTCTTTTCTGGAGAAGATCTAAAGATTTAAGTTCTGAAAAGACAAAACCTTGACAAGTTTGGCTAAATCACGTCCTATTTAATAATAAACATGATTCAAGTACCGGAACTAATGAATGACGGGACACTTGAGTTATGAGCGGGAAATCCTCAGTAAAACTCACCAAAATCAGTTCTGACAGCGAGGATGTTTCTGGAGACGTTGTCAGCCAATAGGATGAGAGAATACTCGGTGCTGGGTTTCAGGTTGAGGAAGGTGTGCTGCCATTGTTCCAGCTGCACTGACACAACTGAAAAACACGGAAAACGTGTATGTTTTTAAAGTCATGGAGCGTGATGAGTGAAAAAGAAGCCTTGAGACACTTCATCAGGAACCTGTCGACCTACTTTGTTCCTGTGAGTCTTTCCTCAGCATCACTCTGTACGTCTTCACTCTGATTCGCTGCGTCTTCCTCTGCCACGCCCACATCACAGTCACTGTCGTTTTGGTCACGCCCACCAGTCTGAGTCCGACAACCTCCATCAGAACTGAGAAAAGATGACAAGTCCACTAATCCTCTGTGTAGACCAACAGCAGAAAGGACTTCAACAAACGGTGGCTGCGTTCGTTTCCACTCGTCAGATCACGGCCTGTTCTGCAGCTGATTATTTGAACTCTTATGTTTGTCTTTTACCTTGTTTTCATCTTGTCACATCTTTTACTTGTTGTCTTTTGTTGCGTCTTTTACCTTGTTCTCATCTTGTGTCTTTTACGTTTTCATCTTGTTACGTCTTTTAATTCGTTTCGTTTTGTTGTGTCTTTTATGTCATTTCCGTCTCGTGTCTTTTACCTTGGTTTAATCTTGCTACGTCTTTCACCTCATTTCCTTTCTGTGGCGCCTTTTACCTTGTTTGGGTCTTGATCGTATTTACCTCCTCTTCTTCTTGATCATATTAATATTTACCTCCGTGTTGCAGACTGGCAGGCAGCGACCGAGGAGCGCCACACTGCTGCTTATAGACCGGAAACACACTGATCACATAGGACTCATCAGGGTCAACATCTGCAAACACACGTTTAGGACGCAACGGGAACAGAAAATACAGTCAGATCTTTCAAATAATCAATGTCATCTGAAACTCGAAGCAGCTCTCGGGTCCAAACAGACTTTTATTTCTAATCCATGTCTTTTCTCCTGCAGCTGCTTCACAGTAAAAGCCTCCAACTCCTCAGGACACGTCTTTCTACTGGAAAGCTTTTACTGTGAAGGAGCTGCAGGACGTCCCTAGGACATCCACACTGCACAAACCTTGTATGAGGGTCTCTGTGGTGAATCCGTCCACTCTGGTCCAGCGGCTGATTGACGGAGGAGTCTCAGATCGCCACTGAACGGCAAAATGACTGACAGGAGGGACAGAGGGCGGGGCAGAGGGCGGGGCAGAAGGCGGGACGTCGGGGGTCTCCCATTGGACCTGAAGGCCTTTCACAGACAGCTGAGGAATGGACGCCCACAGGTTTCTGACAGAGGGACGATCTGAGGACGACATCAGTGATACACGATGACCAGAGGACTCCAACAGGGTTTCAGACTTCTGACACCACAGAGGACACAATCCAGTACCTGTTTTAAGCTTTATTTAATACTGGACGGTAGTTTATCTATATATATATATATAACATCTGTCCCAACGAGACCAATGTGGGACAAAGAGAGTGTTCATGTGGGACAACGTGGGACATGTTACTGAGACGTAGATGGACATTTATATCTAACGTCTAACTTATAGAATAAACACACACAATGTCACGTAGTACGTAGTACGTAGTACAAGTACGTTTCGTCTCCTCAGTTCGACGCAACGTTTTCTCCTCCTGCTGCTGAAAATAAAAAGAATAAAGATGATAACATTAAATAAAAAAAATGAACAAAATACTGAACAAAATGTGAACAAAATAAAAGAATAATGAACAAAATGTACAAAAATCAACAAAAATCTCTAAAATCAACAAAAGTGAACAGAAAATTTACAAAAAAAATGAAGGAAGTAATAAAGAAAATGATCCAAATAATCAACAAAATGAAAAAGACGTTCGTGAAACAAAACACTGCCAAAAAACACTCATTATGAAAGATACGTATTTGTTCCCTGCAGCGCGTTTGCATCCCCTCTCCTTATAATCCACTAATATATATTATATTATATTATATTATAGTTATATTACAGTTTATACTTATCTGAAATAGCCCATTCTGCACTTTTAATGTCAGTATATTTTGATGCTAATCCTTTTACTTACTTTTACTGAACTAAGGTCGTGAATGCTTTTACTCGTCAGGGAATTTTTACTTCTTTGTTATTAAAGATAATGCCACAAGATTGTAGATAAAGCTGCAGAAAACAGGCAGCGCTCTGCGTAGCTGTTACAGTTCACATGAGAAGTCGTGTTGCAACAGGTTTTATCAGACGCATCATCTCTGCAGAGCTGCTTCCTCAGAACACACACACAGGATGTTACCCAACCCATGCACGCTGTCACTTTAAAGCTGACGACCACAATCTGTATTTGAACAGATCTTGTCAGATTACGGCAGGGTAATATCAGACGCTCATGTTACTCTTAATTAAATCCAGTAGCAGCAGGACCAGGTTCAGGGTCTCGTCGCAGGACTCCTTCACTGCAAAAAGGAGTTTCAGCAAAGTAACAAAAAGCCTTGTTTCTGCGAAGTGAGTCTCACTGTTTCCTAAAAAGAAAAATAATCTTATCAAGCAGGATTTGATTAGAAGAGTTTTCATGTGTCTGACGGATCAGAGTGATTCTACATCGAGACAAAACCACATTGACAAACAGACAACGCTGTGTTTAGTCTGTTTGTAAGTCGTTAACCAGATAAATGTGCCACAGTCACCTTGTAATCTAGCGCTTTGTGTTCATTTGTGTGTGTTGTTGCTTTTTTTGTTCCTTTATGTTTTTTGTATTTCTCTACCTTACGTCAAAAATCAATAAACAGATCTTGATTAGAAGATAATTTAACCAGTAACAAGTTAAACCAGTGTTTTGTATAAAATCCAGCAGAGGAACACGATGGTTTCCTTATTTTAAGACAGAGACACAACTTCTGATTTTAACAACATTAAGTCTGTCTTAAATGACTGTATTTTTGTTGAACTTACTTAAATTTAGTTTTTTTTAGTTGAATTTTTCCTTTTCTAGTTTTTAGAAACTCAGCCCGTTGGTAATCGATCATTTTGTTTCTTTATTGATCCTCTGCGTCTGGAAAGCGTTCACATGTGACACCACGTGACACACACTCACCGTGTTGTGCGTTTGTGTCGATGCCGAGTCGTGCAGCAGGTCCGTATCCGGCCCCGTTGAAGGCTCGGACCGCGACGCTGCAGTTTCCCTCCTCCACCACCAGGGGCAGCGTCAGCTCTGTGACGTTTTCAACTCGTGCGTCCCGCGGCGGCTGCGGCTCGTAGCTCACCTGGTATCCAAGGATACGACCCCCGGCCTCCTGGAGGTCGAGACCCTGCAGACGACACAGCGTCATTACTAACACATTATTACACCGAGGCGTTAGTGCGACCGATTCCCTGTTGGTTTGTGTCTTTCATGGTCTTCTTCTACTCTCTGGTTTTTACTGACGTTGCTTATGTCTGTCGTGCTGAAGCCTGGAGTTTTGGCCGTTGCCATCTTGGCTCTTTGGAGCCAGAAGTGACCATATTTGGACAAAGAGAAGAGAAGTCGGGGGGTGATGCGTGAGCTAATGCTAAACGCTAGCTAACTAACACGGTAAAGTGTTGTAACAAAGTATTTACATATTGTTAGCGTAGCTTATTAACCACAACTACAGTCGAGATGTTTGTCGGGAAAAATAAAAAAAATAAAATAAATTCTGAAAGTCAATCACACCTGATCAAAGCTTCGACTCGGACTAAAATCTTATTAATGGAGCAATAATTTACACCTAGACCAGAGGGTCCAACTAAAACCAAAGAGACCAGAACGACTCCTGGAAAAACATTTCTATGTATTTTTAGAGAGAAGTTCAATGTAAGCCTATGGGAGCCAGGGCTTTATGGAGCAGCATCTAGTGGCCGTCAGCGGCATTACACTTAAACAAACCCAAGAACTGGCTTGACTTTGGAGCCGAAATCCTCAATGCAAAGTGACCCAGTAGCGTCTGACTCATGTCGACTAAATGATCCGGTATTCATAATATTTGAACACAACGTACCTCCCACATGAGATGAAGGAGAAGACGAGATCCATCCGTTTGCTTTCTCTCCACTCTGTAACAAACTTCTGGAGGTTTGGAGGGTTCTGAGAAAAAAAGACAAACACAGCAAAGTTAAAGACAACGGAATCGCACTGCAGTTTCCTGCCTTGAGTCCACTAAGAATGTCTTCTAGTATTTAAGTTCATGGAGTCAAACTGTGGACGATAACTTACAAATATTCAACGTAAAAAAAATGCCAAAGACTCCACAGTATCTAAACCAACCTCTCCTCAGATTCGGTCATGTCTTGTTTGAATATAAAGCGTTACCCCTCTCTGAAGTCCTCTGGGTGACGTCTGAGCTCCAGTCGCTCCAGAAGCCGGACTCCTCCCTGCAGGCCACGGCGGCTCTGTAGACGCTGAACGGCCGGAGGTCCATGATGGTGTAGACCAGCGTCTGGTCCTGACGCACAGGTACAGAATCTGGAGACTGGAGGCAAAAACAGAAGATCACAATAAAGCAGAGGTAACGACAGACTCCTTCATGTGGAACTCATTTGAAAGTGTGCAGGGGTTTTAAGTGTATCTGAAGAAGATGTTTAGTTGAATCTGTGAACATACTCACTCGTTTCTAGGACGTAGTGAATGAACAAGGTTACAACCAAATGTGTGAATTCAGCTTGTTTTTTAGACCGGGTGTGGTCGTAACCTTGTGGCTTCTGTACTTGTATTTCCCTTCATTTTTGAACACATTTGTCAGCTTCAAATGGCACTAATACCTACCCTGTCTACACACTTCCACGTGTCTGTTCACAGCCCTGACGTTCACCATGTGGGCAAACACTGAAATGATCACATGACTCCTAGCTTATACCACACTGGGGGAATTACGTCTCTCGTCTTGTCACAACCACACCTGGTCTCGGCTCCTTTAAGTTATTCAGAGTAAACTTTATTTCTACCGTCACGGACAAGGCTTCTGACCCAAAACACACTTATTAACACACTCCATCAAGAGGAAAAGACACGGGATGTTACTTCTGGAAGGCGTCAGAGCGTCAGAGCATCTTTCTACAAGGTCGACAGCTGTAAGGAAATCATGAGAAACAGCTGGTTCAGGAGAGATCAGTGAGAAGTGAAGATGTTTATTCTAGTTTTCTGAAATGCTCTTATAAAAGGTGAATGTCCAGGCCTTCGAAGCCACCACACGTCAACCCAACTGAACTATGGGAGATTTTGAAGCGATGCGTTAGCCACCACTCTGCACCTTCAACATCGAAACATCAAATGAGGGAACATGCTTTGAATTTCCTTTAATTTGTCTATTATCGGTCGATGTATGTCTGTAATGTACTTGAACCTGAGACCAGGCGTGGGCGTCGTCGGTTCTGTATCGAAGCCGACAGCTGCCGTCGTCGCTGCTCCTCCAGGACACGGTGATGGAGTCGGAGCCGGAGCCGAGAGCAGTTAATACAGGAGGAGAGGGTTTGACTGAGGACGAAGACCAGAGTTCAACAGTCAGTCCACGTTCTGATCCAGCCGAGCACTGACGTCTGTGATGCACTGACCTGCAGCGTAAAGAGACACGGTCCGAGGCCTGGACCAGACGTCCGTCATGTAGGTTCTGATCCTGGCCGTGATGTTGAGGATGGCTGCCAGGTTGAAGATGGTCGCACAGGAGGAAAAGTCATCCCCACTGACGGAGGAAAGACGAACCCATCAAATGACACATTAATTTGTACGTGTAGAGTCTTTACACGTCACATACTGTTACATGAAGTATTCTGGACGACTTTATCATAACGCGGAGCCTTAAACTTTCACCATCTTAAGATATATTTAGGTAAAAAATAAATGAATAATTACAAGCCTGGGGAGAGGGGTAACAAAAAAGAATAAATCACAAATTTACAAGAAAAAAATGGAATGTTCTCTGAGATTATAAAGTCATACATTTTCAAGAAAAAAAAACTCATTCATTCATTCATTCATTCATTCATTCATCAAAAAATAAAAAAACTCAGATTAAAGTAAATCTCTGAGAAAAAACAGACACATTTCTGAGAATAAACAGTGTGTCGGGACAAAGGACTCGAACGCAGGTGCATTTACACGTCAGGTGTTTCTCACCGTGGTCTGCTGAAGATCAGGGACACGCGGGTCTGAGCGGGACCACGGGAATCCTGACTCCACGCACACGTGACGGATCCGTGTGATGTCTGATAGAAACAGGACACGTTGAGGTTTTCTACAGGGAAACACACAACACAGACACAGTTAAAGACTTAGATGTGGTTTCAGATAAACCCAACAGTAACGTCAGCTTCAAGATTCAAGGACTGATTCTAACTGAACTGAAGACACCGAAGTTGAAATGAAATAAAAATAACCGATGATGAATGCACAACTGAAGTTAGAACTTGAACCTGGTTTTTAGAACCTGAACATGTAGATACTTTGAGTAAATCTCACCATGTTTGATTTGAATATGAAATGTGTGTAATTCACCTCCTGAGATAATGATTATTTTCATTGTTTTTGGCATTTATTTGTACAAAACTCAACTCTGACAGTTTTGAAAGTTGATGAAGACAAGAAGCTGTATTAGAAGTGAAAACAGAAAACCACAAAAACAAACACCTGTGTGTTCTTAACCTGTGTAGACGTGTATTTTTACTCTGTACGTGTGTATTTTTACTCTGTACGTGTGCGTTTTTACTCTGTACGCGTGTATTCGTGTGTTTTTACTCTGTACTTGTGTGTTTTTACTCTGTACATGTGTATTTTTACTCTGTGTAG
>JAPQRN010000027.1:2670240-2682406 GCA_037367275.1 Coranthus polyacanthus
AAATTGTTAGTTGTAGCGTTAAGCGACAATGCAGTTTGTAGGATGAATTCTTTGCTTTTTTCAGCAGACTGCTCCTTTAAATACTTTGTTGTGTCTAGTGTTTGTCCTGCGACACAGTTTCCTGTCTGTTCCCACCTTCCTGATGTCCTCCAGCGACTCTCCGTTCATCACGCTGTTGAGTTTGGGGGCGGAGGATTCCGGTCCGGCGTTGCCCGGTCCCGAGTTGGCCTGGGCCGAGCTCTGTCTCTCCTGCTGGTATTTGAGCATCTCGGGGTTTTCGATGATGGTGGTGGAGAGCTGGGCCTCGGTGCTGGTGATGGCAAGACTTTTACCGTAGATGTTCTGATGGATGGTGTTCTGCGCGTCGAAGCAGAGAGCGGGGCTTAGATCAGGGTTTTTATTACTATTCGTGATGATGAACATAAGGAGAGAACTAAGTAAAAAGCATCAACACTGTGAACACAGTCTCTCTGGTCGACATGTTGAGATCATTTTCTTTGCTGTAAAGCTGAGCAGAACCGACTGTGGTTTGTTGTTAATTTGGTTTCTAATTATAAAAACAAGCCAAAAACAGCAAACAAGAATGAATGTGAAGTCCATTTTTATATATTGCTAATTTTACTATTTTTTCCAGACAGCTCATGGAGATCTGTGTGTTTGAAATGCAGTGAGGTTCCTGTTCTTTTGTTTCGTGTGGAGTTGTATTGTTGCTGCATTTTGTACTGTGTATGTTTGTATGATTCTAACGTAAAAGAACAATTACCAAGTTGATTGTAACAAAATCTGTCTATTTCTTAATGCTAAATATATGTCAAAAAGGTTGTTATTGAGTATTTTTTTTATTCAAATCCAATGTTGGGGGTAGTTGCCCACATGTAGTTCAACTCATATTTACATTATTATGTATTCAAGTATTTAAATTACTTTTTGACATTTTTTTTGCATAGGCCTGAAATACTGCTTTTACAATAAACTCAATGAAGTGGCCATTTTTTCAGGTCTGAGACTGTTGTGTCATATCGTATGGTTTTGTGTTACATATACATTGTTTATTTGATTAATAATTTACAAATGAGTTTGAACTACATTTCCTATGCAGCTTTACTTAACCATACTACATTCCTTCCTTGGGTAACTTTGCTGTAGAAGTCAGTGGTAGATTCGTCAGCTTTGTGTAAACCTCTCTCTTTCCTCTTCTCTAAAACACCAACATACTCTTGATGACTCAACGTACACTCAGGCAGAGTTACAATATGAGATGTGACGAGCAGCTCCACCCTCACATACCAACAAACCAGGACCAGAGCAGGAGGTGTGTATAAGAACGACATCTACCTGCTTTTATCTCCTGACCTCTGACCTTACAGCAGGGTGAGGAAGTGCACAGTCTTGGCTCTTTATCTCTGCTTCATATATTGTGTTGTTCACTAAGACACACCCACGTCTGACGATCCTATCACATGTGAAGGTTTCCATTTAAATCCCTCTGTTGCTATAATTTAACTTGTTTCACTGTGACTTTAAAAGCTTGTTATTACTTTGAGCGGGTCGTATACAGACTATTATCAGTTGAGATTCAATTTATTTTTTACAGCTTTACAGTATGAAAAATTGTAGACTGACAATCCCTGTGTCTTAAACCTTAAATTTAATGAAGTTCCCTGCCAGAGAAACTGTATAATACAAAATAGTGATATGTTTTCTGTTTTAAATCATGCAGACATATTGAAACACAGCGACATGTTTATGTACCTTCTCCTCCTCGCTCAGTGGATCTCCCAGCTCATCCAGAGAGAAGTCCAGATAGGCCACGGTGCCGTCCATCGAACACACCAACATCCCCAGACCTGTCAGAGTCCTGACACACACACACACACATAAATATTCAGAGAATACCTGCGATGTGATGCCTTCGACCTCTTCTCAAAGTAAATAAAGCAGAGAAAGCCTCGCCAACATGACTACAACTACGATAAGAGACATTTGTAAAGAAGCGATTGTTGCACATTTTGTAGCGGCTTTGTTTCAGTAAAAACGAAAACCATCTAAGTTTGATTTCTGTTGAAGTTGAAACATGTTAAGTCTGGTTTATACTTCTGCATCAGGGGCTGTGATTGGCTGAAGCTGGTGCAGATTGTGAAAAAAAAAAACACTGGAAGACACTCTTGAGTCACATAAAAATTTCTCAGAGAAAAGCTATTTTTCTGTGTCTGACCCTGGTGATCTCAGTGTGAAGTAACTTACCAGGAAATGTCCATAATGGATTTATCGAACAGATCGTGGATGACCACCAGGGGGCGCTTCAGAGAGGTCAGCTAGAAAGACATATTTATCACCATTTAGTCACACCTGAAAAAGAAACTTTAAATAACATTTGTAATTCCATTTTTGTCTCATTTATTTGCCACTCCCCTGGTGTATAAAGGCCTTTATCCTTTAACCTCTTCATAATATAACAGTAAAGTGTGAACTGACCCAGACGGACAGCGATCGGTCTTTGCTGCCGACCGCGCAGCAGCAGTACGGACAGCTGGGCTTCGGAGAACTGCCGTTCTTCTGCTTCTTCTTAAAGATCTTTGGGTTGAATTTCTACAAAGAAAAACAGATCTGTGAGAATGCAGACAGAGTTTTTGGAGGAGAATATCTTCAGTGTTGGTCCCAGTTGAAGGTTGTTTTTTTTTTTATCTTTGAAGCACTCACCACCACGGTGACAGCTTTACGGTGGCCCACAAAGTCCATGTTGGTCTTCCAGCCGTCTCTCTCCACAATCTGAGCGGTAGGACCGGAGTTGTTCATGGCGTGTGCCGACACCAGATACTGACCGTCTGGAGACCAGGACAGACGCAGGACATGGGTCGTCCCCCCACACTGAGCCCAAAGAGAAAAGATGATTAAATAAAAAGGAGAATTCACAGAAGAACAAAAGAAAAGAAAACCAGTGTGGACAGAGTCTGAGTCTGATGTACCTCACTGAAGGGTTTGGTGATATTCGCATCCATCTGCCAGTCCACCGTTCTCCACACCTTCAGGCTGTGGTCGTCGGCCTGGGAGGCGATGTACTTCCCCACCGGATCCCATGTGAGGCCTTTGACCAGACCGGTGTGTCCTCGCAGACATGTGACCATCTCTGAGGAAACACAAACACAGCAGAGACATAGCTGAGAGAGGACAACCTGCAGCGTGGACGGACGAAGGCCGACGTCAAGTTCACTCACTCACTCATTCACTCAGCACAGTGTTCTCTATGGAACAGCATACATTTCACAGAGGCAGGTAAATAAAAGGAACCTACCGGGGAATTTGCGAGCGTTCCAGATGACGATGGTGTTGTCGACGCTGCAGGAGGCCAGCCACACATCATGAGGAGACCACGCCACGTCCATCACATCTACTCAAACACATCATATTTAAACTTCATGGTGTGTTCAGACCAAATATGAAACCAACCAGACCAATCCTCAATTTAATTGTCTTTTTCTGCTCATTGTATGCCACTAGTATGAGACTAATAATAGTAATAATAATAAAATAAGAATTTATACACTTACAGTTTTACCACATAAAAACAAACCTATTTACCACGACTTGAAGTTATCTGTTAACAAATTATCATTAATAAAAATGTATAAAAGCTGTTCATGTGTTCATGCATGCACTCCCCTCCTAAATTTCCAGACATTTTTAGACCCTGAACATCAAAAACTAATGTCAAGACATTTAGGAACCTGCAGGAAACCTGTGTAGATGAGTGTTTTCTGAGAGTCTGACCTCCAGTGTGGTTCCTCAGGATGGTGACACACCTCCACTGCTCCACGTTGGCCAGTTTGCTGCTCGACCCGAACACCGTGCTCGGCCCGATGAACCTGCAGAGGAAACACACACAAACATCAACAACAACCGACAGTTCTACGCATATAACAAACTGCAGCTGATGCACTTAGTGGAAAAGCACAAGAAACAGCTTGTAAGTTGTATCCCGTCGTGTGTGGTCGTGTGTCCTTACGCAGCTCTCTTCCACACCATGACCAGCTTGTCGTCTCCTCCTGATGCCAGGTACAGGCCGTTGTTGGACCAGCGCACACAGTTCACACAGGCTGCAGACGCAAACACACACTTCTGCTTACTCACGTTACAAATACATGTCATGGATTTCTGCAGAGGAGGCCTTAAAATCACACCATTTGTACGTTTTATTTGTTGCTCTCACACTGCAGCCGTTTGTGTTTTTGTCAAGTGCAAAACAGACATATTTATTCATCTTAATCTTCAGGGACTATTATTTAAATTTGAAATATGCCCATTTTGAGTATGCATATCATTATTAAAACATCTGTCCAGTATTTGTTCTATATGTCCGGAATTCTGGAATATTAACAACCAAACTGACTGTAAAAAAAATCCTGACTCTGACTGTTTATTATACTTTCAACACAAATAGCAAATAAACTGCCTTCTGATGTCCATGTTTGCTTTAGTCCAACAACTGGCGACAGTTGGGGCGAGATTAGTTGGTTGTCCACTGACAGGATGTCCACTTGTTAAGTATGTTGCGTAGTTAAGTGTGTAGTGGTCTGTCTCTGTGATTACGGTTGAGTTTTTGAGTTTGCTCTGGATAGGTTGTGTCCAGTCTGAGAATGTTTCAGACGGTTGTTAGATGTGTAGCCTGGTTACCTAGGTGATTGTCCATCTGGCAAAGCATCTTGGGAATATTCTCGTTCTTCTCGTCCTCCTCTCTGAGGACAGGCGCCATGTTCCAGATCATCACCTTCCCCGAATCCTCCCCTAAAAAACAATTCCAAAATAATAAACATACACATACGTGCACAGCCCTGAAAACAAAAACAATGGCACAAAACTGTGTGTTTGTGTCTCACCTTGTCCTCCAGTGGCAAATTTTGTCCCATCAGGGTGGATGTCCACTGAAAATATGGGTTTGCCTGTAGAGAATGACATGACAAGAGTTACCGACAGGTGCAAAGACTAGTCAACAAATTAACACAAAATTGAGTGGCAAGTCATTTTTCAAGCAAACATCACAAATACCTTTAAGTGAGTTTAAATGTGACCATTTGCTGCTTGTTTTGTTCAAGCTGATATTTCAGTGTCAGATCAGAACTCCAGCATATCATCAAAAACACAAAACAAAACTCAAATGTGAACCCTTTCATACAACAGTAACTGTTCTGCACAGACACAGTCGATGTTCAGTGATCCATTTTCCTATCGCTATGAGCCTCAGGTGCAGAACTCATGTGGGGTCATTTTTTAATTTTTTTAATTTTTAATTTGTGTTTTCTACAAACCTGGAAATCACTTGCTTGAAAAGTGCTCTATAAAAGAAATAAAATCATTATAAAATTATTATTGTTATTTTGGGCACCACCTAAACCAAATTGATATAAAATCAATATGGAGAGCATGAAAACTGAGTAAATGACTTCTTCCAGATCTACTATCGATCGGTGGACAGCTTGTTCCTGGTGGACTTCTTCTAAGCTTTTTTGTACATAGATATGGGATTATAATGGTCCAAAATTATGTGAAGTTCCATATTTTTTACTGACCCCTGAACCCTCCACCTGGGCATCAAACTCAGGATAAACGGTGAAACCCAAGCAGCGCCTAATCCTTCTGAAAACAGAGGGAAAATCCTGAATTTATGACTTTGAACAAAAGAATAGCAGACACTGAGCGAGTAAACAGTCACGTTTAAAGACAAACTCAGAGTTTTTTTCCAGGGTTCATATCGGAAGCCTCATGGAAAATTCCTAAACTTTGTGTAAATTTCCGCTGCTAAGCCCGAGTCTGTTCACAGACTAAAACTTTTCCTGGTGTTCTGAAGGAGCTGCTCATGTATTTTAGAATTTCTTATAAACTAACATTGTGATCTTTCTCCTCTGACATTTTACAGATAAAATGCCAGTATTTATGTAGCATCATTTTTTTTTTGGACCAGAAAAATTTCACATTTTCTACTAATCAACTAGACCTTTAAAGAAAGCACAAATGTTATTATTTGTACAGGAACATTAGAGCTGACGCTGAAGACGTCAGCGTCAGGAATAAAAACACACCCAATAAGCAGGTACACACGACGTATTTAACAGCAAAACTTGGAATAAGGAGATACAACAATAAACTGTTCCTGGAGCTGTCTGTGAAACTTGACTTCTTATTTATAGGTTGTTTTTCCTCCTCACAGTTGTTTTGTTTGTGCCTAAATTTGGGGTAAATGACTTAAGTTAAATCTCTGAATGACAGCTCAACACAAGGTATCCATCCTTAAAATATGAAATGATATAGTTAAGCTTGTTACTTTGCATCCTGGATGAACCCGGTGACTTCTGATGAATGTCAGCTTTTAAACTTGCTGCAGTGCATTACGTACAGTAAGACCGATTGAAAACAAACATTTAGTGACAACTGCTCCTCAGATGTGAGGACTTGTGCTTTTCTTTGTCACATCTGATACTAAACTCAATATATTTAAGTTATACATTATTTCTCACATAATATAAACAATCATGCATTACCTTAAGCTGCAAGAGATTAGAACTGACATTAATCAGAGATGAAGAAGGAAAATAACCTGCGGCTGACGGCTAACACAAACAGGTGCAGCCATAATTCAGTTATCATTAAAACAGCAGCTTCGCGGACTGAATGAACAGTCTTCTTCAGTACACGTTATTTTGAGTAATGCACATAAAAATCAGGACATTTTTAAACAGGTAACTTGAAGACTTTTCAGTTTGTTTCTGATCTTGAAAACAAACTGCAGAAATAAAATGCTGCTCTGCTTAAATACTATGAACATACTGTGTTTATTGTGACAACACCTGTGATGTAACTTCATGAGCTTTAATTATAATGTCGAGATGCACAAAAATAATGCGAATTTGACGAATTGAATAAGTTAATAACATTAAAAGTCACACTTTCAATGAAGAACCCTACTTGTACTTCTTACAGTGATGCAAGATCTAATAAAACCAAAGGCGTTTCTTCTTAAAGTGGGTGATTTGGAGACTTTTTGACAACGGAGAGACTGTAAATAATCTGCAGGTTAAGAGCTCATATAAATAGCAGCAGCTGTAATTCAGTTTCCAGTAACAGAGCTGCTTAGGATGCTTCACGGACTGAATAAATACATGTCATAATAAACGAACTGACGATATACGTTAATAATAAAACTAATCGTTCTCCACCATCAGGCCATTTAACGGTTAACTTTCCAAACTGACATCTTGAAGATTTCACGACTTTTTAGCGTCTTGTCGAGCGTGAAAATTAAAACGTATCTGCTAAAATACTGGGGGGAAATGGGCAAAATAAGAAGCACGATGTCACTTCGAAGCAACACCCCGGGTCATTCGTCAGATAAGTTAACCTAGCTAAACGGCAGCCGGTCGCGGCTAGCTAGCTAGCTTCGGTTAGCAGACGTTAAAACAGTTGGAACATTGCGGGGTGATACTGTAAACGACACAAAAACACACATTTTGGCGCGTTCGGCGGTTTAAACACACTCTGGAATATTAGTGAGGAGTGAGAAACAAACAAGTCAAACAAGTGTCGACCACCACCATCATGCCTCCTTATCAGCTCACCCCCCTCCGACAACAAAAGCCCAACTTGGTCCAAAAGATTCCTGCACAAGCTCACCGTTGTGGCTCACCCAACTCGGCTTCAGCAGCTTCATTTTGCGCCGATTTCAACCTCCTCTCGTTTAAATTCCGACTAAATCCGTCCCGCGACCAGTTCAGACGGAGAGCTAACCCTAACTCCCCTCCCTTTGTCTCAAACTCTCTCCGATACTTTGCTGTTTTTGTCATTCAACTCCATCTCTGCATCAGCACCCCCGGGTCTCCGAGCGAGAGCAGCCGAGCAGCAGGCGGGCAGTCCGGATGACAGTCGGGGTGACACCGCGCAGGTTAGGAAGCGTTTCCGTCGGTTTGACCGCGGACAGGAAAAGCGTCCCGCACCTGTCATAATAAAAACACAAACTGGACTTTTAATGGGAAACTCGCAAGTTATACGAGCGCACGGAGTTTATCGCCGTGTCCGTTTTGCTCCGTGTGAACGAGTCAAAGCGAAGCGCCAGAAATACACGTTTTCTTAAACCGCTTTAAAAACGTCCGCGGATCAGACTTTTATTTTGGAAAGTCAACGCGGTTGCAGTGCGCAGACTCCGAATTTAAAACGAGACCTGAGTGACGGGATCAAACCGAGGTTCATGTTCAGACGTTTAACCTCACTCTCTGAAGGGTTCAACGCACACAAGTTAGTGTTGGTTCAAATCCGTATTTCACTGAAGGTGAACAATACAATTCAGACAAGAAGAAGTCATCAGAAATTTAAGAAGTATCTGTTGACTGACACGGTCAAACGAAGAATTTAAAATACTTCATCCAAACATTCATCACCTGTGTCATGAGTAGGAAACAGTGATATGAGGTTGTGTCACATGTAGCAGGACTCACCTGTCTCACTTCATATGTGTATATCCTTATTTTAAAAATGCATTATATGGGTTTGTTAAATATGGTCAGAAATGTAAATCATTTAATTATTATCTTAACCACAGTTTACATAAATACACCATAAATCATTTTTTAAATCAAAAAGCCCAACGTTTTAGAACTATAATATACATCTATGCTGATATGCCACATGTTTGCAAGTATGATATTTAAATTCTACTTATTTCTTGTTTATTTTGTATGCATTGTTTTGTTTTTAGCTATTACAGATGTATTCATTCTCCTTCTTGATGACCTTCTCATCACCATCCCCTTCGCTTTCCTCCTCCTTCAGTGTCTACTTGTCTTTTCACACCAGTTCCTCCTTAAAAAACTAAACCTCAGAATGAACTTCAGGTGATAAACGAGGAGACGGACCCTCTTAAAGAGTCTTAGAGGACATCTACAGACACCTGGATTATAAATTGTAATCCAGGTTTTTACCCATTTTTGATTTTCCATGATGTTCAGTATTTCACTTCACACCGGTAGCTGGTTATAATGACTTGTTCCATCCATTTTGTTTCCTTTCTTCTTCTTCTTCTTCTTGTTTCCACTCTCTCTGTCTCCACACTTTACATTTACCCTGTGTAAATATAATTTGATCCATACAGTTGCATTGCCTTCTCATCTGATCATAAAATTAAATAAAAATAAGATTCTATCAACAAGTTACTGGAGTTTTTGCATCTTTATTTACAGACACTGTTTATGTTTCAGTTTTATAAATACTAATTCACTGGGGAGAAACTGGAGAGATTACACATCGTCTGCAATATTTACGAGGTGAATGTGAAGATTTTACATTATTAAAAACATCCCGTCATCGGAGGAAGTGAGTTTAAAGAGCGCAATGATTTATCTGCTTCGTAAAACACCAAAAATACAAACATTTATGAGGAGAAACAAAAGGTGAACAATCTGTTTATTTGAGATAAATCACGTGTGCAGTATGAAGTGTGGATTTCATTTTCACAAGAGTAGATCAAATTATTATCAAAAACATTACAAAAACATGTGGCTTTTTAAAAAACAACTTAGATGAAAAAATCCCTGCAAAATTATTTGCGTTTCCATTTCTCTGAAGTTGTAAACTGTGCAGTGTTTAATTAACAGTCAGTTCATGGTTCATTTTCTTAAACATCAGTAAATCTACTTTTGTTAAAAAAAAAATCCTTCAATATGTAGTTGTTTTAATTCATACAAAAAACACCCCGACCACCAGACTGAACCAGTAAAGAAAACAAAAGAAAATGTCTGAGTCAAAGTAAACAAAGATAAAGTTTCTGCACCGTTCAACACATTTTATCACTGTGATAAACTAACTTCAGTTCAGGACACATCATCAACCAGATAAAACAGCAAACAGGGCAACATTTGAACAGGTCAGAGAAACTGTATTATGGCTGAATTTACCAAAAACAAATGGCAGAATCTGGTGTTTTGAGCAAAACTATGTTGAAAATGTGCTGCATGTTGAGCCTTTGAGGTGATTTACAGCAGTGACACCAGCAGGGGGCGGTGCAGAGTCGTGTTGCTGGAGGTAGAACATGGTAAAAATCACGTCAGAAACACGGATCAGCATTTGGATGAACCGTGGAGGCTTTTTATCTGCTTAGGGTGAAAAAAAAAATCATAATTCTTTATAAAATGTTATATTTTTGGTCCATTTGACTAAAGTTAGCTTATTACCAGTGAACCTGCAGCTTCGCATCCATCGTCAGCTCTTAGAAGAAGTGAATTAACACAGTATTTTAACACATTAGGCCAAGTCTCCATTGATCAGTACCAAACAACAACATCGTACATGGAAGGCGTCAGGATGTGAAAGTCAGAATAAGGAGCCTGAGCTGATTTCTTCCACAGAACGATGGGTTTTAATCATTATCATTAAAATGCTGCTCTCTTGGCCCAGACGCTCTTGAACTCTTTCACCTGGTTAAATAAAATACAAGCCATGAAATGCCCACACAGTGTCTCGAGGACTCCGTTCAGAAATCGAAGGTTTCAATGAATGATACTGTACAGTTTTTTTGACTCGTGATGTTATTTTGGCAGGTGGGCGGAGCTTCACGGGCCCGACGTCCCTCTGAAAATAGCTTCGATCTGTTCCAGCGTCTTGCCCTTCGTTTCTGGGAGGAAGACGATGGTGAAGATGACGTTGACGGTGCAGATGGAGGCAAACAGCCAGAAGGTCCCGGCGCTGGTCAGGTGTTCCTGGAAGAAGACGTGAGTTTAGTTTGGAGATGTCGGCGAACGTGGAAAAAGACACTAGTTGATGGAGAACTCACCATCATATCCTGGAAGATTTTGGTGACGACGAACGCCATGCTCCAGTTGGTGAGGACACAGACAGCGCTGGCGAAGCCTCGCACTTTGACGGGGAAAATCTCAGACATGACCAGCCACGGGACCGGACCCCAACCCAGAGCAAAACCTGGACCAGGAACCAGCCTTTAGTGTCTCATGTTGTCATTACCACTGGAGTGTTTGTGTGTACGATACTTAAAGGTGAGTCTGACCTGTGATGAAGACGGTCAAGCTAGCCAGAGCCAGCCACTGCAGGTCCTGGGCAGGCGCCTCGGTCGCCAGGAGGATCAGCGAGGTGGAGTTGTGCCGCTGCTGGGACATCAGGTAGAAGTAAACCCCAAAGGCTGTGGTGCTGATCGCCATGGCAACACCTTCATCAGGAAAACACATCCTCACAGTGAGCTCACAGGTTTGTCTGGCGCTTGAAGGCAGAGCTAAAGAGAGACTTGAGGAAGTTTAAAAACACCTGAGATGACGAGAAGGACCTTCCTTCCAGCTTTGTCCATGATCACAGCTGCCACCGCTGTGAAGACCACCTGAACCGCACCCACGATCACGGAGCCCTTGTCCCCCTCCTGAAACACACAACAAAACATCCACATGTACCGACAATTACCAGGAAGGTCCCGTTGACAGAACATCTCTTCTTCTAGGGAGTCCTGGTCAAAATGGCAGCAACGAACCGCAACACAGAAAACATTTTCACATACAAAACGCACCAAATACAGTATATTGTATATATCAACCTCCGTCAAAGAGGTTATATTTTCATTACTGTCTGTCTCTCACCAGAGTTACACAAACACTGCTAAAACAAGGACAAAAACAGACGAGTGATCACGTGACCTCCGTCCTCCTCGGTGGACTAAGCTGACAGGAGACACAGGTGATAAATAAAGGTTTAAAGACCGCTCACCAAACCGGCCTGTTCACATATGGTCTCAGCGTAAAACATGATGGCATTGATCCCAGTCAGCTGCTGAAAGACCATGAGCATGATGCCGATCACCAGAGGTTTGTAGACACCGGGGTCCTTCAGGTCAGACATCTGGAACGAAGAGCCCTGACAGGAAACCGAGAGAGAGAGCTCAGCGATCAGACGACGCAGATCTGACAAAAAGGTCTGGAAGATTCGATCAGAGCGGCTTTTCATTGATGGGACCTTTTGAACCCAGCGTCTGCAACATCTCTAACAGTGAGGCTTTTGTATGAAGAAGGAAGACACTGTAGACACCAGAATCTGCTGCATCTGAAATGTCCTTCTGAGTCTTATACTGACTAAGGTTAACCCTAACCCCTCTGTCAACAAACCAGCATTGAATACATCCTACAAATAA
>JAPQRN010000027.1:2690316-2705331 GCA_037367275.1 Coranthus polyacanthus
ACAGAGCCCTAAACTACAGAGCCCTAGACCACAGAGCCCTAGACTACAGAGACCAGGACTACAGAGACCAGGACCACAGAGCCCTAGACTACAGAGCCCTAGACTACAGAGACCAGGACCACAGAGCCCTAAACTACAGAGCCCTAGACCACAGAGCCCTAGACTACAGAGACCAGGACTACAGAGACCAGGACTACAGAGACCAGGACTACAGAGACCAGGACCACAGACTACAGAGTAAACTGTAATTTTGTCATTATCCTGTTGTCCAACAGGGGGCAGCAGTGGCACAGTTTTAGCATTTCTCCAGTATTTCATTGAAAATAACATAAAATCTACTTGTTTCTCGCTAGTGATGCTGTTTTCCATCTCAGACTCACACATCACACATCATTTTGTCTTCTTTTTACTCTAAGAAAACAGTAAATGTCTCCACTTTACTGTTACGTGATCGGTCGTTGCACTTTCAGGGTTCGGCTCTCCTGGTTGAATCACTGGAACTGTTACAAAATTAGAAAATATCAAGTTTTTTTGATAAAAAGATAAAAGTCTAGACTTCATCAACGACTCTCAAAGTGCTTTATTTAGTAAGAAACACTCAATCCTAAGGCTTCACGTCCTGTTGTCTGCTCAGCAAATGATGACTAGAGGCTAAAGGTTATGATTTGTAGAAAACCGGTAACTTTCTTTAATTTGTCACCAGCCTGTATGACGCTCTGATTAGGGATTAAAAAGTATGCATACGTCATGAATCTTTCATCTCACCTTTGTCAAATTCTTATAACGACTTTCCTCATAAAACCAGGAAACTTACTGAATACTTTTGCCCTTGTAAAACTACTTAAAACTCAAATTAAAAACCAGACTGGACAAACTAAATAAAAATAAGAGGTGGCTGCAGCTCGGTGGTGTTTCCTGAGAGGCAGCTGACCTGCTGCATTAACAACAGCTGTGACAACAGCTGACGCAGAGAAAGGACCTGCGGCCACTCGCTGCTGTGTCTCCATAGAACGTATCCTCACACAGTTAAAAGCACAAGGCACGTCTATCTAGTGTTTGATTGGCTCTAATGAAAACTGACAGAGCATTTCTCTGCACCTTCTCAGAGACATTTCCGGTGAAGAAGTCATGTCTTTTTGGCGGTTCAGATACCTTTCTTTATTATATTCCGATTCCTGCTGAGATTTCACGCCCGTGTGGAATGTGGACGCAGACGACCACGGAGGAGACGATCACGCTCTCTCTCATGTCAATCAAGACCATTGTGTTGATACTGTTGATGTCTGCTGAGCCGCCCAAAGGCCTGAGGCGGACCAGGTCACGTCCAGATCCTCAGACGTCTGTGTGTTTCTGTGCATGGGCGTGGTTTCTGTTTCTGTAACTACAGTTACTACACCATTCTCTTCACATTAATGAACTGTGGTTGAAAACCTGCGAGGTGCACTAAATTAACTCTAATTAACTCTCTACAACATAACAACGTTAATGCTGAAATAGCTCAAAGCAACAATAACCCTAACCCTCTACCTAACCCTAGTACAGTAATTACACTGGTACTACGGCCATTTAAAATCATTTAATATGACTGGAGTAGAAAAGGTTGGACAGCGCTGTTATTTATGACACTATCTGTATGATTCCTCTGAAAATCCAATGATATGACAAATTCACATTGTCCCCAGTAAAAATGCGTATTAGTATTAGATGAAGAGAAGTGTACTGGTTAAGGTCAAGGATTATGTACAGTGGAAATTCTTCACAAGTATAGTAATATGCTTCTGAATGTGTGTGGGCTCCAGCCCCTCAGCAGAGTGCTGTGGGATAGACAGTGGTCGTAAAGGAGCTGAAAAGTGTTTCACACTTGTGCAATAAAAGGCTCGAGTTACCGTTCTGTCAGGGCCGGGAGGCGCAGCCAGCCAGGTTCCCGAGCCCAGACAAAAACACCTTTCTCTGGGCACAGGAGCTGGCGGCTTGGCCCCGGCTCAAAACATTCCCTGGTGGAGGGGAGGTTCATTCACGTTTTGGCCGGAGACTGTTTTGTCTAAGATACGCAGAACACGTTTGTAGTCTTTGGGTAGTGTTCGGGGCAGGTGACGTGCGCGGACGCACATCTCCGTGTCCTCGTGAAGTGAAAGTGGAACGGGATACGTGGGTTTGGAATTGGATTAGTGTTGCTAGACTAGAGCAGGCCTTGAAGTATGTGCCAGTCTGGGTTTGTCCGTATCACTTCATTACAATGATCAGAGGTGGCAAAAGTCCACACATTCTTTACTCCAGTAGAAGTACAGATACTTGTGTAAAAACAGACTGTGGGGAAAGTACAAGTACTGGTTCTTTGCTGCAGTAAAAGTGACAAAGTCCAGGCTCTGAAATGTCCTCAAAGTATAAAAGTCTAAAGTGTTTGAAGAAAACTGAACCTCACATCATATTAATATAATGTGAAGACTATTAAACCATTCTAACTTCAAATCAAATCGAAAAATTAGTCTGAAAATAATGAATATTAACTTCACTCCAATGTGTGAATCAGTTTTCAATGTCAGCAACTGAAACATTACGACGTCTTTTCTCCGTGATCCAGTCTCCATTTCCATCTGTTTCATCAGTTTCCATCTTGTGATGTTCATCATGTGATCTGCGCTGATGGATTCATCAAGGGGTCGTCTTTTCTACGCGTTGTCGTTCAATAGGTTGAAATTGGTCTTGCTGTTGCGAGGACGTGCAATGACGCAAAGTAAGTAATGGATAATTCTCCTCAAACGCATTAAAACTGTCTATGAAGTAGTTGTAATGTAAGTAATGATATGTGTTAAAATGCAGGGAATAAAAGTAAAAAGTTGTCAGAAAAAGAAATGGTCAAATAAAGTACAGATACCTGAAAACTCCACTGAAGTACAGTAATGAAGTATTTGTACTTCGTTACTCAATCCCTAAAAACACTTAAAAACAGATACTTACATTTGCTTTATTTAAAAAACAACAAAATTACTTAAATTAAAACGCACACAAATACATACCGTACCTAATATACAATCTGATGTAAGCATTAAATAAAAATATATATTCATAAACGTTTTCCCTAGAAATATAACACAGTCTGAACACAGTACATTAAGAAGAGAAATCGTAGCCAAAGCGACTTGGTCAGTGAACAGAAGTTAAAGAGTCCACCTGCTGATCCAGAAACGCATCAAGATGCCTCAGTCGGGTTACAGACTGCCGTCTGGCTCGCCGTTTCCCCTCGCTTCAGCGTCTGATGCTCCACATGACACATTTGGCACCTTTAGGACGTATAAAAATGGTAAAATGTGCTTTACAGTCTTGTAATTCTCATAACTGAATCTGACCGCGTGGTTCCTTTCCCTGAATGAGACGGGAGGACGCACAGACAGAGGCGAGCAGACGAAGGCTCTCCCCAGAGAAACATTTCTAAAGACAATTTATATATTTTGGAGAGATAAACCATCTGCCTGTTTGTTCTTCTCATAAATTTTCCAGTCAGTTTTACTGGCTTGTCTCCGCCATCGTCTCCCTGTTCTTGCTGTGTGTGTTCTTTCGTAGCACGCTGCCTGTCCTCACATTCAGACTTCGGACAGCTGTGTTCTTATCAGGTCTTTGAAGGCACCGTTTGTCTTTTTGTTTTTAGCCTTAAACTTTACAGCCACAGCAGGGCATGATGTTTGTTGTTTGTTGTTTTTTAACTTGCTGGCTGTAGTGGCTGTGGATTCCTCTGCTGCTGCTGCTGCTGCTGACCTTAAATATTCTACCAGCCAAAAATGATTTTGGAGTAGAAAGGAACGTCCACATAATGGTTGGTTTCCTGCTGAAGTAGATTAACTTACCAGCCACATACAAGTTTATCAGCATTTGGCTGACAGTTATTTGATTATTTTCCCATTTGCCACTCATAAGCAGCCACTATCTACGTCTTCTTCAGGATACAGCCCTCCTACGTTTGACCGAACGACGGTTCTGTTTCTGGAGTCACTTCCAGCCGTTCATCTCTTTCAGCTTGCTGACGCTGGGCCCTTTGACAGGTGTGGAGGGCGGGGGGTTGTACAGAGGCAGGGTGGGGGTGCTGCAGCCTCGGGTCCACAGCTTCTCAGTGGGGACCGTCCACACAGTCCGAGACGACTTCTTCTTCTTAGACTTGTCTGGCTTCTCTTTAGAAGTACCAGGAGACATAGACTGGAGGAGAAGCAAACAGGAAGCATGAGTAGAGCAACAGAAATATATTTTACCTGGACTGACTTTAACAGCTCAGTCCTAAATCTTCATATACACAAAGTGCTTTAGAGAGGTCATTTCCCATGGAACCTCATTTCAGAAAAAGAGACACATAATAAAAACTCCTGCTTGAATTTTGCCATCAATTACACATTTGTCAACTTAAGCTCCACCAGGTCAGATGTGACCATTTATAGGTTAGGTTTACTGTTACATTTGAGCCACGTTTGAACTGATGTAGTTTAGGTTATGTCTAATACAGGCATTTTCACCTTGCACTTCTTCTGTTATCACCCTAACACTAAGCAATGGTTAAAAGGTAATGTTCAAGTCTAGAAAGTAGTAAGATAGTAAAGTACTGTTTAGTTTTGTGTGAAACCGGTCACTGAACCACATCTCTCGCTTGGCACATTTCACCTCGGTCTTCAAGAATGAGGCAGACAGTTTTAAAAGAGAAAGTGAAAATCACTACTAGTCTGTCTGTGTTGAGACGCTCAGCGGCTCTGGACAGCGTATGGACAGAGAAAGTTATTAGACGTCACTGGAGACCTTCAACTTCAAGGCCACAGTTTTATGACAAACTGTCACTTTCTTGACTTGCAAAATTGTCTTTTAAATTGACAAACATGATTAACGGTATAGTTTAGATGGAATAAAAACATGATTTGTTTGTATTTTCTCTGAAGGTTCTCATGATGGTTCAACAGAAGGGATGGGACTTCGACTCTCTATGAACAGTATCGTGAATAGTGATTTTTTTTTTTTTAGGGCCACTTTTCAGTGTCTCCTCCGTGCGACCTGAGTCTATCTTGTCCTCACATTTGACCTGCTCTGCTAGCACATTAACTGTCCTGTCTGTTTTAGTAAAAGAGAAGCTTCGTACACAGCAGCAGAGGGTGAAGCAGCTGAGCTTGGCAGCGTTTTGTCCCGTCCCGGCGTAGCGGTTCTTCTTGGGCAACAGGAGGACGAAGGACACGGCCAGAGACAAGTGGTAGAAGCTGTGGACGTAGGCATAGTCCCACTCCTACGGTGAGGGAAAAAAAACAAACAGGATCTTACCGTCACTGTTATTTTAGCACGATTTTACCTCAACAAGTGAGGATCACGTTTTATTTTGAAAGTCTCACCTCAAAGTAGAAACGCAGCATCAGAGCGAGAGCTCCGAAGCAGCAGCCTGGACCGACCTGCTGAGTGTAAACCGACTTCTCTGGATACACCGCTCTCAGCTGCTTCATCTTCTGCAGCTGAAACACCACAAAACAGCGAAAGGGTGGTTTATTCATTTACAGGCTGGAGGAAGGTGAAGGAACGCTGGAAAAAAAGAAAACTAAGGAGAACAGGGACAAGTTGGATAAGAGGAGAGAATGAAGAAAAAACAAGGAAGGGAAGATAAAATAAAGTCCTGGTGAAAGATTAGATAAAAATGTATTACAACATAGAATTATGCATGAATTATGCAGGCACCAGATGCACTGCTTTAAGAGAGGAAAAGGAACAGTAAAAATGATTTGATTACCACCACCTCATAGGTATGCACACATTAAACCTCGTATTTTAGATGTAATGTTGTCTACATCTAAACTAGATACTTTAGAATCACTGAATATATAACAATTCAAAGATTTTTAACATTACAACCTCAAGTTTAAAAATAACTAAGACCCAAACAGCAGCAAGACCAAGAGAAGAAACGAGAAGAAAAGAAAATATGACATAAAAGTTGTTGAAGGAGGACTCGTAGTAATGTAGAAGATCTCTAAGGCTGTGTTTTCGTCAACAGTGTCTGTAAATGGTGCTCATACGTCTGCACCGAGAGACTGTAGCGACGCCATGTCAACACTTTCATTCTTCAGCTTCTTTACTAGTTATTTTTATTTCTATGCTGATACACTTCCCATCTGTGTTAATGCAGGATTAGTGTGTGGAGGTAGAGGAGCTGGTTTGTCAGATGTGTGGACCAGTAGGTGGAGCAGTGCTGAATGACGGGGGCTTGTGACCCACTTGTCTCTCGACTTCTGTGTCTGCTTGAGCTACTGCCGAGCTCCATTTCACCAAACTCGACATTAGCCAACAACCCGATCACTACCTCTCTAAGACCACTCACCCACTTGACGGTGATGATGAAGACGGCTGATCCAATGGGTCCAGAGAAGATCCCGTAGCCCCAGCGGTCCTGGTAGATCCTCACGGCGATGGTCAACACTCCGAACATGGTGATACTGGAGCGCTGGGGTTCATCAAAGTCTCCCAGAGCTGAGACAAGCAGACACAGACCGTATGTCAGACACTTCACAGGCTTAGTTTTTATGAATTAAGAGAAAAGTTGATCCTCACGAGGAGCCCTGAGGAACCCTGGAGGTCCCTGAAAGGCTGCAGAAAACAACGTAGTTGACTGAGAACCGTGATGGAATGAAACTCAATTCAAGATTGAAACATTCACTTTTTTACACAAACTCTGTGCTGAAGTACAAATTTGACGTACTTGTATTTCTTTTTATTCCATCTCAGACAGAAATATTAGACGTTTACTCCACTACATTTATTACAGGTACTTTGCAGATTCATATTATTAATATAAAATAAAAATAAATGTGTTGTTATGTTTTATGATAGATTGAGTTTACAGTTATACAGTAACATGAGCCTCATCATTATGAGCTGCAACGTGAACGTCGATGACTCTAATCCAGGAAATATATGCTATTCTGTAATATATGCACTTTTACTTTTGGTACATTAAGTATACTTTTGTAAAGTATTTTTTACACTGTGGCGTTGTTACCTGTACTCAAGTAAAAGATCTGACAGTACTTCTTCTACATCGTAGGAGGATCGTGGTGGTTTTGGTTTGAATCCAGACTCAAAACCTAGTAGAATCATTTCTAGTGTCTACACTTAGACTTCAAAACATAAACTGTAATTTCAAAATTGTATTTTAAAAAAGGTGCAGTTGTGGTAATCAGCGTCCTAGTGCGCCTTGGACCTTTCACATTTTATTGTGCCCAGTTTTTAATTTATCGTATTACGTCACAACCAAAGACTGGGACGACGAGAAAAGGGTTATTTTCAAAAGGTAAAGGTGGACTTTTGTCATTTCAATTCTGTCGTGGTGTTCATTTCAGTTTGTATTCTCTTCTTCTCACTTTCAAAACATTGCCTCTCAAAAACAAATCCCAGAGAGTGTTCATTATCACAAGTTAAAGTCTTAGATTTGGCTTTAGGTGTTTCTTTAATTAGCAGATCTTCAGTCAAAGTAGAGAGAGGTCTGAAATCAGGAAGTCAAACCCGACGGCTGCTCACGGCACGTGATTTAAAAACCTTTTTAGAAAACGTGGGTGTGGAGCAAACGTCCTGCAGTGTGTGTGTGAAAGCAGAACTCAACAACATGTGTTATCAGCAGCTGCTGAGCTGCAGTTTTAACAACACGCCTGGCTCAAAGGCTCATGGGAACTGGAATTTGATCGTAGCATTGTAACTATAATTTAGTTAAAATGCTCACAATGTTCGAGACAAATATCCTAAAGACACTGAGGGTTTTGCTCCAGGTTTATGAACCTACGTTATGGAGGCTGCAAATAGAATACATGTTAAAAGTAAAGCATTTCGGTCACTGTGAAACCTCATATCTACTGCAGGACGTACCTATAAGAGTGACCCACATGGACAGAGCCGTGCCGTAAACACTGAAGTACTCCAGAATGTCGTATCTCATGAAACACAGGATGGAGAGACCTGGTCCATCACAGGCGTGATAGATCTACAGGAAGACACAGAGTCAGGTCAGAGACAGACACTCACAGTATTCACGATTAAGTTTCATTTTTAACTCGTCTCACCATCTGATGGTAATAAAAACAACTTTTTATGGATGTTAATGAAGCGTCCAATCAATGTAGGATCTTTACATACAGAGCAGTTCTAGTTTCATCTATGTGTTAAGTTGTGTTTTAGAAAAGCTATTTGTTTAAAGCCTGATTTTAGCTTTTAGATGTGAAGTGAAGTTTATCTTTTATCTTCATGAAGGACTTGGCAAAGATTTGGTGATAAAATGCAGCCCTGAAACATCTCCTCCACTTCCTTTAACAGCTGTCATGGTGTCGATAATGACCACATCGAGTTATAGAGTAAAACATTCAGATCATACGTTTGATGAATGTCCGTTAACAAAAAGATAAACCAGTATACGATCAGTCTGTCACGTACATATGATTGGAGAAGCAGCTCATTTAAAAACTGTGAGTGTGGCTCTTACCGCGGTGAAGAACATGGTGAAGAAGTAGACCATGGCCTCCATGTGGAAGCCCCTCTTGGCCGCCACGCTGGCTGTGGGCAGAAACACCAGGCTGCTGACGGTCGGCAGCAGCATCTTGGCGATAAACGCACCCATAGTGGAGAAGCTGTCGGGGCCTGTAGACACCAGATGATCCTGTAGGGCTTCACAAGTTCCTCCTCTGGGTGAGGTTTTCAAAATGATCTCGATAATATGTGTAAACTCAGTGACAAAACCAAGAGTAGATGCAGAACGCCTTTGAAACGTTGACTTCTCATGTAGCGAGTGGAGGAGCTACAGAACATACATAAAGGAACACGGTCCCACCCAGCTGCCCCGTTCAGCCCTTTAAAGTTTAAATGTCCCCTGAGCAGACAGGTCCTCACAGGCCTGTATGTGCAGTGTCATCGCAGGGCAGCTGTCTGCATACCAGTGCATCATGGGAGGGGCCCGGGGCAGGGCGAGGACCAGGATGTAGATATCTGGACGATCACTGTTCTGCTCAGTTATCCTAAATGACTTCATGTTTGAAGAGGTGGAAAAAGTCCACACATAGTTTCCTCCAGTTGAAGTTCAGATGCTGTGGTAGAAGTACAAGTACTGTGTCTTTACTGCAGTAAAAGAGACAAAGTCCAGGCTCTGAAATGTCCTCAAAGTATAAAAGTCTAAAGTCTTTGAAGGACATTTCTGTTGAACTGAACCTCATGTCATATTAATATAAAGTGGAGACTATTAAACTATTCAAACTTCACATCAAACGAGAAGTCGTACTCGGATGTTTTATACTTCCAAACAAATAGTTCTGCTCATTGAACGTTTCCTAAACTATTTACAACCATTTATTCCAATATTATCCTCAGTGAAAAGCAGGTGTATTCCTATATTTAATCTACATAGTAAATTAAATGTTTTGAGTTGATGTTTTAAAGATTGGAAAGGAAAGTCCTGCTTTCTCCAGATGATGTTTGTAGTTTGTCACTCCCTCCAGGTTTCACTGCAGCCTCTTCTTTGTGGCGTCTCATCAGCTCAGACGGTAACAGTTGGCATTACCGTCCCCTCCGACAAATAAAACCACACTGCTCCCTTAGACTAAATCAGACACTGAGAATATTTCTTTTGGAAATTAGATTTCGACCCAGCCTACAGTCCCGGTCCAAGCTGCACAGATGGGATCGTGAGGACATTAAAACAGCTGTCGTGGGGTTTGTGTTTGTTGTGGCCGAGCGACGAGGCACAGAGCCCACCCCGCTCAGCAACGGCCATTAAAGTAAAGACATTCACCCGGCGCTGGGCAGGGTGGTGGAGACAGAAAAAGAGTAGAAACACACAGGATTCATGTCACGTTTTCTGGAGATTTCACTGCTCTTGTCTCAGAGTGTCTGCAGAAAAATGCAGCCAAAGTCTGATTCATTTATTTATTCATGTATTTTTTGATCTGTTTTTGTTTTCCTTTTCATAATGGTGTGAGAACAAATCACATTGAACCTGATCTTTTCTGAGTCAGACCATTGTGTGTCTGACTTAAGACCAGACACACAATGGTCTGACTCAGTTACATTTGACTCAGTCCCGCCCCTTCCGCTGTGCACCATGGGAAAAAATATGAACAGTACAAATCATGTTTTCATCCTGTTTGAATTAACAGTATTTGACGTTGTCAATTTAAAAGATAATATCGCAAGTTAAGAAAGATTCAGTTTGTCATAAAGACAGTAACGTATCATTTAGTTTATTGTGAAACAGTTCAGTGTCTCATCTCTCGTCACAGAAGTATTAAATGAGGTGAAAATCACTACGAGTCTGGTCCTGTTGAAGCTGCAGAGACGTCTTCATGCCTCCATGTTTACTTGTGTAAACACTAGTGTGAGACATCTTTGTTAATGTAAATCCAAACTGAGCACTAAGGCTTTCACTGTGAATGTAGCCCTAGAACAAACGACATGGTCAGTTCTCCACCAATACACCTGAAACATTCTGGCAGACAGATCATATTTGTAAAAGGACACGTTTGACTAGTATTCCATACTGGTGTTTAAGTATGAAAGTGGTGGAATGCCCCTTAAAGGCTCTAAGCAGCATCAACTAAAGTCCTTTAACACTGGTTCTTAGCGTGTTGTATGAGATGTATGTTTATGAGATTATGTATCTCATATAAACAGTGGTCCTGTTCCTTATAAGGTTCATGTCCATCTGCCTTCTCTTAGTTCAGCCATATTTGACTGTGCTGCTGTTCCCAGTAAGGCCTTCTGCGTGAACGTCTTAAACCATCCCGTGATGGCGAGGCAGCAGTTGCCCTGCTCTGCTCTGCCCTCAGCTGTTACACCTGCTCAAAGGCTCGAGGCAGCCACACAAAGGGCGCAGTATTGCAGAGCGATTTCACCCCACGCCTCAGATTCTCCGAGTGTCTCAGAAACCCGAGCAGCCGGGGCCGAGCCGGGAAACGAACTCTCAGGTCTGATGGTTTTGGAAACGCTGCTGTGGCCTAACCTCGCTCTCTGCCGGGAACTTATGACCCTCCGCTGTGTTCGGGAGAGGGTTTGAAACCTTTGTGTTCTCACCTAAAACCAGTGTGCGTATAGCTTAAGAATCCACAGCATCCAAAGTTTGAATTTAGATTGTATTTTCTTAATTTGCAGAATATGAAATAATAAAAATGAGAAGAAAAAAGAGTTTTTTGGCCAAATTAAATAAAACCTCCCTGTTCATTGTGCTGTGTTTTTGTAACTCTGTCGACCTAATGAAGACCTTAGACCTTCCAAGACTGGACCAAAATCACAGATCCTCTACAGCAAAGATAACAGACTGTAGCCACATTTAACTGCACAACACCCGTTAGCAGAGACAACAAGGATGGAAATGCCTGTAACTCAGTATCCATGTTGAATTAGCAGCTGGTTGTCGAGGCCGGTGCGTTGTTTACGTCCCAAAACGATCACGTGACAGGAAGTCGACAAACTAAAACAGGCTCCGTGGATAATTCACCTCAAATGCATTAAAACTAAAGTAACGAGTCTGTTTTAAAATGTAACGAGTAGAAAGAGCAGGTAGTTGTGTTTAAATGTAGGAAGTAAAAAGGAAAAAGAAATAATCAAGTGAAGTACAGACACCTGAAAACACTGTGACTATATGTGATGTGTCGTGTTTCAGCGTCGGTGTGTTATTGAAGGTTTAAAGCGAGACAGTGTTCGTCCTGGTCGGTGTCCGTGGTCTCAAACACCAACAGGAGGTTCTTCACTGAGTGGAATGTCCATGTGTCCCACACACCTGTGGCTGTGTGGACAGTAATGTGCTGCACTCTGGTAAACTGATGCTGTAGGAAGTATTTTCATTAGTACCACTGTCGCTGGACTACAGTGAGTCAGCTGACCTTAAAGGACCCCGCTGGACGGGAGGTCAAAGGTCAAAGAATGAGTGTGGGATGTACCCTGTGAAAGTGGTGCGCAGATCCTCCAGATTCCTCAGATTCCTTGAATCTTTTCATTCCGTTCTGCACCGTACAGGGTGTAAATATCCACATCCTTTCATATCTTACTTTGATGAACATTGTTTTTAAACCTTCCCTGATTTTTTTCAGATTTGAGTTAAAATTGTCGATCCTCGGGCCCTCGTTGGTCCTGAAGGACTAGACCTTTCCTGGACGCTGCTTTTGTACCAAATCATGATTCCAGTCACCTGCTGACATCAGATGTTTCAAATCACATCATTAGTCACAGTTTTTACCTCAGTACTAGTCTGAGCTTTGTCTGGAATGCGTTGCAGGACTGAACGGCGTTTGTTGTGTGTGATATGAACCAATGGATTCACAGAGGCATTGTCTTTTCTGTTATTGTTCCATCAATTGAGGTTGAACTCGGTCTAGATGTTTGGAAGACCATCAATAGCCATGTGTCCATAGAATGTCAAGTGAATTTGAAGCAAACCTTTGAAAAGCCGCAAAACAAAAAAAAAATGCGAATAAGGTGTAGCTGTTAGTTGCACTTTATGGGAACATCATCTGATCAGTCGCGATTTATTCAGAAAAAGCTGTTTTGATGAACTCTTCTTTATTAAATTAGAGACATTAAGGTTCTCTCTCTTTCACTCTTGAAATGTTGTTGACTTACATTTAAGAGAAAATCCAGTTTCCTGCAGATCCTTAAACTGTCTCTGAAGACATATGAATCTGAAGAGTTGAATTATTTCACTGACTTAACTGAAATAACACTACTTTAACTACACAGTAGGATCTGCCCAGTTTTTCACTATGTTACATGTTGTTTTGTTGTGTATTATTTTTGTTGCTATTATTTTTTTTCTTCCATGTTTATTTTTCCTATTTTTTTCTTTTCTGTAAATACGTGTAAATTCAGTGTCATTTCTGTTACTTTTCTGTAATTTAAAATGAAATTTCTGATTTAAAAAAAGAAAAAAAAGATTCAGATTCATGTGTCTTTCATCTTAAAAAAACAGAAGATAATAATAATCCAGTCGATGTAACCTGAGTCCTCCTGGTTTGTGTCTGGTGTCCGATGCCTTTTCAAACACACTCATTACTCGCTCCGATCTTATCAAACTATCAACTTTTTTTCTTATGTATTTTTTCCAGCGTTTCCACCTAAATGTGTTTGTTTCACACATTTTTTCGAGTGCAGCTGAAACGAGCAACATGTTTTCATTTTTTCTTCTTTCTGCGGTCGTGTTTATAACGTCTTTAATTGCTCTTTTGTCTGCTTGTGCCAACCCTAATGACTCCAGGCTTTGTTTGGCGAAGCTGCAAATGGGCACACACAAAGCCACACACCCATGGGAGCGTTTCGAGGGGAGGGGGCTTTAATCGGGGCTGTTGGTGGGGACGGTGGGCGGCGCTTAGGCCTCTGGTCGGGCAGCCTCCCTAACGTTTGTCTGTCAGATTATAAATGCGGCCTTTCTGATAAGAAAGAAGAAGGAGTGTTTCCAAATCGACGAGGGTTCATTACTTTAACGTGATGCGTTTTCTGATTGGGTGAAATGTGAGAAAAGACAAGTGCAACCCTGCAAAGTAGTGAAGAGACAGCTGTAGAAACAGAGCGAAGCGAAGAGACGAGTGTGACCAAAGGAAGAGAGACAGAAACATGGAGAGAGGAAGAGAGGGAGGGGTGAGAAATAACAGCAGAAGAAGATAGAGAAAAACATGAGAGAGAAGAGAGACGCAGCAATAAAGCCGGAGGGAGCGAGACAGACAGACAGATGAGGAGAGAGAGGAAGACGACATGGTGGGCAGACCCGGTGGTCCTCAGACGTCTGCTCGTCCTCCTCCCATCATTCACTCTCCTCTGCTCGTCTCTCATTCCTCCCTCGTCTGAAGCGACGTCCTCCCATCTGGTTTTGACTTCCTCTGTGTTTCTGAAGAGTTCACCATCACTTAAAGGAATAGTTCACCTGAAAGTGAAAGGTGCAGAACACATTTCACAAATTCAGAGGTGGGATGTCAAGTGTTTAAGTAGAACTTTCAGGTACTTTCACTCAGGTACTTCACTTGAGTTTTGATGCATTTGAGGAGAATTATTGATTTTTATTGTGTGTGTGTCTGTAGGTGTGTTTCCATAACTGTTTTTAAAGTGTATTTCTAAGTTGAAGTTTCACATTAGAAAAGACAAAAAAGACTCGAGGTGGTTTTTGAGTAAATGAACACGATGGAAACAGCTTTTCAAATAAATTCTGACGAACATCTAACGGACCGATCAGCTGATCAATCAGATATTCTGATGCTATTCTGTTGCTTTTTTAGATGGAAAACAACAGAACGCTCTACTTCTTCTACTCCGTTTATTACAGCCGTGCTTAACGTAGCCTACAGCGCCACCTTCTGACCACATGAGGTTCAGTTTGCTTTGCACTCAGTCGACTGCTAGAATTGTCCTTTAAAGATGAAATGGGGACGGAATTCAGTTAAAACCAAGCTTTATTGTTTGGTATTTACTGAGAATCCTCAAGTTGCATCATTCTCTGTATTTCTCAGCTGTAGCTCAGAACAGACTTCCTCTTCTTCTTTTTTCCGTTTCATAGCATCCAGCGTTACTGTCACCGACCACGGAGTCAATGTCCTCCCAATCCCAGAATGGACAAAACAAACACTGACTCTAAAGAGGGTGTTTCCAGCATCCACCGTAGGGGAGGGTGAGGTGGGGATTCAGTTGGTTGCAATCTGCCACGTCACCACTAGATGCCACTAAATATTACACACCTTTGAACAAAGAAATCAGACGACGAACAGGCAGTTCAGTTAAATCCCCACAGTCGTGGTCTTGGCTGGTCTTGAAATAAAATTCTTTGTCCGAGGCCGAGTAAAAATATGGTCGATACCGAGACGACACCTTCGAAAAGTGGTCTTGACTTGTATTTTCGGGAAATCCTGTTGGATGGGAGTCAGTTTGGTTGAGTACCATGTGATTGGGATGGAATCATGTCAGTATTTATATATATATATATATATATATATATATATATATATACTGTATATACTACTGTAAATACACACAGTTCTAATATGGACAACATAG
>JAPQRN010000027.1:2733819-2746836 GCA_037367275.1 Coranthus polyacanthus
ACCGTATCGGACCGTACCGTATCGGACCGTACCGTACCGTGCCCACACCCGGTTCCCTCTAGACGTCGGTGCTGACGCTGTGGGTGACCACCTCCCTCATGGTGACGGAGCGGATCAGGTTCAGCTTCTGGTAGAAGCTGGCCAGGTCCATGGGCAGCTCCAGGTCCTGCTGCTGCACAGTCCTGTAGCTGATTCTGCGGCCGCCGTTGCACAGTCGCTCCGGATGCTGCAGGTAGAACGGCAGCGAGCAGCGGGCGCACGACGGGCAGAAGGCGTGGGAGCGCTGGCAGCGGCGCGGAGGCGGCGTCGGGGAGTAGCTGGACGGCCCGTTGGCTTCGGTCAGGAAGGTGGGCGGGTAGGACTCGGGCTCGTCGCTGTAGTGGTCCGGGGTGGGGGGTGTGGGAGGAGCGGACAGAGCCAGGGGGCGGGACGGCGACATGGTGGCGAGCTCCGGTTCCTCCTCTTCCCCCTTCTCGGACTCCTCCCTCTTACAGCAGTAATACTGAGGAGAACAAACATGGAGAGAAAAACCGTGACGATGCTTCCCAAGAAACATGAACCCCGTCGGCCTGATGGTGGCGCTCTAAGACCTAAAAACACAATATCTGAAAGAACAACCCCCCTCATCGTAAGTACGACTGACCTGAAACGTGACACAAAACTTCAGCTCAATACACTCTGTAGGAGAAAAGCCTCTTGGACCGTTATGCTGAGTTGCATAATGTGAAGTTAAGCGACAGTGACTCTTTATTTTGACCGTATCAACGTTACATTTGATATGTCAGATTGCAGGACTGAGCAACAACAACAAGGCTATAAACGGGTAAGATCAGTCCAAAAACATGGCCGCCAGTGACCAAAAAAAAAACGTTGCATAGGGTGGAATTCTGGGAATTGTCCATGACTCATTGGCCGTTAGTCCAGTCCTCATACACTGCACGGCATTTCACCAAACATGACCTGGAACTAACCAAAAATCTGAAGCGTCATATTCATCATTATCTGCCATTTTATGCCTTTGCTCAATTTACTTTACTTTGCAATTTGTTTAAAAAAACCCAATAATTTCGTTAGAAAACGTTTCTTGACTGTTTACGTCTGTTTTCCCTCGTGTGCGTTAAGGTTCAAACCGTGAAAAGGTAGAAACCGACTGCGTTTGTGCCGGAACGACCTACAAACATGAAACGTGTTCAGACGTAAGTTCCCAATCGACCACATGATGGCGCTATGAGTAACAGTCAAGAAAGTGTCGAGAAAACTGTTGTTATGTCATAGCAGATATAACAAGTGTATGTTTGTGAGTGAAAAACACTTTTTACTGATTTATTTTAGTGAAATGTTTTATATGTTGTTAACAGTAAAACAATCGTACCTGCAACCTACATAAACACAGTACAGCGACGATGGTCAGTAAGATGACTGTAGCCAGAATTCCTCCTGCGATGACCACTGTCCCGGCTGACATTCGAAATCCTCTCCATCAACAGCCTGCAGAGACGAAGAGGAGGAAGGAATGAAGGGAAGGAAAGAAATGAAGAGATAATGTTTTAAAGTTTTACGACTCTACTGCGTGGCTCCAAAATGTTGAAGCTGGTTTCTGTTGCCAGCAGCCATTACTGAAAATATTCCTGATCGATTTTTATCTTTCATCTGTCACGGCTCAGCTCACATTTTTGGTAGTAAATTAAACCGAGTGCCCACTTTCTGTCGCTCGTCAAATATCATCCGGACTCTGGAAACTGGACACATTCCACGACCTTTAGTACAGTTCAGCGTAAGTTACTTCCACAGTTTGTAGAGTTTTTAACCATGACCATCACTGTTATGTCTGTACAGTTGTTTGCCAATATATTAAAAGGTGATTATTAAAGTGTTTTGCATTCGTGGATTTGGGATCAGTAACTATTTGCTTAAATGAACACGATTTGGTAAAAGGGTTAAAAAGGGACATTTCATGATTTTACTGCAAACTCATATTCATTTAGATTTATTAAAACCCATGCATAATACAAACACAAACTGTGAGACTAGAATGTTCTATGGTTTTCTTTATAAAAGGTGTGTTCAAGGTTTACAAGAGTTCATGGATGCTCAAAGGTTCAATACAACCTGCGGACCATGAGTTCCAGAGTCAGACCATCATTCAGCTGTAGATCCTACCTCATTGTTCTACGATACGGTGTGGACCAAACAGCCGGTTTACAGTGGTCTCAGTCCAGATTCAACTGAACCATGGTTTTGGTTCATGGTTTTTGCGTACTTTGGACTTCCAGTCACAGGACGTTACACAAGGCTATCATTGTGAAAAACTCAAGACAAAGCAAAACTAACGGAAGATGGAAGAAGATGGCGAATTAACACCAGGGTGACGTCGGACACGTGGGCGTAGATGTCGATGACGACGACAGGACGCATGTGTCTGATCCCGACAGTGCAGCGTGAAAACAAAACGAACTGGATCAAATGTAGACAACGGACGTAACGACTGGAGATGAGAACGAACAAACGGTTACTCATATGGAACGTTAACCGGTGAAGTAGGTCTGGTCGATCTGGTCCAAAGACCATATGAGAAAGAATCAAGATGATCTGAATTCTCATGAATGTAGGTGAGTTCTAACACGTTTTGCTCTGGTTTTGGAGGTTGAGGCTGCGTGTGATGGCTTTTTGTTGTAGCTATTATTTGACTAAAAACTGCTTTGGACTGACATCACGAAACTAATGTGGAAAAAGAAACACAAACATTCAAACCCAAATAAATAATGTCTTTGACTGAATCCAGACGGGCCTCGAGGTTCACCGGCATTTTTCAACGGATGAAAATCTAAATAAATGTTTGGCGTTTTGTGTGGAAAGTGCATTCCATTAAACATTTTGCATGTTTTACTTTGAGGCGTTCAGCTGAGTGCTCCCCAAGCAACCTGACAATTAAGCAGTATGGTAGTCAACAGAGCGCCAACAAACACCCCGCGACTCCGACCTGCAGAGCTGCAGCCTCTGCAACACTTTAACAAGGGGTTCGCTTTGTCTATTCAGCTGTAATGTGCAGAAAGACAGTTTTTATTGGTGAAATCTGTTCACGGGAAGAGACGTAACAACCGCATTTCAACCCAGTCTGACTTTTTGAGGACATTCAGTGAAGCACAAGACAGACTAATATTCTACAAGTTAAATCACTGAGTTTCTTCATCCCTAAAAAGAGAAGAGATCAAGAAAACGTCCAACAGGAGAGATAATCAGTACTGTTTCCACAGGAGGATAAAATACTGTACATATGGGTTAAAGGTGCAGCAAAGTCATTTAAATTTCTCACCATGTGTATGAGGACAAGTCAAACAGTCCGTTTATAATCTCTGTGAAACTACATCACACAGAGAAACGTTATGCATTTCATGATTCACTTTCCCTTCATGTTTAATGCAATAAACCAGTTCTAAAGCAGAATTACATGTGCATTAGCAAACACAAAAGGTAAATTAAAACACTAAAGGGACGCAGTTCATTTCCATCTGTTGTCACATGACGAATGGAGGAACATTAAGTTCCCCCCGGAGGCGTCGGCTCTGATGTAAGAGTGGAGTCACTCATCCCTGATGTTACATTAGGTTCAGAAATTCAGATTCATGTTTTATACAGTAAATCTGGACCAAAGCAGCGTTTCAAATGTGCACTGATGAGAAGTAAAGACGCAGATTCACATAAGAAGAAATGAGACTGAAGGGAAGCCTTCGTCATCATCATCCTCATCTAGTCATCCTCATCTAGTCCTCTTCATCATCTTCATCATCTTCATCGTCTTCTGTGTTGGCGTGTGCTGCGTCACACCGTGATGCATGATGAGCAACGTGGTAACACCACCCGCCCTCCAAAAAACCCCACACTATCCACCAAACGGTTTTGAAAACGCTGCCTTTGGATACACATAACATACGTAGACAGAAACTCGGAAAGTCTGGCTCAGCAGGTGGACGAGCTGTCAATCACAGCTGTCAATCAAAGTCAGACTCGGCAGACATCAAAGCTTCTATTGGACCTGAGATCTGATTAAAGATGGACCAGAACACTTAGAGGGTCCACATAAAAAACGAGACCACAATGACTCCTGCAAAAAACAAACAAGACAGAAGCTCAATGAAAGTCTACGGGAGCCAGGGCTTTATGGAGCAGCATCTAGTGGCCATCAGCGGTATTACACTTAGTGTTAGAGGAGGATTCATGTTCATTATAGCTTCAGTGATAAGAGTCACCAGTCTGTTCACGTTTCCACCAACTATACGCTAACATGTGGAGTGTGTTTACAACCAGATCTTTGTGATTCAAGTCAGTAACTCATGACATCGACTGTTTCCTGTAATGTAGCTGGATTTATAGACATTTTAGATAAAGCTGTTTATGATCATCGTCACAGCTGATGTCTGAACTATCCGAGTCTTGTCATTGTATGGTTTGAAATTTTAATTTGCTGGAGGCTCGTCTTTCGCTCACAATGACTGTTTCCGTGCACATAATATTCCAGTTTTTGCCCTTATTCTGAAAAAGACTAAATTCCTTTTTCAAGTCCTTTACATGAATGAAAATTAATATTCCACTAATATTAAAAACAGTGTTTTTTCATAGTTTTCCATTGGTTTCAGACGTTCCACTGAGCGAAGTCAGCCTCCATCTTTCATTCCTTTGAACACGACTTCTCGATGTTTGTTCATATCCATAAACCTCTTGATCTCCTCTGTCGTGTTCCTTTTCTTTGGATTCGACGTCTCTACCAGAGGATCCTTGTCTTTACTCCAGCTCATGAGAAACAGGACGTGTTTTACCACAGGTTGACATATTCTGAATGTAAACATGTCCAAAGAATCCTCCGGAATAATATCGGCAGATTCCAATCGGAAAATGCTCCATTTGGAAAAAGGCCTAATTCATAACATCCAAATGGAATATGGTGTTTACGTGACACCCGTCAAATCCAGATTGTCATATTCTGAATAATAGTGGAATATTAGTGTGAATGTAAACGTACTCCATGAGGGTGAACATGATTGTTTGATCAGCATCACATGAGGTCTTTGAGTCTTATTACTGACCTTGAAGAAGTCTCAGTGGACGAGACTTTTCTCTGACTCTTGAATCTACTTCCGTTGATCAGCATCTCCCTCTTGGTGTACGATACTTTTCTTTTATACAATACTAACGGCATCACAAAACAGTGATTCTGCAGAACTTCATGACGTTATGAGAGTCATCGACATCATGACGTCTGCGTAACTGAAAAAGACAAAAATAGAACCAAAAAGCAGAAACTCTGCATGTCTTCACTGCATTGTGTTACAGACATGGTGAATCTAGATCAGAGGATTCTTGGCTGATGAGGAGCCACCGGGTTCACCTGAGATGCTTCGTGTCTCTTCAACACACGCTGACTGAAACTTCCATGTCTGTGGAGTTTCAGAAATATAGACGTTTTCTCCCACCCACACTTTACACGTACTTTAAATTCAATCGTTAACAGGGACAGAAGTTTTAGATTACGTTGAGGAAACGTGAAACAGTCTGCAGCTGCGATAATTATCGTGTTACCATGATAACTTCGTCCTCTGTACGATATATGATCAATAATGCCGGTAAATGCCAAATGCACAGTAATTTGATGACTTTGTGACAGTATTAGTGGTTTCCCAACATGACCAGGGTTGTCTTAAACACGTCGTTTTTCATGTGACGTCTTCCAATCAGGCAGATTTCCATAACTGATCTTCTCCTTAATAATCAGAAATATAAGGTATTTTATATTGAATACAGTAACTTATAGGTCAGAGGTTCGTTGACTTGTGTGCAATCATTTTCCTCAAAACAATACAATACGTCAACATTTTCCATCTGGCACTTGATCACTTTGGGATGATTTCATTAATACATAAAACACTTCAAACCTGGTAGCGCATAGTGTTCATATTTTAAACAGCGTGTGTTCGTCCCTTTATGTCTCAACATGACTGCGTCCTCCTGCACAAAGCCAGAGCCATAAAGAACTGGTCTGATCCCAGTTTGTTGTGGAAGAACCCGACTGGTCTGACGTGAACCCCATCCAAACTTTAGGATGAACTGGAACTCTTAAGCACGTGGCGTTCACGTACTTTTGCTGACGATGTGCACTTTCCTTCTGAGTCAAGAGCTGAAGCTCTGACTTGATCAACTCATCAACCTGCTATTTGGTTTCCACGGCGACGGTGTCCCGGGCGTCAGCATCCAGGGGACCGAGGCTGGTTCCCACCCACACAACCAATCAGCATCACGAGACAGACACACAAAAGGTCAGCGTCTAATTATGTACATTTTAAGACCCAAAGAAACATCATTTAATTAAACCTGTGAAATGTGACATTAGGAATGTAGAGAAGTCTGACATAATTATTCAACAATGATAATAAATGAAAGTTGGTGCACTGGAAAATAGTTAAAAGGAAAATAAAAAGTCTTTAAATTCCTTAAATATGTTGAGTTCTAGCTGGTAAATAGTTGTTTAAACCCTTTTAGGGGAAAAAAAAACCTTTATAGTTCACTTATAGAATAAAAACAGATAATTATTGAATAGTGAAATAATTCATGTTGGTTAATCTTAGCCTCATTAATCACTTCTCAGCTGATGGAGACTGTGAAATAATGTTGTTCTGATTATTTCTTTTAGGGCTTAAAACAACTAGTAAACGTTAATGTTAATATTCTTTTATGATCCATTATGAGATGGGACATTTTACAAACTATCGACTATAGAAACTGACTGGAATTCCATCTAGAATTGCCGAGGCTTTTACCGTTGTTTTGAGATTCAGCTCCAGATTTATTGATTAACTTCTTCAGAGGGAGGAGGTCGCAGCCACAGCGTCCACCATGTTTCTACAGTAGCTCTTCTTCTCCTTTCGTCCGTTTTTTTGGTCGATCTAAGTTAATATCTCCTTCACTAAAAAGACGAGAACAGACAAAACCAACACTGACTGTAACAACGGTGTTTCATGTGAGTCATGACCACCGTAGGGGACGGTTCATTTGGTTGCAATCTGCAACTTCACCACTAGATGTCACTAAACATCACACACTGAACCTTTAAGTTATGAAAACTTCACCAGAATTTTAGTCCTGGCACAACATTCCCTTAAACCTGTATGTGGGGAAATAAAACCTACAGAAAATATGAATTAAACTTAAAAATGCCAGTCAAACCAGACATTATCTTTATAATCATCAGTTATATCTGGAGTCCAGTCACAACTTAGTGAGGACTCGTGACGTGGATATTTTAATGTCCTGACGTAGTGACTCATAAATTCATTTATACTTGGATGTTACAGGTGAGACGGTCATGTGACACAGGAGAACCTGGAACCTGAAACAAATCAGCGAATTCTAAAACCACTTTCAGGTTCAGAGCTATTTATTTAAAAAAAAACAACACCATTACATCCAATTTATATGGAGTTAATATTGGAAAATGGGCAGTGATTCTGTAAGTAGTGCGACTTTTACGCAAAATTGCGCGTAAAGGCAGCTACTTAAAACTGGTCTGGTCCCCTGGAGCCTCGGCTCAGCCACAGACCGTTTCACTACATGAAAAGTCTAAATCAGTGATGAAACCCTGACATTCTTCTGTCTCTAATTTAAATTCATGTTTTGTGGATGACAAGCTGAGATCCGGGTCGATCTGCGTGCGTAAAATAAAGGAAAATTATTCTTATCTGGTTACGTGAGGACCATTACGCTCGGTTTTGAAAATAAAAACAGTGTCTTTTAAAACTACTTTTGTGGTTGTTGGAAACTGGCTCGTGTTACGCACTATTTAAAAGCGCGATTTCCGGCACATTCTCGGTATTTTGTAGACTACAGTTCATCCACTTTACTCCTCAAACACCACACACACACTTCCATGATCTTACCCATTAAAATTTGGATCGTCTCATTGCGTTCCCCGGGCTGCCTCCGGTTCCGGACGCCCCGGTTTTCGGGCTGAGGTGACGGACAGGAGGGTCGGGTTTCCGCTGACGGAGGTGTAACTCAGCAGCCGCTTTTTACATCCACACACATGTGACCTGGACGAACCAGGAGCAGCGGTCTGTTCCGGTGCGTCAAAGAGGGAAAAAAGGCAAAGAAATGTCTTCTGTCATCTCCCAACTGGTGCCTCGCTCCACAGCTGCACAGGTTAAAACTCAGCGGAAATGAACACTCACTCAACGAGTTTCTTCTAATAATTTCCAATAATTTAAGTACTGCTACTGCTCCAGAACAGGATAAACATTCAAATCGATCTGATTCTGTCAGATCCACAACTCTTCCCGGGGATCATTTCCTCCCGAGGTTAGATTTTCTCTTCTCTTAAACCCCAACAGAACATTTAAAGACAAAAACCATGGATCCAAACGTACAGAGCGCAGGTCCGGCTCTAATTAGTAACGGGATGCTCTGCTCACCGGATCCGGTCTCATCCTGTCTGCGCTGCAGCGCACTCATTTCTGATGCTGACCCGACTGGATGTGACCGTGCGTCACAACAGCGCGCACTGTGACAAACGGACCTGAAGGATGAAAGAGGTTACCTTTACACAGCTTTTAATGTAAAATGACACATAGAAAGTGGAAGTCTGGGTAATTCTGTGCTGGTTTAAGGGAAACGCGTGAAATATAATTTTTCTTCTTCTTAGACTTAGATTTTCTTTGTTTGTATTTGGTGACCTTGACGCGCTGTTCCAGGTGATTTTCACCCTCAGTCCACCTGAAAACACCTGAACCAGGTGAACAAAGACCTGAGGTTTAGGAGACCACCAGTATATGTTAGTGGAAAAAATATTCCCCACATAGACATGATTTATTGTCAGTGGTACAAGAACTGTTCAGATCCTGTAGTTAATGAAAAGTAAAGTGTTCATTGTTCAGTAAAATGTTTCCTGTCAGTGTGATCTGATCACAATCCGATGTTTTAGATTCATTTTACGGCTGAACATGTTGATTGTTGAGCTCATTTGATCTACTTTATAAACTGTTGGTATTTTAATCTTCATCAATGCATCGTATTCTATAAGAAACAGGCCTGTTTTCAGCTTCATGATGATGCATTTTACAGAGAATCCAAGAGGGTTTTTAAAGAGTTTATTTATTAAGAAGGAGGAGGATTTGAAATTCAATCCATAAGAAGGAAACACTTCATCCTTAACATTCAAAATCAACACATTTGGAGAGTTTTAATTGGACACAAAGGAGATGAAAAACTGTAAAAAAAAAAAAAAAAAAAAGGGACTAAAGCTGTCGGATAAATGTAGTGGAGTCAAACGTACCATATGGAGTAGGAGGATAAAGATGCAGAAATACTGGAAATCCTCCTCAGATTTGTGCTTATGTTCATGACTTCAGTACAGGTCACATTCCATCATGGTTTAATATCAGAATTTAAGAGCATCCTTTTAATTCAGAGCGCCACCATCTGTGCGGTTTGATGCATCTTTGCCAGCTGATCTCTACACACACAGGAATACTGAAACTTGGATTCACGTTTGGCATCTCAGCAACCTGTCAGAAACCCTCATGAACTTCACCATCATGGATCATAAAGTTTGTTACCTTAAAATAATTCCCCCAGTTTAAAGTTCTGCCGCCGACAAACGATCAGAAGAATTAAAAACCACTCAGACAAAAAATACTTTTCAAATTTGCAAAAGAAAATTTCAAACCCATCAATTCTGCATTTTCTTTATGAACAATTTACTGAATCAAAACTATGACGTTTGTCCAGTTAATCAGCTAAATTGATTCTTTTTATATTGGTTTATTATGATGGAATTGGCACTAATGGAAGATTTGAAGGCATTTTGCCAGCAATTTCATAAATTTCTAGGCAGATTACAAAGCCGACACCGACAGTGGCTTTTCTGATTTGGCTGCTTATAATTAAGTTGGCAAAAGTACGACGTGAATGCAGCAATTTGTTTTTAAAGATATTTGACTTTGGAGAGTTTCCTAAAACAAACCTCCTGCAGAGTTCACGGCGTTAAAACCCAAGGGAATCATATTTCTACAAAAAGCCAAAACTGTGGGTAAGATTGTAAATGCATCGCTGTTTTACGGCCATGTTGTTCCGTCTCCATCTATACTTTGAGCAAAAACAAGAAAAGATGAGGCCGAGAAAGAAAAGATTTTATTATGTGAATTATTTAGAGGTAAAAGCGGCTGAGATTCCTCCGTATTGAAGAGGCTGGAGCGTGTAATATTAATGAGTTGGAGCCGGTGGAGGAGGTTTGTTCTCCTCGTTTCTTGTTTCTGTGTTTCAGTTCTTCAGCCGGTCCCACAGGAAGCTGCTGCTCCGAAAACACAAAGAACCTCAGGTCACAACATGGAACTGCACAACTTCACTGAAATGATACATACGCTGACTTCAACAGGCTCTCATGCAGTTCACGCAAATCAAATCAGAATCTGTTTCTGAATCTGTTTCTGAAAGAGGACGATGATGAGGTATGTGCTGATCGCATTAGACACAGAACACAAACTGCTGTCCCTCAACTAAACTATTTGAAGTATTCAGACAGAGTTTTAACAGTGAGACTAAAGTTCATGTTCTGAAGAGTGACTCAAGGTATGAAGGAGTACAAAGGACACTAGAGATGTGAAGGTATATAAAGTAACCGCTGTTTAAAACCGTAAGCGCTTCCCTTCAACACCGTGACCCCGGTTTAAATGTACGTTATGAAGAGAGGTCGCGTTAACCAAATATTCTCCACTATTAACCGATTTCTTTTCTTTTAACATGAGAACACTGAGGTTACCATTACTTTAAGTAATTAACACCCTGCTCAGTTCGTGCTGAGTGTGAATATGAATTAGCTATTAATTTGCGATTGTACAGTCTTGTCACTGATTTATTGACCTGGAACTTTAATTTCAGTTGACGTCTGTAATTCCTGGATGCTCGTCGCTGCTGTGCTTTTTGAAGACTGTCATGGAGGTATTACAATCCTGAACCTGCATAGACGCGTCTTCCCCACACGAGCCAGTTGTGAAAGGGTCACGTACGTTTAAGTAAAAAGGGGATTTTTTAAAAATACCGTATACTCTGGATTTCAATAGATATCATTCTGTGGTAAAATGTCATACTGTGACATCCCTAGTGTGGACTAATAACAGTTTCACAAGATAAAAAGGCGGCACTGACTTGACTGATTACTGGTTTATATTAGTCATTCATTATTCAATTTAAGAGGGTTTTCTATTGAAGTTGCCATAAAGGGTCTTGTTAATTGCAATTGACTGTCAAACCTTCATAATAATTAGTTACAACACTGTTTGAGAGACAAGTTCATAGTATATAAGCAATTTCCACATAATCTAAAATGTCTCAACTCAGCGCAGAGACTGGATGCAGCTGAAGCGTCGAGTGTTGAACCAGCAGTACAGCCTCGCGGAAGTGAAAGGTCCCCCTGATGAAAAGGAATTTCAACAGGAAAAAACTGAAGGGGCTCCATGAATCCCTCAGAAGTTTCTCTCATGAAGGCGTCTTTTCATCAAACTGTCTCCATCGTCAGCACCAGCGTCTGAGGCTCCGGGGGACTTTCTTCCAGAACTGAAACACCTCATTCATGTCATCGTTTCCCATGGTGCTCTTCTTCCTCATCCTTTTTCTGACAATAAATTCAAATCATACTGCACATCTTCCCTTTCAATCCACTCTTAGTCTTGGCTCATTTCCTATTTTTAAACTCGTATGAAACGCGTTTGGTGAAAAGACAGAGTAATGGAGCTCACGGGTTAGTCAGAACAGTCGCCTCATTTTCATCACGATAAAGGGGTTTCATTAAAAAAAAGAGATGCATTTCTATTGTTTATGGAAGAATAGCCGTTAATGTTGTCGTCAAGACCACCTAAACCAAGACCGACCCCGACCTAATTGATAAAAAAAAAACAAAATACAGACGTAAGCCTTTTATTTGAGCCTCAGTGTCTTCAGGCACTACGTGATACAGACTGGAGACTGTTTATCGTTACTGCGTTATCTGTGATGAAACATTAAATTCAAACACTGAGCTTGTAAGTGAGAGTTTAGATTGCAGTAGTGAGGATCTTTATGTCTTTAAATTGCCTGGCAGCTCATCAGAGGCCTGTCAGCTCTGGTATCGAAGGCAGCAGCTCATCTTTCTGATTGAAGCAGAGTCTCCTCTCAGCGATATGAAACCACAGGAAGAAAAAAAGAAGAAGCTTTATGGCTCCCCAGCGCCCGCGACCTCGGCCCTGCAGCGACACAAATCAGCAGACACTCCAGTCTATCGAGCCGCTTTCACCCTCAGAGATCTCTGCTGATGGATCAGTCATAAACGGTTATGGCTGTAATTATGGAGGAAACCTGCAGCAGCTCCACCCGGCAAGAAGACACATGAGGCCAACCTCAGACATTACAAGAGAAAACAATTAGAGCATTTTCTACCCTTTTAGGTCAGTGATGGTTATGCATTTACATGTAAAAACATCCTTTCTTCCTCTGCAGCGTCAAGTCTTTACTGATATTTAGACAAATCACCGGAAAATTATTGATTGGTTTAATGATTTACAAAATACAGGACACTTTCTGTGGACTTTTCCCTGAATTAAACACATCTAGTTTTAGTAACAGATTGTAGTTTGGTTTAAATATTAATAAATATGCAGTGGGTAATTTATCACATCTTTTCAGACTTTTTCTGCATTATGGAAGATTCGTGCACGCTCGTGTGCTAAAGTTTGTGTTGAGTGTGTTTTGTGCTGGGCGCTGGTTGTTTGACGTTAGCAAACGTCATTTCTAAGCTAACGACTGTCTCACTGCTTACATCCACGGTCACGAGACCTCGGCTCCAAAGTGAAGTCAATGTGAAAGTACGTTAAAGTGGAATACCACTGGCGGCCACTAGAGGCTACTCCATGAAGCCGCTCCCATAGACTTACACTCAACTTCTCTTTAAAAAGTCAAGTTCAATCATTTATTTAAAATTTTCCTCTGTTAATCAGATCTCAG
>JAPQRN010000027.1:2746936-2761097 GCA_037367275.1 Coranthus polyacanthus
GACAGCTCGCTCACCTGCCCAGTTGGACTTTCAGAGCTTTTCAGAGAAGTTTCCAGTTTGACCAAGTCAGTGAGCTATTATTTAGCATTAGCTCTCCCATGACCTCTCCCAGAAACCTCTGACCCCTTGTGCTCCTGCAGCTCCGCCCCTTTTGTCCAAATATGGTCACTTCTGGCTCCAAAAAGCCAACATGCTGATCAAATCGCAGACTACTGGTTTCAAAACAGCAGTTCAGAAACTAATGGGTGACGTCACGGTCCGTCTGTCCACTGGTTGAGTCTGTCTTATGCCTGAAGCTAGTCACGTCAGGACTCTATACAGTATGTTCTTGTAAAAACAGTGCATTGTGGTGCTGCTGCAGTGTAAACAGACTGCTTGTTGGAAACCGGTGGGAGCTGGAAACATCCCGCTCGCTCGGTCTGCGGTCATGTTCTGGATGATGTTCTGACTCAACGAACAAGATCAGTCAGAGTACTAGTGTGTTGAACAGGGAGGTTTTGTCAGGATGTGAGAGATGGCATCTGCTGGGTATCATGATGTTGTCACATTAAGGATTCTGCAGCTCTAACAGGAGTGGAACAAATGCTGGAGGACACCAGGATGAAGCAAAAGAGGAAAACAGGAGAGGGAACCGAGCAGCAACTTCCACAGCTGACCTTGACAGGTGTGAACGGTCGCCTTCTGTCAACTAATCCATATGAGAATCAATGCTAAGTGGAGGACTTCCACCGAGACAGTGTTTGTCTTATTGAGCGATGAAAATGTACAGGCAGTGAGTGGAAGAGGAGAGCTGTGGTACGGGACAGTTTATAGATGCTACAGAAACACTGTTGGATTTAATAAAATCACAGATTGGTTTTAAAACTGAATTTCTGACATTCAGCACTGGTGTTGAACAAATGAAGCATGTTATTAATTATTCAAAAGTCATCCGGTGTACTATCTTAACCCTAACCCAGTTGTTTTTATGCCTAAACCAAACCGTAACAAGGCATGGTGTAGACATCAGACGAGCCCTCTAGTCAAAATGTGACAACCTGACCAAGTATCTGTATATGAGGAGTGTAGATCTCTGTGAGAGAGAATGAGGAGATCTTTGATTTCTTAGGTTCTTCTCACATTTTGAAAGTTGTTCAGTGTTCCACGTGAACATCGGATATATGTTTTAATACAGTTTGAAATTGATTTTAGAAGTCACAATAAATAGATTCACAGACTTGAAACTGAACTTTTAATGAACTCAGTGTCGCTACCGGTTTAGTCCATTAGAAAAAATTGATCCGTTTTGTTGGAATTTGTGCAGAAATATGGACAAGAATAAATGTGCCCTGGTGTCCACAACGTGTTTCACACGTAGTTCAACAGTGAAACGCATGGAAAGCTGACGAAACAGAACACAGATGGACATGGAGATCTCAGCGACTCAGAGTCCATCTACTGAAACACACCTGAATGTCAGCTCTGTACGCCGACAGATCCCTCATTAAAACAAGCTGTTTTTAGCAGAGATGAGTCCTCCACCCTCAGGCATTCAGTTTAGTCAGTCCTGAAAAATAAGGCCTGAAGTTTGAAGGAGGCAGCGCAGTGGTTGGTTACGCTGTAAACTTGGTTCTCTGAGTGAATCTCTCCACATTCAAGGATGGTGCTTCTTATTATTTCAAGTCTCCTGTCCTCATTTCTCTGGTGACCTGGAAATTATTTTCTTTTATTTATTATTTATACAGCCCAATATCACAAATCACAGATTTGCCTCAAAGGGTTTTTACAATCTTCACAATATACAACACCCTCTGTCCTTTGACGCTCGATTTGAACGAAAAACTTATCCAAAAAAAAAAAAAACAAGTTTAGATTTAAAAGCTTCAGAGTCAGACAGTCCGATGTCAGCAGGGAAATTATTCCAAAGAAAAGGTGCGTGATAGGAAACGGCCCTGAACCTGCGGAGTTCTGATGAACTCTTGGAACCAACAGGAGTTTAGAGAATGAAGAACATGTTGAATAAGCTCAGACAGATGCAGAAGGTGTGTAACCATTTACACATTTCTAAGTGATCAGGAGCATCGTGAAGTCTCATCCAACATGAATATTCAGCCACTGAAGCAAATCCAAGATCAGGGTAAAGTGATTGAATTTTCTAGTTTTTGTTTGTTCTGAACCATTTGAAGACTTTTCATAGTAAAAATCTAGGATTATTTTTATTTAGACTGATACGTCAAGAGAAGAAGGTTGTTTTAGCAGCAGATAAAGCATGTGTGTAGTTCAGAAGACACATGCCAGACCACGTAGTTACCATCTCTGCAGGACATATCTTCAGTAAAGTAGACTTCTTAATTACTCTTGTTTTAGTGGAAAGAGGCACACCTGAATTTAGTAAGATGGAAAGCACTGCGTCTAATTCAGGTTTCAACAGAAACAGATAATGTAGTAACAGGAGCAAGGATACATATGATTTCATGTCATTTCACCTCAGAATTTATAGATGATCATGGTGTTGTTGATGTTTTGAGAGAACAGAAAGACGCTGTAATATAAACTGTCTCAGAAACCGCAGCATTATTAAACTTCATGGTGAAATGAATGTCATTAATATTTAAAATCAAATCTTGTTTTAACCAAAGCACTTTCATGGCAGTTGGGAAGCTCAGTCTTGTCAGGTTTTAAAAAAGGGTAAACAGGCGTGAATGGTATAAAAAACACATGACAAACTGACAGAGAACAAAGGGAAGGTGAGAGGTGTATATAGAATGATGATTACTGAATGGGAAACAGGTGAGTATGGGTGGAAACGAGGCCGAAAGGAGGGAAACTGCAGGTGAGAGGAGCGACTGTAGAGCGGAAACTGAATAAGAGAAAGACGGAGTGGAGTCGGGTGAGGCAGACGACAGGGCTAACGATTAACAAGACACAGCTGAGACTGAAAAGTGGAGGAAGCAAAATCAAACCAGGACACACGAGGAAGGTGAAACAACAAACCATGACAAGTCCCAACCACCACGTGAACACCACTTCTACTTATAGTCCCGATCGGTTTTTCTCTGTTTATGGTTTGCACCTACGAACCAGGACAACATCCTCGTACTGTGAACCTATACGTGGCACTAAACCCGGCTCTGCTTCTGAAAGACATCACGCCATCCTCTGACAACGTGAATGTGCTGCTGTACGTGAAACTGAGCGCTGCTGATAAGAGCATGTGCGCTCACAGAGTGGCAGTTGTTTCTTTGACCTTTACATTTCATGCACTTTTATGCATGGATTGTCAAAATGATCACAGTTGCTTTTTTTTTTTTTTTTTTTTATCCCCCCGGGCCTTATTTGCATATCGTAATGGACTGACCTTGGCTGTGACAAAGTTTTTAACCTTCATTTATTCATGAAAGACTTGTGCTGAGGACAAACTGTACTGTGTGCATTGTGTCAGTGCTGGGAGCTGCCCAGTACATCCAACCATCTGCTGCTGCTGGTCTCTGTGGAGCTGCACTGTTTTACTGAAGGGCAGCCAGTTACGTCACATTTTAAGACCAAACCGGATTCAGAATCGGGCCGAGTTTCTTCAAGACAGCTTGTCGTTTTAGATGCAGTTTGAAGACTGCGATTAAAGGCATTTCTACATTTATGTGCAGATGTTTTACATTAGTGTTGTTGTGAGTTTTACTTGAATTAGTTTTCAGCACATTGCAAAACCTCGTACTGGACGACCAGGGCGCACTTTGTCTGGCAGCTCATTGGTCAGTTTGTAGATGCTGAAAAACATCAGATACAATTCGAGGCATTACCTGAAATAAAAATGACGTCTTAGTCGCGACTCGACAGAACGTCTTCAAATCTGACAGAAATGGTATTAAGAAACCTAAAGGTCACTGAAACGTCTGTCACTAACTGTAGGTTGCTAATAGTTGAGAGAACTGCATTAATAGATTATGATGCAAGATCGTTTAGAAATATAATGTCTAAGTCATACATTCTTTCATCCCTTTTTCAGCTTCTCTCATTTTCTCATAATATCTGGGAAAACCCTTAACACAAAGAAACACTAAAAAGACAAACCTAACAAAAACTAGTCAGTTCCTCAAAATAAAACTAAAACCCAACTGAAAGACTTAAAAACTTGCAAACACTTGAAGAACTCTGATCCGGAGCTTGTAGACCTGCTACGTGGTGATCTGTTCACGCTTTACATCCTATAAATAAATGAATCCGAGCTAAAAGAGTGAGCAGCTCCACCTAAAATGTGTTTTTCCTTTTTGTTTTTTGGTTCCCCATCACCTGTGTGTCTGCCTTTTCCACCCGGCTCAGGAGATCTTAAAACCCTCAACCCTCTCAACCAGCTTTTGAACCGTTTCCTGGGACAAAAAAAGTGCTGTTGAGACGTCGTAGGGAGACGAGGACGGCCAGGTGCTCTTATCCAATAAAAGCCTTCAGAAAGAGAGATGCTCTCGACGCGCTTCACTGGAGACGAGCTGGAATATTCCTTGAAAAAGCCTTTTTCTAAAAGTGGGGTCAGAGCATCAGAGGCCATCAAATAGAAATCTTTGTGTTTCATTATTGATAAAACTGTTGGTTCTCTTCTGTGAACTGCAGAAGGGGGAGGAGATGAGCTGCATTAGACAAACTCTCCAGGCTTCATCTGCCTCTGTGGTCACTATCAGGACGTCTATCGATTAAAACAGGAAAACAAGCAAATAATGCATCTGAGAAACTTTAACGTCATTTTTAAGTAACTGTCTCTTGGTCGGTGTGTGCATCACTTTAGATGTAGTAGGAATATACAGATCCTTTATTTAAGTACTATCACCAAATATTCTTCAAGTCATTGTTCAGTAAAATGGCTCCTGTCAGTGTTTTATTATTATTATCTCTGATCTTTCTGATTCATTTTCCTGCTGTGCACGTTTAATGTTGAGCTCATATGAAGGATTTTAAAAACTCATCATATGTTATTAATACCAACAGGGGCAATTACAAAACATGTACAATCTTTAAAAAATTCTAAATAAGCAATATTGCTAAGCGAGAGAATGCGATTAGGATCAAATAAAACCATTTACCAAAAATGATACCTTTTGGTGTAAATACAGCAGGTGATAATGATTATACACCATAAGTGTCTTTACTAAAGCATGAGAATTCACTTTAAATGTACTGAAAAACTTGCATTTGCCCCAAAAAATCCATCTCCTGACCTGCTCACCCTCAGCTAAACGCCTCTACGTTAAAAGCCAAACGTCGGGTTTATGTGTCTTAAAATTACATTACACCTTTAACCACTCGAACAAGATGAGCGCGGGTCGTTTTCCTCTGTTTTGTCTGACGCCGAGGGCCTGTTTGTGCAGCGTTCGGGATCAGATGGGCGTTTGAACAGATCCAGACTGCGACCTCTGCTGCCCCGACCGGCCGATGACGCAGGAGCGGCGGCCTGACATCACGGGCCGTAACCTGAGGATAACTTTATATATATTATAAACATTGGGGTTTGGTGGGGAAAGGCAGACGGAGAGGCCTAACGCAGCAGATCACACTAACATTACATTTCCTCAGCGGCTGTGTTTCCAGCTGAGATCCCCACAGCGCTGAAGGCCTTCACAGTGGGTACCTGTCCAGGAGTCTGACCATTTACAGACGACCTGCAGGCTGATGAAACGATAACAAAGCCGCCGGGTGCCAGAGCCTCCCTCCCTCCTTCCCCATTAGACATGTCAAAGACACCTCTCACACTAAAATCCCCAGACTAAATAATAGACGAAACAGTAGACACCTGTAAGCTCCAGGGCTGGATCAGTGGAGGATGCCTGCTCTGACGTCCGCACAGCTGGAGGAGACACCCGGAGACAGCTTTAAAGGATAAGCCCTGGTGATTTTCAATACTTTACGAATCCTGTGGAAAGACTATACACCAGCAATGAATTCTTCCCACAAACGGAGTTGAGCGAGTCTCCAGGGAAGCTGAAAAGTGACGTTGTTAGACTTTGAAGCTGTTTCTGTTTCCTGCAGAAGAAACATGTCGCCCAGTGCAATGACGACGTTCCGTGATTGAATGGTTTACTCTTTAAATAAAGGTGAATTCAATGATGTTTCCATATTCACGCGTCTGTTAAGACAAACGACCGACATGAGAAACAGGAACCACACGTCTTTTTTTCTTTCTTTGACCTACGTTTGGGCGATGTGGCCAAAAGATCACATGACGACCTTTTTGAGGTAGAATCATGAGCCGCGTTTTCTCATCATTTATAAAATGTAGGAAAGTGATTTTTTTCCTGTGGTTTTGTCTGGTTTCTGGAGGTTTAGTCTGTGTTGTTGTATCTGACTAGAAACTCTGCATTTTTACATCACTTATACACACATTATAATTATACAACATTATAATATTTTAACAACATGTAGATGAAGTAAACATCTAGTCTACATCCATCTATGACGCTGCAGTGTTTCAATAATTACCTCGACCGTGGAGTAATTTGTCTCGCCAGAGTTTGCTGTTATGTATTTATCGATCACCATTCAAGACCATGAGGAGAGAGCACTACTTTCACCACAGACAGAGTAAGTCCACGATCCACTTTTGGGTTGTGATCCACCAGTAGAGGAAGTTGGCTTTAGGACATAATCGCAGTGAAACAATCAATATTAAGGTCTTCTCACGAACACTATCGCTCCCTCACCTCATTCACCCTGTAACTCGCTTGACCATCGCTTCTCTCTTTGTTGTGAACAGTTTGTTTACAAACAAGCAAGAAATGTTAAATAATTTACCTTTTAGGGGTTTGTTTTTTTTGGGGGAAAATCCTGCATAGTGTGCCTTTAAAGTCCAAAGCTTTTTAGCCGGCGTATCTAAATACCCTAAGAGCTTTTTTATTTTTAATGTTGTTCTAGTCTGTGCTTTCTTCTTGATTTTATTATTGCTGTTAACTGAACCGGGGCCTGAGTACCACATTTCATTTCCTGCCATGGAAAACATGTTCTGGGAATGGCGATAAAAGCATCCGTAACCGTGTCCAAATGTGACGGCATAATTTTACTGTCAAACTGTCTCCGATAAGCTCCAAAGTATTTACGCTGCAGTCTGAGGAACGACGAGCAAACATGACTACGCAGCCTTCTGCTGTGTCTGTCAAACACTCGCAGCAGGTACAGAAATCAAACCAGCAGCCTCATTATCTGCCTGCTCACCTGCTGAGTCATCCTCGCAGGAAGTTTACGCAGAGCCTCAAAGTTCACTCGTACCTCTCCTCCAATGACGTTGCGTCTTTGCTCCCAGCTGTCACCCCGAATGTATTCCAATAAGTCAATGAATATTCATCCACCTGCATTAGCATATTGTTCAGGGTATTAGCATCGGCGTGAGGGGGACAGATGAATCAGAGGGTGGGGGGTGGGGACGTCAGGCCCGGAGGGGACAGCAGGTCAGCATTCATTACTTCATGAACAGGGCGGGTCACGAAAGACACGGGACGAGGTGGCAGCAAAGGAGACGGCTCCAAAGTGTCCAAGTTCAGGGAAAAGTAGAGGATAGTAAGTGTCGAAACAAACCTTTTGTGGATGCGTTTCATGATGCAGCAAAACGCTCTTTATTCAGGAAGTCTTCTGTCACACAGACTCTGACATCAAAGAGTACAGAAGCAAAGAGGTGAAACCGTTGGGAGTTGGCCTCCTGACTGACCATCTCCGATTTACTTCATACTTTCAGAAAATAAAATTATTAGTCCTAATAAACACCATACAAAATTCCAGCCTTCGTTACTATTTGAGATATTGAGCTTTGAAAATGGGTCGTGATGATGATTTTACTGTAAAAACGAGTGGTTCAGACAAAAGACGCAGATGTTGAAGTTTAAGAAGTCATTACTTTTGAACTATGCATGACATCTTCAGCTAATTCACCTAATGTACAAGATGTCTTTAACTTCTGTAAAAGAAGAAACGCAGTTGCAGACCTGACAAATTAAGGAAAAAAAATTGTCATTTGTGCTTTAGATCAGTTCAGTCCTGGTGTATCTTCACATTCAAACACATCAGATCTTTCACATTTTGGTATTTTTTCTCATGTTGTTGTACTGTTGTGGTGACAAAGTGTCTGCAGTAATATATGCACAAAATATGCAGTTGTAGTATTTATTAAGGTATCAAACATGCTTAAAAATATTAACCCAAATGAAGTTAACTTCTCTAGTTTAGTCTGGCTTAATATTTTTTAAAGATTTCAATATTTCCAGTCAGTTTTTATGAGCAAACAAGGGAGAATGGAAGCAAGCTGAAAAACAGAGGTGGTGTTCTCAGTAAGAAAAAAGAAAGCTTCATCTGTAGTTTTTAGAAATTCCCATCACTGGAGACTCACCCTAACCTAACCTCATCCTAACCTCCAAACAAGTCTCAGTTCCATCAAGAGGACCTGCGTTTCGTCCCCTAAAGGCCGTCCAGTCCCTATCATGAGGCTGCAAACTGATTTATGCCTCGAACATCAGTAACACACATCCACACGGACACTTTCATGTGGTCGTGTTGCCGTGTGATGCCAGGTAAGATGAAGCTCCAAAATGCAAATGCGCTCAGAGATAAAGTCCATGCATTTTTCATGCTGAACACGACCTCCCCACTCCTGATATGACAATGAGCTCTTATCGTCCTGTGTTGCTCAGCGAGGCGTACGACCGTGGTTATAAATGTAGTCTCGTACCTCGTTCGCTGGAAGAGATTCAGCTCTGTGCTGCAGGAAATGAACAGGATCTGCTATAAATAAGAGGATTTGTGGTGCGACGTGTCTAAATAATAAAGATGATCACATGACTGGTCAGATTTAGTTGTGTGTTGTCAGTTGAATTCATTAAATGGATTGTAAAATTCTTAACCCTTGTGTCTCATCAAGTCCAAAAATGGTCACGTCAAAAAGATGGCATAAAAAATGTTAAATATTGATATTATTTTCCACTTTAATTGAGTTAAATCTTTTAATCAATGTCACTCTTGATCATTACTATCAAATATTCATTAATCTTTCAGAATTGTAACCCTTTAAGTGCCAGATTGAAGGGTTATGACCCCGTAAACAAAAACTGAAATATTTCCTGTATAATACATGCAAAGTGGATTTAGATTTTCTCTTACACACACACAAACACACACACACACACACACACACACACACACACACACACACACACACACACACACACACACGTTGACCTACAAGTCTCTGGAACAGAGGAACAGTTCACATAGTGGAAACCAGGAAAATACCATGTGTTTCCCCCATAGGCCAAACATAAAAAATAGTCAAATCTAAACATTTTAAGACCTTATTCTAGGTTGAAATCCTAATATAACAGAATGCATGATTTTATGGTGTAATGGTCGTAGGATGAAAAAGTGCAGTTTAAATGGGTTTTAAAGCTGCAGTGCTTGATGCTTGATAGTTTGTTTTTTTTAACATCATTGAGCAAAAATTCCATAATGACCTTCCAGCAGATTGTGATTCAAATGTTCTGAGAGGACAACAGACTTCTACATGCACAGTACTCCACAGTCGGTGTGTTCAGGCTGTAGAAAATCTACCCCGTGACGCCCAGATTTTGTCCAGTCAGAGGTGTTTTCAGGCAGGTAGGTGGGTTCAGTAAGTGATTGACAGCTGTAATCACCGACCGCTGATCAGATTCGGTCAGAGCCTGGACGTGACTCTGCTGCTCTACTCCATGTCTCAACGCGGACGCTTGGAAAAGTAGCTTCACTTTTCCACATCGTCATGAAACGACGTCGGTGTTTATATTTAGTCTGTAGATTCGGACCCAGAGGAGAAGCTGCACAAGGAAGGTGTGTATTTTTGTATGACTTCGGCTCCTGCAGCTTTAAAGTAACATGTGGTAGTATTTTGATACTCCAACGTTTTGCACCGAGGATTCTGTAATGTCGGCTGTGTTCAGTCGGTACGACTCCCTCTACAGATCGGAGACACAGCGTTTACCAGGTCTGGCTCGTGTGTTTTGAGTGTCGTCTTAATCTTTCCTACACTGGGTGTTGGAGAGAAATGCATCAGCCCTCTTTAAGGAAGTTTAATCACCTCAAAGATGACATTACGATGTTATTTCATTGTCATGTAAGAGCATCAACTGGTTTGGACGTATACTGTATCGGCCACGTTCCTGTGTAACTGGTTGTAAACCTCGGTTGTCATGAAACCCCTGCTGTGAACGTGGTCTGGTCTTGGTCTTCACTCGGCCTCTTCACACTTCACGTCATATATTTTTACATCATGAGTAAAGCGTCTGAAAGGCTGTTCAATACTGAATAAATCCTGCATCCACCTCCCGTCCATCCTCTGACCTGTGAGGTAGACTTGCACAGAAATATACTTAAAGGTGATTAATAATGGATCACATGAGTTTTATTGTGTGGCTCGATGGACCCGTTCAGCAGCTTCTAACAAACTGTCTTTATGCGAGAAAATAATAAAGACAGACACTGCACGACCCGAGGCTGTTTGTTTACATGAGAAATGAACATGTACATATGGAGAGATGAGCTTCACACGGCAGCACAATGTGCACAGACGGCGCTGCACTGTTTTACTGTCGTGCATTAGCAGAAACAGACGGGACGGTGGGGGTTTGATGCCCTGAGTGTTGCCTCTCAGGCTGAAGACGGCCTACACCCTCCACCAATCACACATGACTGGAGCTGCCTGATAAACTTACATGAAAGGTTATATAATCATGAAAACACAGACAATGTGATGCTGCTGCTGCGGAAATAACACTGTAGATAAGAACATATAGGCAATAATAACAGAAATAATAATAATAATCATTAAAAAATGACAAACATTAAGTGTTTCTCCTAGTTTTAAAACTAAAAATAGCAAAATAACAAAGTAAGTTAATTAAATCAAAGTTGATATTATTCATATTAATATACTCTGACATTACTCTGTTTTATAAACAATATAATATTATATTGTTATATAATATTAGTATATAGTACAAGTATTTTTGGGAGATAAAAGTATAATAATCATAAAAATACTGAAAAGTACTAAATATTTCTCCATATATTGCTACAAGAAATAATGACGCTGCAAGTTAAATAAGTAAAAGTTCATAATATTTATTCATAATAGCATTATTTTAACTGTTTCTACTGTACTGTTTAAGTGTTTATATATATATATTTAGGAGCTAAAAGTATAACGATAATAAAAAAAATTATAATACTAAATCTTTCACGTAATATTGCTGCAAAAATAATGACAGTACAAGTGAAATTAATAAAAATTGTACAATATTTAAGAAAACTGAACTCTTTCTGAATTGTTTGTCTTCACTGATTATATTGAAATATTACAAACATTTACATATTTTTTATAGATGAAGGTCTTTTCATCCCAAGTCTGAATATACGTACATAATATTAATATAAAACTGAGCTTATGTTGCAAACCAGAGATAAAATCTATGCAGTTAGAAGAAAGGTCAGGGAGATGAAACCGTCAGAAATCAGCGTGTGTTTGATTTTCTAAATAGAAGGAGCTCAAAGTGGAAGACGAAGACGAAAAAGGTACAAAATGTGAAGTGCAGAAAGTCCCCCCTCCGTCCTGACGGCGTGGACGTCAGATTAAAGGAGGTCACGTGGAGCAGACAGCGGCTCCAGCAGAGTCTCAAACTGTCCCGCAGACGACCCGAAATATGTCCTGGAGCTTTCGTGGTAGAGTTTCACTTCATCCTCTTGTCGCCTCGCTGAGACTGGATGAACCGAAAAACTTTTTTGTCCTCTTCTCCTCGTCTGCCCTTTTCCTTTCCAACTTCATCTGCTCATTAGAAACAGAATAAGATAAATGCAATGTGAGGTCCTGATTCTTCAGCTCCACAGCAGCTCAGTCCTCCGTCTTTATTTAGCCTCGTGTCCCACAGCAGGATTATTATAGTCACTGATCACTAAAGCCCAGTTCAGACCAAGGACCCGCGACGAGACCAAACCGTCTTAGATCCAGTTTGTCAAATCTCCAGAGGCTGGTCGTCGAACGTGTTTTTTTCACAGTATTTATGGGCTGTAGCTCACCTGTTACCACACAGTGCAGCTTTGTGTTAAATCCTGTCTCGGTAGTGTGTGTGTTTTGTCTCTTTTTGAGGCGACACCATCTCCTCTAAACAGCAGAACAGAAATTCTCGACCCTCTGTTCATCAACACCAGCTGTAGTAAATAACTCACTATTACTGACATTCATATTTCAAGATGCTACGAAGTACATCCAGCCTGAAAAGCACTACGGAGAGAAACGATACCCCGTCGTGACTCATGTTTACGTACCTGTTGCGTTCGTATGAATAAAGAACAAGTGACGTCACACGAGGACAAAGGAGACGTCTGGGGACGGATACGGGACACCAGTGTTCATGTCCCGTTTCAAACCGACCCTTTTCATGACCCTAACCATGTTGTCTTCGTGCCTAAACCAAACCAAACCTCAGCATTACATTATCACAGCCTCAGCTCAGCCTCAGCCATGTTGTATTTTTTAACAGTATGGATGGTATTTTGTGTCTGCGACTGTCATCATCATGTCGTTTCGGGAGGGGTTGGTTATCTACGTATTCTGTCGATTAGACGTGAGGAAGTGTTGCTTCATAGTGAACAAGAGTAAAATGTCTTTGCACAAAGTGGAACCTTTTTAATAAACAATGGTTTTGTGAATCATATCTAATGTGTATTCTTTAATCCGACCTTTTCCAGCTTCTATAAATCAATACCTGAAAAAGTCAAACTAACACTAGTCAATACATCGACTTATGTACTGTTTAAAACTAAACTAAATCAAAACCCAGCCATAAAGACTAAATGACAATAAAAAACTCAGGAAGATCTCAAAACTATAGTTGAGTTTCATTTCATCCTCTTGTTGCTTTGCAGAAATTGTCTGAACCCAAACCTTTCTTTGATCAACAAATAAAATATTATTATGCACGTTTTATGTCCGTCTGTTATTTGACAGAAAACCAACCTCAGAGAGCAGTGGCTTTAGGCTCAAAGCTACTCGTTCTTGTCAGTATCTCATTAAAACGGGCACGGCCTGGTAGTTCAGCTGCCTTTAATGAGCTGTTTGCCTGATCGCTGTCACCGTGAGCGCATGCAGCCATCTATCCGACCGACCCCCAACAGAACAGCTCACTCAGCCGAAATGAAGCCTGACAGGACCTCGGAGGGCGCTGCAAAGTGCACGCTCGCCTAAAACGCACGCTCTGTCTGACCTTGTATCTGCAGAGCAGGTCTGCAAAATGTGCCACTGCGACGTGGCCTCTGCAGAGCTCACAGAGATCATGACCTCTTCCATATCATTTTCATTTAGCAGCCACTCAGGTGGAGTTTTATCTTTATCTTTGTACGTCTTGTGTCACACGTAAATGCCTCAGGGCTGCTAGTGGCTGAAATCTGGATAAATCTGAAAACAGACCTGTGTCTGAGCGCAGTAAACCGGACACATAATTTCAACTTGTTGTCTCAAGTCAAAACGTCCCTTACCTGAACCGGAAATGGTGACACAATGTTCTTCTTTGCTGTTTTTCATGGTTAATCAGTGGACCGTTGTGATTCTGTACAGAGTAGTGTTCACCGTCGCTGCAGTGACAGCTTCCTCTGCTGCCATTTCAGAAGTTTTCTGCCCCAAGTGGAGGAGTTTAAGTATCCCGGGGTATTGTTCAGGAGTGAGGAGAGGATGGAGCAGGAGATCGACAGATGGATCGGAGCAGCGCCGGCAGTGATGCGGACGTTGTACCGGTCTGTTCTGGTGCTCGATCTACGTTCCTACCCTCACCTATGGTCATGAGCTCTGGGTAGTGACAGAAAGAACAAGATTGTGGATAAAAGCCTTCGAGATCGGGTGAGCTCAGAATAGAGCTGCTCCTCCACATCCAGAGGCTGAGGTGGTTCATCTGGTTAGGACGTTTCCTGGACATCTCCCTGGTGAGGTGTTTAGGGCATGTCCAATGGGGAGGAGACCCCATGGAGGACATGCTGGAGGGATTATGTCTCTCAGCTGGTCTGGGAACGCCTCGTTGTCCCCCTGAAGGAGCTGGAGGAGGTGGCGACTCAGACCCGGATAAATCCCCTTGTTTTCGCTTTCCTTTGACAACATGGGTCAGACGATGTGACGATGATGATGAACTTTGTGGACTTCCAC
>JAPQRN010000027.1:2776453-2787879 GCA_037367275.1 Coranthus polyacanthus
GGACGTCCACGGCTCCACTGAAGTTCAGGCTGATTCAGGCTGAGTGTGAACAGACAGGAGGTTCACAATGAGGTCCACAATGAGGTCCAGAATGAGGTCCAGAATGAGGTCCAGAATGTGGTCCAGAATGAGGTCCAGAATGAGGTCCAGAATGTGGACCAGAATGTGGACCAGAATGTGGTCCAGAATGAGGTCCAGAATGAGGTCCAGAATGTGGACCAGAATGAGGTCCAGAATGAGGTCCAGAATGAGGTCCAGAACACATTTAAAAACAGGAGTTACGTTGCTCTTCAAGCTAAAACGAGCTGGAATCAACTCTTAATGTGTGTTAATGTTCAGACTCCGTCCCTGCTGCTTCCTCTTCTTTTATTGCACTGATATTGTTATAGCTCAGTATCACAGAATATGATTTACTAATTTCAAAATACACATATATATATATGTATATATATATCTTTTACTATTATGGCTATATTAGATTCTCTATGGCTTCTTTTATACCGCTAGCGATTACAGATTTCTAGTGCACAAGTTCACCACGGTGCCATGCAGGTCTACAGTGGATCAGAACAGACTGACCGGTGGAAGTCTGCTACAAGCGGATGACGTGACAAACACATGTTCATCTTTTAAAAAAGGCTTTTAATCAGAAACTGGGTTAGCTTGTTTCATTTGTTCGTTCAAGGCAGTGGGCGAAGCCTGTCACAGTGTAAATAAATACAATAAGCAAAGGCCACGAAGCAAGCGTCTCCATCTCAGAGGGAGGTTTACAGACGCCACGGCCGCCGTGTTGGAGGAACCTGCTGTAACATTATCACCACCGTCAATCCACAGCCAATAAGGCCTGCGTTCACAGGACACCATACAGCTGCAGGTCCCGCGAGTCACGACGCAACTGGGCACAAAGAAATTAAATACATCTTCTGCCGCATCTACCTGGAAACAAGTGCAGAAGGACTTGAAATTGACCCATCTTGTTTCTCTGGAAAAATTCAAGACAATTTTAAAAGACTGAGAAATAAGCTCTATAGGTTCTTGTAACTGCTCTCTGTAGTTTCTTTTTTTTCTGGTTTTGCTGCCGTCTTGGCTCTTGAACAAGAGGTTTTAAATCTCAATGAGTTTTTTAACCTGGTTAAATAAAGGATATGAATCCAGACGATGTCGCTTCCACACATTGAAGACCCAACACTTCCATTATGAACTTTCACAATAAAAGCCCTAAACATATAAGCCTAATGTTTATGCACCTAATGCCTAGTTGAGCCTAGTACAGGGTCATTCATTACAAAACTAAAACTACATTCCTTTGGTTTTTGTGTGAGTTTGAGCTTGAATCTCCAGTAAAAATCAGTTCAGATCATCACATTTGAGGATTTAGACTTCGTGCCGTATTCAGTCCTGCTTGTAGACGTTGAAATGACTGTAATATTTCAAATAATTCGGTCACAAATACTGACAAATTAAAACCAGAAAACAACACCTCGCTTCAATCGTATTAACCGTGCAGCTGCAGGTAAAGACTGTGTTGTTGTTTTTTGGTAAATACTCGTATTCTCGACAGTATTAACAGGTGGAAGAGGTGATAATGTTACAGACTCTCCAAGCATCCTGTGCATCCTCCTCTGTCTCCCCTTTTGGACAACAGTGCATCTGACCAAGTCTCATAAATAAAACCTAAATACAGGAGCAGATAAAGGCAGAGCTGTTATTACTGCTGCAGCTCCGACGCAAAGTCTGACTCTGCACAGAGGACGTAAAGGGATACAATCACTGCTCTGTGGACGACTAAAGATGCTGCCGATCGGTTACGTGATCGACGACTCGCTGTCGATTCGGTGGCGGCGAACAGTCGGCGAAATCAGCCATGGGATCGTATGCAGCGTCCAGTTTGAAAAACGACTGTCCGTTCAAGACAAAGGGCAGGAAACGGTCTTCAAAGCGACCACATCGAGTATTTGTGACGACTTAAACTCCCCCTCCGCTCAAAAATAAGTGTTTTCTTCAGTGTGGGTTCTCTACAATCCTTGACTTGTCTTGCTCAGAGTTTGACACTCGTCCCATCGTCAAACCTGAAGACGGACGTGGACACGAGTCCAGCAGATGAACTTTTACAAATCAACAACAGGCGCAAAGTTCGAGATTGCAAATGTTTCAATGAGGGTTGAAAAAAAGCATGTTTGGTTCAAATTATTGTTCAGTGCAGAGTATTATTATGTCTTTAACTTAAAAATGTCACCAAAAACAGGCAGCGTTCAGGAGGCCAAACAAGGTTTAAAACACTCAAAGAATAATAGATTCAAAATGGAATAAAATATTGAAATCAAGGAAAAAGGAAGGAAATAACAAAGGAGCTCATTCTTGATGCTCTGACGTGACAATCTTTGGATGTATGAGCTTGATTAAGGATTACTTAACGTTTGTTACCAGTATCGGCGACTTCCCACCCCGGTCTTTTCTATCCCACCGTTCATCCGTGCAAAGCGCAGAAGTCGAAGTCCGCGAAGGCCATCTGCTGCTCGGCCGAGAGGACGAAGGGTTTGGAAGGAGGCGACAGGATCGGCTGGAGGCGAGTGAAGTCGCTGTCGAAGTTGCTGACGTCCATGGACTCTTTGATCGCCGGCAGGAACGGCGGTTTGAGTTTTTTGGCCAGAAGGGCTTCCCAGTCGATGTTCTGCAACACAGAATAAACCTGGGAGGTTGATCTAATACTAAAAAGGTCTCAACAGCCTGGAGAAATCCTGAATCAACAACGAGGCCCAACAAACGCAAGACAGAAAAGAAGATAAAGTTCAAAACAGGAGGATAAGAAGAGACGCAAGAGTCGAGATGATAATTCAATACAAACAGAGGAAAATGAAGACAGTGAATGTGAAGAAAAGGTAATGTCACATCACAGAAGAAAAGCGACGAAACCAAAAGGGATAAAAAACAATGAATAAGTAAAAGTAACGAGTCGATAAAAGACGACACAAGATGATAGAAGACAACATGAGATCAGAAAGTCCAACCTAAAAGAAGAAGAACAACAACAAACTGACGTTAACAGAAACACAGGACTTCAAACAGAAGGTGATTTACCTCAAAGAATTTCTCTCCTTTGACCTCGTTGGCGTCTCGTTCTCCAGCTCCGAGTCTTTTGAGCGGGTTCTTCTTCAGCAGCTGCAAACAGATGAAACGTGTGGTTTTCTTTTAGTGATGAAGGTCTGTGTGACACTAACATCCAGTCTGTTCAAACACTGCTTCTACACAGACAAGGGTTGGTAAGAAATCCTCAACAGTCAGGACACGTGGGAAGTGTTTGCATCAAGTTTCAACATTATTTTTCAGTTTTTGATAACCTACACATTTTAACATCCACTCGAGGAAAGACTTGAGGGTAAAGTCATCTTAAGGGTTGAAACTCTACGATTATCACACTGTACCGGATGAATTCCTTACGTTCGGCTCTTCTTCTATGTATGTAGCTCTTCTATATCTGATTATTATCGACTGGTGATATCAGACTTCCCTTCTGACTCCTCCGTCCTTATGAAGGTTAAGGTGGTTTTTCAAAATAAAAGTCCTCTGCTGAGGCACCATTCTCTACTCCTCACATCACCTTCTACTCCTTCCAGACTGGATGCCAAACTGCATTATTGTCTGAATGCTTGTACAGTGACAAAGCTGAATGTGGACATAAAGGGTAAAGTGTCGGTTGCCTTTTGGATGATGGAGACGGCGTCTGGAGGAAGACACCCTGGATACTGCACGTCGTCATTAACGATGCTGTCAAACACCTCCTCCTCATCCTCACCGGGGAACGGAGACTGGAAGCAGAGCAGAGACAGGCTGAGTTAGTGTCTGCTTTACCTTTCAGTTAAATAAGTAAAGCTACACAGGACAATCACGTGAACGAATACCCACCTCTCCCACGAGCATCTCGTAGATGAGGACGCCCATCCCCCACCAGTCCACCGCTCGGGTGTAGTTGTCGTCTGTCAGGACTTCAGGAGCCAGAAACTCAGGAGTCCCACAGAAGGTGGACGTCCGATCTCCATGACCCATCCCTGCACAAACCACGACCACTCTGTTACAGCCGGACCAGTGTTCACGGTGTCAAGAAACAGAAATTAAACTGTTTCGTAAAACCGTTTTTGTTTTTGGTTCCTGTCAGTGTTTTACTTTTATATGTGTGTGCAGATAACGTACAGACACTGAAACAATTCACCTTCTTTACAAAGTCCAAAGTCTGTGATTTTGACGAATCCGTCTGCATCCATCAGCAGGTTGTCCAGCTTCAGGTCTCTGAGGAAAACACACACGTTGTACATGTTACACCGGACGCTGCTGTGTACGTCTGCCGTCACATGACGTCGCGGCGTCCAACTTACCGGTAGATGATTTTATTCAGATGCAGGAACTCTAAACCCAGCAGGACACACGCTGAGTAAAACCTGGAAACAACAAAAACAACACGTTTAGAGTCTGGATCAAAAACAGGATGGAATTAAACTGAGCACTTTCAACCACGAGATGTATCTTAAAGGTTCTCTTTTATGAATAATTATATTAAAAACCTAGTCTTATATAATAACACCGGCCTCTTTTTCATTAAAAAGGTCATTGTTCTTGTTATTAATACTGTTTTAACCTAATACCTGTTGCTCCCATTTCTCTGTCTTTAGAGAATTTACAAGATGAAGAACCATGAAACTCATGACCTTCATGACTGTTCACACGTTATACACAGTTTGCCTTTTATTTTCTTACATTTACAAATAAATATGTGAGTGACGTCAAGTCGAATGATCCAAACGCTTCTCCTTCATATTCACATACTCACGGGGCTAGGGTTGGAAAAGCAGACGTTTTAATTCTGGATTAAACTGCACATTATTTTATATAAAAGGATAAACAGTGAAAAAGTGACGTCTTCAGAGAACCTTTACTCACAAACCAACACTGACTCCGGGCGACAGAAAGTTATTAATCGATTATCAGACTAATCAATTTGTTTGTTCCTGTTGTTTAAGTGTTGGACACGAGACGTTTCCTGACGTTAACTCTGTGGAATCCTCTTAAACGCAGACTGACCTGGTCTGGGCCTCGGTGAAGACGTCGTTGTGGATGTGGATCATGAGGTCTCCACCCGGTAAGTACTCCATGACGAAGCAGACGTGGTCTCCGGTCTGGAAGCAGCCGTGGAGGTTGACCAGGAACGGGTGTCTGGAGGCGTTGATCATCTCGAAGATCCTCTTCTCGCTCATGAGGCTGCAGAACAAACGGCCACATTCAAGCTTTTACTGTTTATTTACGATACATTTATCGTCACCTCCAACTAGTTTTTCTCAGGCACTCGTCCAAACTACTTTGGTTCGTTTTGTTCTTTCTAATTCGTGTGACGTGACCGTCTTTTGCACTGACCTGTCGACTTCATCACGAGTCACAATGTCTCTCTTCTTCAAGGCTTTGACGGCGTAAAGCTTTCCTGTTTTCTTAAACTCCGCCAGCAGGACCTGCACGGAAACATTTATCAACCAGCGCTGACATCAAGAAGACCAGAAGAAACACCAGAGACTGTGAGAAAAGATTGAAACCGTTACCTTCCCAAAGTGGCCTCTGCCCAGAACTGAAATATATCTGAAGTCTTCCATCTGCATCCTTAAAGAAAACACAAGAGTGAGAAACACGAGGCTTCACCAGACTCAACTCGTATGTTGTGTATGAGATGATGTGTTCGTACTTCAGAGCAGATACAGGCTGGTCTTCACTTCCGTCTGTATTACTTACGGATGACTGTGAACAGACACGGTTCAGAAGACTTTTAGAAGCTGGAAACAAGTTAATTCATCTCATTATCGTGAGAAAATTGAAGAATTTATTTGTATTAATTTAACTCTTAGAAACTTGACTTGAATTAAATGAATTCATTTCGTCTCCATCGACACTGCAGATGAATTTATTTAACGTACTGACCCATATTAAAGAATACAGACATCTGCTAATGTTAAAAATATCTGAAACGGCAACTTTTTTACCACTTTTTCTTGCAGTTCAGGCACAGATGATGATTCCCTGTGGAGGGCGGTCGGAGGCGGTGGATCTTCAGCGATGCTGAGTCTGATGACGGGAGCATCGCTGCAGAAAAAGAGGAGACGCGTAAATAACTGGAGAAACATATTCACAACGTACGGGACATCTTATAACAAGAAAACAGGTTTGCTTTTTGCAAAATGCAAAAATCTTGTGATTTTCAGAAAGAAAAAACTCGATCAATCAAATTAATTAAACGGCAAAAGACGTTTAAATTGTCTTTTTTATTCAAACCAAGTTTACTTTGAGACATAATGAAGAAAGGCTTCAAACTGGAGAGAGAAAACCAAATAACTTTGACCTTTTTGTAAATTTAGCTTCAATTAAATTTAGACTTGATTCTGGTTTATAACTTGGCAGTTTATTTCTAGATGAATTTTCAGTTGATGAGCATGTGTAGCCTGATGGATCATCATCATCATCATCATGAAGGAACAGCTTGGAGGTTTTGTGGGACCTTGGCAGTGGAGGCGGCGTCTGAGGCTCCTTCTCGGGGGGTCGTGGGCTGTTGTTGGTCACCAGGTCCGGAGGCGTGGAGAAGGAGGAGCTGAAGGTGGTGAAGGAGCTGTAACGAGGGAGGATGCTCATCATGAGGTGACCCCACGTGGCGAAGTTCATGTTCATCTGGGCCGCTCGGAGGAAGTTCTTCCCTGAGAAGAAACAACCAAAACAAGAAGATAAAAGTGACTGAATTCATGTGCAAGAGGGTTATTATAATTAACAAAAACTACGGTGAAAACTAAACTCGCTGTGGAAAAACATGAACAACGTAGTAACTGTTTGATAGGTTTGATATTACACGACTCATCTGATCCAAACACAGCTGTTTACGTTTGATAAAAACACATTTGTTTACGGGTTCATTACGTTATTTGACATCACACGATTTCATCTGATAATCTGATAATTCAGAAGTTTCACAGATCATTTTCTGCTCAGTGTGGATCTACTATTCACAACCAAAACCAAACTGAAAGAATGAATAAAACCTGATGAAGGTTTGAGAAGTGGAAGGACTGCTCTGTACCTCTCTCTTTAGTGAAGATGCATCTCTGACGTCTTAGCTTCGGCTGCCGTTCGACAACGGTGTCCATGAAACGAAGCTGGAAAAGAAGAATAAAGAAATACCACGAGATTATGAGAATTAAATGGTCTGAAATCGCTCGAAATTGACTTTTTATTCTCAAAGCTAAACTTTAGCAGATGCTTTCAAAGCTTCTGTTAAATAAACAGATAAAAACCAGTCCAGCTCTTCTGACGATAAAGGGATGAGAACCTCCAGGTACCTTGGCGTAGACCAGTCCCTGCGGCTCCAGACTTAAACCCTGCGTGAGGTTCGGGTTGTCCATCATCTCCTCCAGTCGCAGGAACTTCACTGCACAGATCTGATCCCGCCAGAACACGGCCACCTCCAGCTCTCGAGACTATGGGCAGAAAAACAACAGTAGCTCGTAACTCTGATATGACTTCATATGGTTTATTCCATTTATGTGAAGGCTTTTGTATCTCAAAAGGCTCATCACTGTAGACACATCTGTCCCCAAATACATATTAAACCTCCACATCCGACTCCAAACCCCAGTAAAATGGTCAGTGTTTTACTAGAATATCTGATGTTTAAGGTTGAGCTCAGTTGAACTACTTTATAGCCACCTGCTGGTCACACTCAGAACTACAACAATAAACCAGCGTAGATAGAATCTGCTGTTGAACAGCTCCCCCTGCTGTCCACTGAGGGTTTGACTCTAACACTGACACATTTCTCCACTTCACTGGACACCACATAGTTTTACTGAAGCATCTCAACCTGCTCCGTGACCTCAGTCCAGTTCAGTTCACTTCTCTGAGGCCGTCACACGTTTTCCAACTGGACCAGATCTGATGTGGGGTTTTTGATTGGCCGATACCTTAGAGAGCAGGGCAGCCAATAGCCACGCAATACAATGCCAGTATCATGTTTCGGTTTTCATTTGCATCTGATAAAACAACAATTTAATAATAAAAAGAAAGGAGATTATTTAATGTTTTTCCATTGGAGCTAGTCGTATTTATTTCTATAAAGTGGTCGGATGTAAATGTAATCCTGATCGCGCTGTACATCTTGTACACACTCCCGTACACTCGACATCCGAGCAGAACATTTCGTCTTTGATCCTGTTTCCTTTGACCTGCCACCGCGTGGGAATGGGACCGTAGTTATAAATAAAATAAGTAAGTCATCTTATTTTAACACAGGATGATATCGAGGCCCGGATCAGAGACGAGGTCAGTTCTCTTCAAATTCTCTGCAGAAACTCATGAAAGCATGAAAGATGACTGATAAGAATGTAATCGATTAAAGTAGCTGTGGTCTGGTGTAAACAGTCTCAGGTCAACTGAACAAAATGCAACTGTCCCCGTCCTAAAACATCTTTATGATGTACAGCTTGGTTGCTGAATGTGGACAGAACACGTTGATGAGAGTGTATTTTAAACCTCCGTATCTTATGGACGTATCTGGTCTCACCCGCTCCAGCTGGATGCAGAAGGTCTGGTCCCAGCTCAGTCCACCGACGGCTGCCCGGCGGGTCCGTCCCACCGCTCTGCTGTCCAAACGGAGAACAACGCTGACGTCTGCAACAACAAACACCTGAATGAAACCCAGTGAAAACCAGTAACCTGCTAAATAAATCCAATCAAACCTCCTCCTTCTACACTTCAGTCATTGTCTATATTTTATACTGATGCAAATGTTTGACCACGAACAACAACAAAACAACTGTCTTTCTTTTTTTTCTGTCTTTCTTTCAGTTAAAAGACTACCGTTGTATCTAAGTTTTTATATTGAATCAAAAGTACAAACAGGACCGACAGAAGGCAGATGAATACAAGTTCTCTGTGGACTTTAGATGAACCCAGAGTCTGTGTTTTAAGTGAATGGAGATTGAAGTCCACCTACCAGAGGGACTGTCCGTCCGTTCAGCCGATGGTGAACCGTCTCCACTGAGACTCGGGTGAGTTTCCTGAACTGAATCTGTCACAGGTTTCAACAAATCCTCACATCCAAGAAGCCTGACTTCAAGTTTACCTGAAAAGTAATGAAAAATACTTTAAATTCCTGCAGCTTTTCCTCTGTAGCTCGTCGTTAAGGTGGGATTTTAAAGTCTCAACGTGAATCTTCTTAAATCTTTAATCTTTTTTCTCTATATTTCTGTTATTGTCAACAAATCCGATGAAAAGTAATGAATCCATCTACAAACAGTAATGTCTGTGTATGTGGTAGAGCTCCACCGTCGTCTGAAAACCTTCAAAGACACGTCACTGCCCTGACGACAGCTTCGTGTTGAACATGTTACTTACACAGGCCAACAAAACGGCTTTTATTTTAAATGCTGCGTTCATAGAAATGCACTTTGTTTGCTTAAACCATGTTCAGCTCGTGTTTCATTGTCTTATCAACAGAAATGTCATTGAATATCATCAAAACAAAAGTAGAATGTGTTGTTTTCTAAGTCACTGATGCTCGTTGTTTTACTGGGTGACGTGTTCCTTCTTCAGGAAACAGAAGGAAACTCTAGTTTTTAACAAAACATTCTTAAAGTCTAATAAAGACACTTTTTACCATGTCTGTCGGCTGCAGAGGGGAACTGTAAAAAGTGACTTTTACCGTTCACTTTGGAGCTGTTTGGTTAAAAACTAGAGTTCCCTCTGTTTCCTAATCAAGAAACATGTCACAACTTAGAAAACAACACATCCAGACAATGAAACTCACCAAAAACAAGCTGAGTGTGGTTTTAAGCACTTTGCTCACGACAAAGTTCAAGCCAGAAGTATGTAACCATGTGCATTTGTACAAATCTGGTACCCAACGTGAACCAGCCTTTGAAAATAAAACCTTTCATTTGCCGGAGTGAGTAAATCTGTCCGACTGGAGCCTCTAATCAGAGCTGTCTGAAGCTGCACACTAAGCTTTCACGTCCACTTTTTCTTCAGCTGAGGTGCAGATTTCACAGCGCCGAGGCTCGTTCTCATTATTCGCTGCCAACGGAGCAACTCCAGGATTTGTCTCTTCGTTACATCATCAAAAAGGCCTTTTTTTTTTTTTTTTTTTTTCTGACGCTGGCTTACAGCTGAACTGTCCAAAAGCAGGAGATTACATGTCCTGATTATCCTCAGCCGGAGGTCAGCGTATGCTAAACTGTGTTCATGTCTGTCAACAGCCGCACGTTCCTCAGACAAAATATCAACCTGCACTTTTATTCATGGAGAAAATGTGCTTTAAACGACCTCCGAAAAAGGCCCGAACCTACAAAATAAAGAAGAAAAGTTGAATTTTATTTAAAGTGAGAAAAGCATGGACCCTACTTTATTTGGAAACGCAGTCACTTCATGCAGCTAAAGTCCAGCTGGAAGGTCCTCAACTTAACTTAACGAAGGTTTATCTCCTCATTGTAACATAAGGTGTCTCGTTTTCTCCTTTACTGAATGCAGTGTGTTGTTAGGGACGGAACACAGTTACCCAGGATTATTCTTATCATTATTCTCCCTTTTCAAATGTGTCTCTCCTTCAGTGGGATAAATGAGCTGATGATCTCAAGTTTCATTTATTTTGGAGCCTTTTCCTGCAGATGTGAGTGACTTTAATCTCGTTGCAGACATACGGTGTGTCTACTCATCTTTAGAAACTCCATCTTCAGGAGTTTCCATTTAAATCTCTCTGCTCCTTCACTCGCTGCTGGTCGACTACTCTGCTCCCGGTCTGCACTGATACCTGTTAAAGATGCAGGTCTGATGGAGAAGATGGAGGGGGACGTGGAGAGGGGACCTTCAGGTCTGAGGTTCTGGGGGGACGGAGCTTCAGCTGAAGGCTCTGCGGGCTCCTGACTCTTCTCCTTCAGGCATTTCTCCAGAGACAGCCGCAGAAGATCCAGCTTCTGGGAGGATTCCTGCAGCCGCGACTGAGCCTGACGGAGACACAGACAACATGACCAGAAGTATGAGGACACGCCTGTTCAGAAGACTTTCAGCCTTTTTAACTCTTTCCTGATATTTATACACAATCGGCAGATTAACTCTAAGAGAATATATGCGTTAGGTGCAGCTCTAAATGTCAGACCAATCACGTCCTGATCTTGTAATCATCTGTTAGTTGTTTTCTAAAAGATCAAACTCTTCAGCTTTAGTTAATTGGCTTCATCTCCACCAGCTGTGACTTCAAAGTGTAACTCGTTCTGCGTCTGACTCCTCCCACCGCGTGACTGTGAAAAGTCGAAAAGAGGCTGAGAGGAGGATGAGGATGATGAGGAGGATGAGGAGGATGAGGATGTGAGACAGGAGGAGTTCAGGGACATCGGGAGAACAGAGAATCACACAAT
>JAPQRN010000027.1:2798398-2818492 GCA_037367275.1 Coranthus polyacanthus
GGGGTGGGGTAAGCTGGGGGGGGGGCAGGACTATGTTGGTTACGGGGAGAGTGGTTATTTTGACACCATTTCTATGGGACTTTTTTTTTTTTCATTGTATTGTTTTACAGATATCCATGAGATTTGAAATGACATTTTTAATAAAGAACAAAATGGAAAAAAAACAAGCTTGTAAATTTTGGCCCCCACTGCTTCATGAGTTATCTCCCTGTTATCTCAAAGAATTTACATTTAATCACCCTTTCCTTTTCCGCTGGGGGGAAAAGAAACTGTTTTAAATTTGAGGTGTACAACTTGCTTTGTTACAATAATAAAACTTACTGTGTATACACGTGTGGGAGTCTTCAAACCGAGTAGGTGCATAGAAAGGAGTTTATTTTAAAAAATAGATTTAATCAGCAGCATAGGCACCTGGGTTAAGCGTACGGTAACAGTCCGTCAGCTCACGAAGGATTTCGGAGTCATTAACAGGCTCGAAGCAAAGTCTTCTCTTAACAGTCGATGGGTGATTAGAGCCAGGAAGGTGTGTTGTGACTCCTCGAATCTGGATTTTGTGATGGTGTCTGGCCAGTCGCTCGGCTGGAACGCCCAACCTGGAATGAGGAGAAGGTGAAATAGTATCTCAAGAGGAGTGTGTGTGTGTCTGATACTTTGACTAAACGTCCTTCATCTTTTTAAGAACGCATCAAACCCTAGTTGAACAAAAGGAAGCTCACGAGTGATGGATAGTTTATTTAGTTATTACTGCAGACACGTTATTCAGACAGTTCATTATCAACAAAAGACAAAACATAATGATTAGCTCTTACACATTAGTGTCACATCAATAAGAAATGGTTCAAATGAACTGAATAGTGTAAAAACAGTGACATTAACATGTTTTAATAAAGTTAAATGTACTTAATGTAATATTATTACCCTATTATTTGATATAACCAAATTAATTTGACAAAAGCAGGTTGAAACTTTTTAACAAATTTTAATTTACTGAATATTCCCCAAAAACTTAGATTCATTTAATGTTTAATCTTTTTAGACTCATTTTTAATCTAAGTATCAGACTTTATTTACTTCACTAATATAAAAACAATGTAAAAATGATATCAGTGACTTTAAAATGAGTAAAATATCCATGTTCTTACTATTTGATTATTAATCTGTTGTTTTCTTTCTCAATTAGTTTAGTTTATAAAATGTCAAATCCCACAATGTCCTCAAACGTCTCATTTGGTCCAAAGAGATTCAGTTATTTTTTGGAATAAAACCCTTCATCTTAAACTCTGACGACAACATACTGCTGTAAAAATGAATGAATGTTGAATTGATAGTAACAGGAGGTTCAGGAGTTTGTCAGATGGGGAACTGTGTTTTTCTGCTTTACTTATATTTATCTTTTCATTATCAGACACCAATACTGATTTGAATTAAAGTGCATGTCTAACATCTATAATCCATAGTGTGGTCAAATCCACCAAGATAAAGATGACAATGAGACGCAACAATCTCAAGATATTTATCAAATACACAAAACAAGCAAATCTTTTACAAGTTAATGCAGCTTTGTAAGTGTAATGTTGACTTCAAATCCCATTCATTTATGACCTAAACAAAACATTTTAATGCCTGGAATTCACATGATAGTATGACTTTAAAGAGCTGTAGGACCCTGCAACGAACTCAACACTTTAAAAAGAATACTCCTCTTACCCCGAAGTGTGACGCGACTGGTCAAACATGACAAAACGTGTACAGAAGGTATTCACGAGGCAGACGACGGAAAATAAAGCAGATGATATGTTCAAACAAACACTGAAACGTCAGGGATTGTACAACAGGTCTGCATTTAACTTTGTAATGTCTTGAATGTCATTACAAACAAAATGAAATTCCATTACTTTTCAAAAACTTTAGATGACTTCCCTTATGTACGGTTCATTTTGTATAACTGTTAATAAACTGAATGTATGTATTTTATAAAACAGAATAGGGGTCATGTACATGGTCATGGAGTAAAATCACCATTTTCCTTGATTTAAGCCAGATTTGCACCAACAGAATGAAAGTGGATATTTTTTAATATCTTCATTCTTGTGTAATTTGGGTCACTTTAGGAAAAGGGGGGAAATGGCATTTCTGGTGTTCCCACTGCTGTCAAATGTCAAAACTAAGTCAAGTTTGACCCAAACAGCATTTAAAGATTCATTTCATGACTTCTTCAGGCCTAGAAAATGAGGTTGTAAAATTCCAGGTTTTCCATTAAAGTGGGAACGCTGATAGGACATTTTCCCAACCATCGGTATCGGCTGAACTGAACGAAACGCTGACTTTGAGGGAAAATAATACGTAGCTAAATAGATAAAAATCGCTCCTGCCTAGATTTTCTACAGTTTGATGCTCATCCCCATATTTCCTGCTATTCAGTGAGTCAGATTTATTTAGGTGTTTATTACTTTGGCTTAGTGTTTTGTTCAAAGTCACCTGTTTTCAAGGAAGTGAAAGTAGTCAGTTTCAGACGTGGTGATATCGGCCGATTTATCGGTTATCGGCTTTTCCTGCTCCAAACTCTAAAGTCATTATATCGGCCTTTTAAAAGCCCAGTCAGTCGACCTCTAACTCCGGAAGAATTAAAACAAGCAGCGTTAATAATGCACCAGTTGTTTTAATTCACCTTACTTTATTTGATCTAAAGGACAACTTAATTTCCTCAGTAGTAGTCTCATACTTGTCCCACACACGGCAGATTTTTATTTAATGGATTGTACCCACCTAGGTGAGTTTTACACCGTGGACAGGTTGCCACGGTCCACGCAAATCCCGGGAACCAGGAGAAGTGCTTATCGGCCGGCCAGTGCTGGGTAACGTCCGCTTTTCGGAAGGTAATCAGCTCAAACTGGTGTCCGTGGGGGTTTTCGAAAAGCTGGATGTTAACCCTTCGGCCCCCGACCAGCGTGTCGTTGCGGCTGGACAGCGCCAGCCGGCTGGGGACGGAGTGGATGTCCGTCCCGAAGGCGAGCTCATGTCCGCACGCCCGGCACAGTATCAGGGTGTCGGTGCTGGCTCCCGCCTCGGCCCCGGCGGCGGCACACGCCCCCGCGGGCTGGTATGCAGCGGGGTAAAGGAGGAACACAAAGGACAAGTAGTGCATTATTAGTACCCACTCCCACTCCTGCTGCTTCCACGCCGAACATCTCATGCTGCTTCACATGGAAAGCTAACAACACTAGCAAAAACAACCAACTGTTAGCCGCTTTGTCTGGAGTCTTCTGTCTGTTCAGAGGTGCTTTTCACCCGCTCAGATGGTTTGACTCTTTGACGCGGGTGAAAGTGGTGATTAGTGAACTGAGATTTAAGCAGATATAAGTGAAACAGGAGCTCGGTCGCCCGTTGGGCTAAGCTAACTCGGAAGTGCTGAGCAAAGAAACCGGAAGTACAGTCATCCCATCCATTTCCTACTAACGGCGAACATTAACGGTCACATAACTGTGGAAGTCCGTTTCAAACGTCTGGAAACAAAGGAGGACCAGCGATGTTCTAGTCAGGAGATAGCAAGTCTAAATACAAGACACTGAGTCACAGTTATGAGATTCCACGTCAAAACGCTCCAAAATAATGGCTTAGAATCTTAAAATAATACCTTCTCAAAAATGAGATACTTCCTCAAAAATAATGATACACTTTCAAAAGCCCCCATGAGATGTTTACTGAAAATAAAGATATGGAGCGAAAGAGGCTCGTGAATCTAAAAACTCGTGTCAGTGTCAGTATTATTTAGTTACCGTTTACAGATCTTTATTCAGCCATGTTTTTAACCGTCGCTTATGGTTACCACGGGCAACGCGTATCAAAACCCCCCTCCGCCAATCACAGATCGAGATCTTGCAAACGATCCAATCAGCGGCCTCCTCGTTAGTCGGTCAGTCCACACCACGCACCGCCGTCCGCTGGGTCCGCAGACCGAGAGAAAAGTCCAGATTTGTCTCGGAGACATGTAACTTAAGACGCTAATAATGAGCATTGCTGGTTTAATATTTGGTTTTATGGGTCCTCGTTGGCCCTAAATGCGGCGTGAAGGTGTTTTGAACGTCGCAGAACAATGAAAACCCGGGATTCGCCGCCGCCGGTTCATGTCCATGTACCTGAAACGACACCGGTACATGTTCATATGAGGAGGAGTCCGAACAAGACCCCGCAGGTACCGCACATCTGGACCACGAGTCACATGTTATCCACACGGATCCGCATTTCAACTATACACAGTCCAGTTGTAGTTCAGTGAAAGGCTTCACTCTAAGTTTGAGTTTATAATTTAATTTAACAATGTGAAGTTAGTTTGAAACCACAGCTTTGCGACCCCAGAGAGAAATGTGCTTTGATTAACTAAAGAAAAAGAAGCTCAACCTTTAAACCACATTTCCAGAAAAGCCGTGACCGTTTCTAAAACTAAAATCTGTGATTTGTTAATTCCGTTGCATCAAAATCTCAGTGTGTTTAGACTTAACCAACTCAAATGCCATCAAGCTGCTTTGTGAAAACACTGAAAACCTTTTCTTTGTGCTTTTATCAGTTAAATAAAGTTTCCAAATGGCAGCAACAACACTGGTAATAAACAACCAGCGATCTACTACAAAATGTAGTTTAATTACATGTAGTTTATTATTCCCCAACACTAGGAATTGTACAGTGAAACAAACCAAATGATTTAAGAGGGTCTTTAGAATTAAGGCTGCAGGTGGTGAGTATTGACTCTGAAAGGTAACAAAAAAGCCAGGTTGCAGATGTTTTAAGTCCAAAACTTCTAGATGTTTCAGAGATTCTTTTTGGACCAGTTGTTGGTGATCTTTTTTGTTCATCGATGAGTTAATTGTTGCAGCTGTAGATGAAATGAATCCTCTGCCTGTGAACGTACAGACCAGGACACCTGATCCTCTGGCGAAGGGGGGTGGAGGGACCTCAAAAGGTCGCGCTCCGTGGATTCCTCCAGGAAGACCATCGAGCCGAAGAGATGTGGACTCGTACACGTGTCAGGTCTGATCGTAACCTTCTCACTTTCATACTGTGATACGTGTAATCCAGAGCCCTCATAAACCGTCTGACTCTGGAAACCGATTGGAAGGAGCTGATGAGAACAGAGACGGCTCAGTCCAGGACTTTGATGAATCTAGTTCTCAGTGAGGGACGAGTTGGGGGCCTTTAAGTCAAGTCATCCAATCTGTTGACATCTTTCTAGTGATGCCACGTTGGTCGAGGTGTGACTTCCTGTTCTAAATGACGGGAATTACACTTCCCACATTTTTGCATTTGCACTTATTATGTTTCTGTTGCTGATAATCAAATTGTTTCTTTTAATGAGGGTCTTAACTTCAGTTTAGTAAGATGTTGAGAATGTATTTATTGATTTTCAGTCATTTTAACCCTTTCAAAACACAGCTTTTATCCAGTTTGTCTTGACAAATGTGGCATCTTTAACACACGTGACTGATGTTTCAAACATGTAAAACGCTGATATGATGGTAGTTTGTTCAGATTGACTTCACTCTCCTGAGGTTTCATGGCTTCGTGTTTATGTGTGTTTTGTTCCTCATTTCAAGTGTTGTCAGAATGAAACCTCTTTTCAAAATCAAGTTAAACGTATTCATGTTTGCATTCATCAACTACAGCCATGTTTGACTGTTTGTCGTTTGTGGTGATCAGAGAAGCCGAGGGCAGCGCCGGTCAGAAAGTGGACGCCGGCGCGACACCGAGGACACGGGAGAAGAAATGGATTCAGTTTCCAGAAACCTCAGCGTCCTCCTCAGAGAGCAAGAAAACGGTCGACGCTCAAAGAAGTAAGAGAGTCAGTCAAAGTAAAGATAAGAAAAGTTTGTACTTGAGTCGTGTCTTTTTCAGTCCTGAAGACATTTTATTATGTTATTGTCTTTAGTTTGAAATGCAAGGCTCTGATGGTCTAACCACTGACATGTTCTCATGTACGAGGCTTCCATCTGACCCACACATCTACGTCCTTCACATAACTTATGTTTTCACTTCCAGGACTTGTTCCCATTATCTGTCCCTAAAGCTTGCACTGACCTGACCTGAACGAAGCTCAGGTTCAATGATGGACTTCTTTCTCTTTCAGATCAGCGTCTGTGGATCAGCACAGAGAGACAGACGTGCTCTTGAGGGCGTTGGTAGAAACAGAGATCGACGGCGTGGCCGTGGCCAATCAGCTGACGTCCCTGAAGGAAACCGTCGACAGCCTCTCGAAGGTAAACGTGGCACCAGAGGTGGGAGTCGTTGGCGCACAGCGGGCAGGTGGATGACTGCGTTGTTTTGTGTGTGTTGTAGGACAAGCGGTTGTCAAAGTTACACGCTGCTTCACTTGGACGGCAGCAGGACCTGTTGTTGGAGAAGATCGAGATGTTCGACAGCACGAACCACAGCCTTCGAGAGCTGCTCAGAGAGTGGACGGACCATGAGGTACAGAGAGCAGAAGAAGAGTCTCCCAGAGCATAAACCAGTGTGAAATGAATCCTGTTACTTTTCTCCAAAACTGAACATGGAGATCATACGATTTTCAATTTTACTCTGATTTTTACCATTTTAAAGGCTCTGTTATTATTAAATGATTCTACAGTTATCATGGTTCATTACTTTATTATTTTTTAATCTACATTTCTTAACCTTAATGCTTCTCAGTGTTTGTTTTCTTGTGTATTTCTGGGTTTGTATGACCAGGTGTAGTGTAGCTACACACTAAGACTTATTGAATGTTTTGTCTCGTGTTATTTGCAGATGATTGTTATTACTATCATCAAAGTGCTTTCAGTAGATTCTTTGTGTTTTTTAGGGTGTAATTATTTACTCCTTTTCACTCAGCTGTTTTGCTGTATTACATGTACACTGTGTTCCACAGTTAGCGCAGCGGTGACGTTGCTGTTCTTTTGTTGTCAGAGAGAGTCGCTGGTTTGGTCTGAACAGAAGGATGTTTTAATGAAGAGACTGTCTGACAGTGAAACAGAGAACATTGTGAGTTAATACAGCTTTTCCCTCCTTTCATTGTTATCAGCTGCCGTCTGATTTTTCTTGCTTTTCTTTTTCTCTTACAGCGACTTTTGGCCAAACTCAGCAGCAAAGAGAAAGAGGCTTCCAAACTGGCCGAGCATTTGGACTTTGAAAAGGTTTCAAACTTAACTTAACGATGATTTTGACCCGATTGAAATAACTCTGATTAGACGTTCATTAGACGTGTGTTTACATGAACACAAAGACCTGCTGCCAAGAGTCTAATGAGATGTAACCGTGTTGACCTTGAACCTTTCAACTTTTCCAGTGGTTTTTGATTTGGTCGATTTGGCTTATTATAAAAAATAATTTAGAGGATCATTGATAATATGAGAAAACTATAAACCTGGACATTTGAAAAAGATATCAATAAGAAATAGAAACAAACAGTATCTAAATATTCACAGACAACTAAAAAAACTAAAAGGAATGAGTGGAAAGTATAGTTTGAATGGTTGAATTTACTGTATATTAAAAGAAAAATGCTTATAATGTCAAAAGGAACAGCTGTACAAACTAAGAGGGAATGTAACATAAGAAATGTATAATGTATTTTGTTGAGTTTTCCGGTTCCTCACATAAAATCACGCTACACGTACCAGACGTGAATTTGCATTTTCTTTTGCAGATTTTCTTGTATATTCCGTTAAACTGTTGCATATCGTAGTGGTCGTACCCGTAAGGACCCTCACCCACCTTCTGCCGTTGCAGGAAAACGTCAGGACGACGGAGGAGCTTTCGAAACTTCTGGAGTCGACCCGTCACCATCTGGAGTCTCAGCTGAGCCGAGCAGAAGCCGAGAAGACCCAGCTCGCAGCTCAGATCCAGGTCTGAAGAAATGAAAATCACAAAACACATTGACGCTCAGCCGTCACATGTGGACCGGATGGTTTTAAAGTGGAAAACGGGAGCTGCTGTTGCTCTGCAGTGTTAGTCTCGGTACCAAACTTTAAAGCTGCAGTGCTTGATAGTTTTTTGGTGTATAATTATCTTTCAGCAGATTGTAATTCACGTGATCTAGAATTCTACCTCCTTCTGCAGACTCTGTTTTCAGACTGACTTAGTCTAATGTTTTCAGGCAGGTAGGAGTTAAATCTGAGATTGACAAAAGGCAAAAGTTAAAACCAGCTTCAGGATTTTTGAGGAAATACCATCAGCTCCTCATCAACAGCTCAGGTTTTATGTCATTGTATGAAATACTACATCACAAAGTTTGAAACCACGATGATGCTGAACAAACTCCTAATATCTGCATAACAGCAGTGGATGGAAACGAGATTTTCTTTTTCCAATTTTCTGAAAATTTGGTTAAAATGTGCGATGCATTTGGATGAAAACCCGACCGATGAAAAGCAGTGCGTGCGGTTCTTAAACTCCACCCACACGTGGTTCTTCTCTGCTCTGTGTCTTCAGAGGATGGAGCAGATCCACGAGCAGCAGCAGGAGGAGCTGCAGAGTTTGAGGAACCTGAAGGAGGAGGAGGAGGTGGAGAGGAGACACCGCGAGGAGACGACCAGGCAGCTCCAAGAGGAGCTCCAGGAGAAGCTCCAGGAGAAGGTCTGGACGTCCTGTAATGTAAACACATAGAGACCTGGAGCTGCTTTAATCGTCCCAAAGAGTCTCCATCAAAGGCTGCTAGTGTTTCTGTTCAGTCATTTACCGTGTGCTAGAGTCTTATATTTAATTTACTTTAATGTAAAACAAATCGATCCAGTGGAAAGTCTCACGTTTGTGACAGAATGTAGTGAAGCATTTCTTTCAGGTTTCCAGGTGTGGGATGAGTGTATGAAACGTCAGAACCGTGTGTGTGTTGTGGTTTTTAAGGAGTCCCAGTTGACCCAGGCTCTGTCCACGTCCAGCGACTGGCGTCTCCGTCTCTCCAAAGAGGCGGCCGCGAGAGGACAGATGGAGGACCAAGTGTCTGCTCTCAAACTGTGAGTCAACCACAAAAAATGAAGAAAAGAGCAGACATTTTTATCTGTTAATCTATGCTTTTTATTTGTTTGTTTTGTTTAACATTATTTGTTTGTGTTTTTTAAAAAAGTACAATATTAGAAAGACTTTCACTGTTTTAATAATTCAGATAAAACTACATGAAAACAGAAGAATCAAACTAATTATATTGAAATATTTATAAAAGGTAGAAAGAGCAAAATTCATCACATTCAACAACAGTTTAACATGTTTTTATTAAAGATTAAGATAAATGTTTAGGACTGATTTTACTTTGGAAAAACTTCTTGCAACAAATCATTTGTCTTCACCCTGACAAATAAAACACCTTCCCTTTTACGATGAAACTACAGTTGACGGCGTGCTGTAAATGTGTTTTTTCACAGCCAGGTGACGGAGCTCATCTCTCAGCTTCAGTCGACGGAGGATCGGAGTCGGACGGAGAGGGAGGAGCTCAGGGACCAGATTCAACTGGTCAACACTGAGACGGCGTCCACCAGGATGGACAACCAGAGACTCCAGGTACAGCACCGACACCGACACCGGCGTGGAGGCGTTTCATCTCAACTGTGTTCACTCCGTGTGTTTAAGAAGCCTCGAGTGTGCATTCATGTTCAGAGGAGAAACCTGACTGAAAGTCACTGATTTTGTTTGGTTTTTTGTTATATTTATTTAGCGTTTTCACGGTCGTCACTCATGATTTCTTCTTATGTCTTTGAGCTTTTAATGGCGCTCTAGTGGCGTCAGCTGAATTTCCCGTGTTGTTAATCCTGTCATTATTCCTGATCAGGATCAGTTGACGAGTTCTGAGGAGAAGCTCAGAGTTGTGCAGACTGAGGCGCGGCAGCTGAAATCCACCATCAAGAAGCACGAAAACCTGGTGGAGAAATACCAGAAGAAGGTAAAGTCAGGCTGTCGGAGAGGCTTTAGAGAAAACTACAATAAAAAATAAAAAAACAAATACTTACATCGATAATTATATCCTGAGGAACTGCCTGTTAAAATGAATGAGAAATGTCAAATCATTAGTTCTTTACAGTTTAAAGGTTGTGAAAGTTGAAGAAACCAGACGGTTGTTTGTTGGTTTAAATACTTCTTAACACTTATGAAACATTTCAGAAATCTAAAGGTAAAACATTCACAATTAACCAAAATATACATGAGTAAAATAAAGTGAAACAACAAAACAATGGAGCATTTTGTAAGTGTTTTAACTGAGAATGTGAACAAAATAAACCCTGAAGACAAAGTGTGTATTAGAATAATGATATGTTTCAGGATATAAAAGTATATCACGTTCCAGCCCTAGTGATAAATGTCTTCCCGTGCAGGTCCGACAGGCTCGTCTGGAATCGGAGGAGTTCTGTCTGAAGCTGGAGGTGACGCAGAAGGAGGCGCGGGACGTGAAGGTGAGCCTGGAGCGGGACAAGGAGCAGGTGAGGAGGGAGCTGCTGAGCCGGATCCGAGAGCTGGAGACGCTGCCGGACCGACTGAGGAGGACCGAGCAGCAGCTCCGAGACGCCCAGCAGGAGGCAGACGGATACGAGAGGAGGGTCATGGAGAACAACTCAGCGCTGTCGGAAGTCAGACACAAGGCCAGTACGAAGACACGCCTGGACCATGTTGGAGTCACAGTTAGAGCAGGACGGAAGCAAGGGTTTACACAGAACACGTGAATCATGAGCAGCTTGTTTACAGTCATTTTTAATCAAATAGCGTGAGAATGAATAGACGAAACGTTGACTTGAAACGTCTCTAAATCCATCGAGTCATCATTGTTGTTGATTCCACCAGATGGCGCCGTATCTACAATGCAGTATCTACAATAATGAAGAAAAAGAGAAATGTGTCTTTTTTAAAATCGTCTGAGATAAAACTGCAGATTTATTTCTAGGAGGAGTTTTTCTGAGGACAAATATGATGAAAAAAATATCAAATGTACTTTGTTCTTATCTGTCACATGTTCCAAGAAATTAGTTTTGGAATTAATTAAGTTTGACAATGTGAACATAAATGTCTCCGTCTGTACCATTTACAGCATGTTTAGCCCCTGGGTTTCAATATGGAAAGACACATCATTCAGATCAGAAGCAGAACCAACAATAATCATAGGAAAAAAAGTCGTCCTTTACGTCATATGTTAAATTGTCCGAACACTAAGTAATTAGTGTTGTTTTTTCTTCAGTTGTTGGTTTTAAATGTCATTACAAGTGGCTTTAGCAAAGTCTTAGAAGGTTTTAAATCTAACTTGCCTTAAACTGTAGGAAACCTGTTTAATTTATTGCAGTGAGAGGACATGTAACATAGTGACTGGACTCAGACCAGTCCACTGATGCTGGTGTTGTTTATTAACTGTATGATGTGCAGGTGGAACAGCAAGGCGCTCAGCTGGAGACGTTCCAGCAGAAGAACCTGCTGCTGCAGGAGGAGAACAACAGTCTCAACCGAAAACTACAACAGTTAGAGAGGTGACGAGAACGGACACTTCATGAACCGACCTCAGAGAAACGTGTGCATGACTCATTTTACAGACTGCTGTTGTTTGTGTAGGAGGCTGGAGGACACGAAGGTGGAAAACAAAGACCTATCTCAGGCTCTGACCGTGACGGAAGCAAACAGTTGTAAACTTCAGCAGCAGCTGGAGGAGAAGGTCCGCGAGTGCAGCGTCCTGTCCAGACAGCTGCAGCACAGTCTGGACGACGCAAACAGACAGGTGAAGGATCACCAAACAAAACGCAACACAAGTCTGCACAACACAAGGTCCAGTCTATGCCGTTTTATGATAAACATGAAGTCCATCTACAAAGTTTAGAGTAATGTTCAAAATAAGCCCAGTTTCGTCGTCTTATACGAAGTCAATGCAGCACAAAGACTCCATTTGAGTGTAAACATATTCACTCATTTCTAGAATGAGTTCAACCAAATATATGAATTCACCTCGTCTCAGAATATTAGAGCAACACAACTAGAGCAATAACTTTGTATAAGACAACTACACGTTTACATTATTATTTTTTTAGATGTTTTTGTTTATGTAGGATAGATATTTCTAGTCTCTGAATCTTCTGTTCTGAGCTCAGAGTGTCCTGTTGTCATAAAGATACCTGTTCCCGTGTCTTTGTGATGGTCTTGGTTTGTCTACATGTACGTACACGGTGTCCCTCTAGAATTCATCTGAAAATGGAATAATGTGTCTACGCTTCATGTGACCTTGTCTGGGTTAGGTCTTCAGAAAAGGTTAAGGTGCTGTTTCAATAAATAAAGTCAAAGTTGAAGGGTCCCCTGATCTTGAGGAACTTCAACGTGGCCTCTGGACAGAATATATGGAATTTCTTCAAGGTACAGACAAGAAACCATCTCATTTAGCCATTTTATAAAACAAGGAGAGGAAACAGATCTCTGAGGATAATCCATTCTGCTACGATTAAACCAAACATGAGGGTTTGTCGGGCAAAGAGTCAGAAAGTAGTTAGAGCAGCTCAGCATCAAACAGACTGACGGGGATTATCTGTCGCTGGTCTTAGACTCATCTCCTGTGGTCTTTTGTTCTGCAGGTGGACGAGGGCATGCAGAGGGTCTTAGCCAAAGAGAGAGCGTCCCAGTCCAAGGCTTTGGACCTGCAGAGTCAACTGAGCCGAGCCAGAACAGAACTGAGCCAACTGCAACGAAACAAGGAGGAGGTACGACACTTTTTACATTAAATGACTATATGTTCCTCTGCTAGAGCTGGACAACAGGAGAGCCCTTTACGAACATGTGTGTTTAATGTCCGTAAAGGGATGTATGTAGCATGACGGGGACGCAACAAAAATACATCCAATAAAAACACAAACCTCTGAATTCAACAATAAACACAGACAGAACAATACAAGACACATACTAATAATAATGTCAAAGAGTTGTTTGTGTTGTGGTCTTGCAGATGGAGCGGCGTTTCCAGAACCAGCTGCAGAACCTGAAGGACAGACTGGAGCAGTCGGACTCGACGAACCGCACTCTGCAGAACTACGTCCACTTCCTCAAAACTTCTTATGGAAACGTGTTCGGTGACTCTTTACTCGCAAGTTGAAACCAGGATGGAAGGACAGAAGGACCAAGTGACATTTATTCAGTTTCTCTGACTTTTATATCATCTGTGAAAGGAATCAAAGTCCTTTTTTAAATCAAATGTTTCCGTTTTAGCCTATGTGAATGTATTTATGTACTATTGAATAAATGACTGTCCTGCACAGTTCACTGTCCTTTTCTTTCATCTGACTTGACACTATGACACGAGAAAAAATAACCTTTCATTTTTTAAATATTAATTTGATTAAACTCTATTTATGTTTGCTTTTTATTATTTGTATTTCTTCATCTTCTTATGAATTATTTGTATTTATTGTGTGCTCTACTGTCGTTTTAAAACATGTTAAAAGACCGGTTGGTCCGGTCGGAACCTTAGTGCGTCTACACAGTTTCTCGTCGGACTGTATTTAATGTAACCACATGTGGCGGTTCAAAACTTAGCTCGTACCGTCATTAGTTTTTTGCTTTTTGGTTTTGTTTACCTCTCTGTCGACATGCACGCTGAAAATCTACGATGGGAAACACTAGAAGCCTTAAAAAACTCACCGAAGGGAAAACTCTCCTTCGACCCGTACTGGTCTGAAAGAGGCGAGGTGAGTTGATGCTAACCGAGCTTAGCCGCTTCAAACGTTAGCTCACCGTCAGGCAACTTTAATACCGTGAATCAAACGAACATTTCACCATTTAACTTGTCTTAAACAGTATGTATGTGTGACATTTCACCAGCGCAGTTTCTTAAATCATTAATTCTAAACAAAGAGGTGGAAACGCCGTCTTTAATGAGTCGCTTCTGTTAAAATATTGTAACTCGTCTTTGTCGTTAGAAGAAATGTTTATCTCTTGATCTTGTGAGTTTAACAGACTGTGTAGAAGTTCTAACACAAGGCAAAACAGCTCATTAAATGTGTCAAAGTTAGTCAACAGATCAACAATGTACCAGTGTGGCTTCTGGTGTTATTAGTAGAGGTTCGGGTTAGTTTATTTCGGTCCTTATCAACAATTTTCCAAATCCAAAAAAAACCCAAAAACAGATACATAAATATTTCTAAAACCCGTGTCTCTCTCCTTGCAGGATATTTTGGCAGGTTATGATGAAGCCCCCAGTCTGTCCTCATACTCTGGGGTCGTACTGGAGCGTCTCGGCTCCTTGTCTCTGCAGAAGTCCTACTTCATGGGCTCCAGCTCCGGGGACTCCAGCCCTGGACTCTCTGATGAGATCCCAGCCTCCATTTCCTCCACAGGATCCCTTCCAAGTGTCAGCTCCAGGAACGTCACACTTTCTGCAACTGAGCAGGAGCAGGTAAGTCTTCTTCACCTGGTTAACAACAATCAGTGCAGTGTCCAGAAGGATGTCCCTTGGTTTGTATGTTTGTTGTGCAGCTGTTTTCTGTTTCCTCACAAATAAAGCTGCTGTCATTGTTGTTTTACTCTGACTCTTAACTCTTTCAAATACGTCTCTATTCTGAATTTGTCTTCTTTCCCTCTCTCATCTGCTGTAGGTTGTCAGTAATGAAGTGAAGGACAAAGATCCGGAGGCTGATGTGAGCAATGTCTCCAGTCCTGCGTCTCTACCGGCCATCTCCCTGCTGTCGCCCAAAGCCATGGAGATGGCCGGACGTATAATCAGATTTGAGGAGGAAAAACGAGAAAAGGCCAAGGTCAGGAGGGAAGCTAAAATGTCATAGTTTTCGCTGTTGACACTAACGGAGTTTACCTGGTCATATATCCGTCTGTTTTAAACCTGTCTGCGCAGATGGCGTTCAGGCTGCGGCAGGAGATGCAGGAGAAGCTGGTGGCGGCGGTGGTGAGCTCGGAGTCGGAGCAGCTGAAACGCTTCGAGGAGTTCATGGAGCTGAAGCAGAGGCAGGACTACCAGACCGTCAGAGACATGATGGACAGAGAGTGAGTGTCAACCGGTGGCAGGAATTCAACATGCAACTCCTGTTTTATTTTAGAAAATCTAACCTATGATCGAATCTGCCTGGTTTTTACTTTTTATTTCAGGACTAAAGAGAGCATCGGGCGTCAGGAAAAGCTGAAAGAGGAGCAGCGACACAGAATGAAGGTATGAGAGAGTCTGCTCTTATTTCTAACATGTGTTGAAACATGTGTTGCGTTACTGCCACTAGATAAATGTCATATACGTGTCCTCGCTGTTTTTAGATCCTGAACCTGCGGCTGAGGGAGGCGGAGCAGCAGCGCCTTCGGGAGGCGGAGCTTGAGCGGCAGCGGCAGACGGAGGGCAGGGAGAGACTCCGAAACCTGAACACCATCCAGGAGGAGATCCTGCAGCTCAACCAGCTGCTGGAGCCGTCCTCCCAGACCAAGACGGATCTGCCTCAGACCAGCCTGAGCTCCTACAGCACCCGAGGAAACCAGCTGTGCTCGCAGGTGTCCGAGGTGGTGAGAAAGACGGCGGAGGTGAGTTACACTTTCAGGTTCTGAACTGAACATATTTAAGACCAAAATATTGAGATCAGGATGCTTGTACAGGGAGAGTTTCCCAGCGTGGAGGACATGACGGTAGCAGAGCGAGCCCTCCACGAGATGAGGGCGCTGATCCGGCTGAAACAAGAGGAGGTGGCCAAGGCTCAGGAGAAGAAGAAGAAGGAGCAGGAGGACGAAGAGGAGCGCAAGAAGCAGGCGGAGCTACAGGCGCAGCAGGAGGCGCAGAAGAAGGCGGCGGAGTCGGCAAAAGAGAAGGCGAAGAGGAAAGGTAAGGAAACTGTAGCTGTGTTTCCTTTCTTTTCCTTTTAGTGAAATAGAAGATGATCCGTATCAGCATCTTAAACTTTAACTCATTTTACTAGGGAAGTGAAATTACTTGTTTGATTTCCTAAATGCAATCTAAAAACGAAAACACAATTAGACATTTTTATTTGAAAGTTGTGATAAAAAAAAATCACTTAATCAAAATTGTTGCAGATCAGTTTTCTTGTGATCAGTTACTTTCAGTTCTAGTTAAGAGGTTACTTTTACTGGAGTTGAGTATTTCCAGTATTTTCTGCAGCTTCATCCTTCTGCTCCACTACAACTCAGAGTCAAATATTGTACTGTTTACTCCATTACATTTATCTAACAGCTTTAGTTCCTTTTACAGTTTTTCATTTCCCTCGTGTCCAGTGAAAGTTGTTTGTGATAAACCAAAGGATGAAGCGTTTACTTTATAGGTTGAGTTTTAAATCCTTCTCCTTCTTAATCGAAATAAACTCTTCAAAACCCCTCTTGGATTCTCTGTAAAATGCATCGTCACGAAGCTAAATCTAAGTGTTATGGTCCACATTCGTCTTGTGCTAGGGCTGCAGACCAGTGCAGAAGACAGTACGCTGAAGTGGTACAAGGAGCTGCAGGAGGCGGCCGCTCAGTGCGCTCAGTCCTTTGAACAGCTCAACTCCTCTAAAGACATGCAGGTTGGTTTGTGCTTCGTTCACTCACTGAGCTCTGTTAAACCATCACTCCGGGGATTCTTACACTGTGTTACTGTCAACAAATCCTCTGGACAGAATGATACCAGCAGTGAATTCATCTACAAGCAGCATCTGTGACCTGATCGATCTTGATTTGTAGCACAGCATGTGATCGCTGAAGTAAAACCCACATTAATAAAACAAATGTATGATCCATAGAAGGGATAGATGTGTGTTAATACATAATGAATAAATTGGGTGGAAAAGAAGGGTTTGGATGTATTGCCTGGGTGAAATTAGACTTAAAGATGAATAAAGGGCTTCTTGATTGCAGCGTCACTATTTCTTTCTCTTCTCTGGTTTCAGACAAAGAAGCTGAAGCTGGAGCTTCAAAAAGCCGCCACCATCCCCGTCAGCCAGATCTCCAGCAACTCTGGATCCCAGCTCCGAGAAATCTTCGACAAGGTGGACAAGCTGCTGTCGGGACGGGGCGTGGTGTCCGGAGGGAGGTCCGTCTCCACCTCCCAGCATCCTCAGGGCCTGGAGTTTGTCAGCTACAAACTGGCTGAGAAGTTTGTGGTAAGTGTGCATGAAGTGTAATGAATGAACGTAATGAATGAACGTAATGAACACATGACTTTGTCCAGATGATCTCTATTAAACCGGACAATATATTCTCTCTAAAAGTAGAGCAAACAACTGCCATTTAAGCCTTATTTGGTTAGAAAGTTGCTGTTACTGTCACTCGTTCCATTGCTCTGATTGGTTGTAGTTCTGTACATTTTTGCCTGTTTTTCCCCAAATTTCCAACACGACAAAGTAAAGCACGGAGCTGCAAAGATGAATCGATCAGTCGACAACTACTGAATTAATCAACTATTCTGATCATCGGTTCGAGCAACTTTTTAAAGAAAAAAAGTACAAAATTCTGTGATTTCATCTTAAATTTGAATTATTTTCCCGTTTCTTTCCTCGGTGACAGTAAACTGAATATGTTTGGGTTCTGGGCCAAACAAGACGTTTGAGAAAACACCATTTTATCATTTTATAAACCAAACCATTAATGGAGAAAACAACCAACACTGAAAATCCTTGTTAGTCGCAGCTCTAGTAAAGCATCAGATCCTCACATTAAAGAAGATCCAACCTCTGAATTTGTGGAATTTTTGCTGAAAAAAAGACTTGAAGCGTTTATTGTTTTTCAAAAGCTGGTGGAGCAGAAAGACTCACATGAACAGTATTTAACAGAATTCAATCCTAAAACTTTATGAAACAACCTTTAATGTAACATCAGCCTCTGTCATCGGTGAAATGACGTCTGTTCATCCCTGACGTTAACAAACAGACTCTTCTGAAGTTTCTCATCAAAGTTTTCTGGTGTAGAAACAAGGAGAGGAGGAGGTGGCGTCCCATCATGAAGCAGCCTTCCCCATCGCCGTGGTGGCCTCTGGGGTCTGGGAGCTGCACCCTCGGGTGGGGGAGCTCATCCTCGCCCACCTGCACAAGAAGTGTCCGTACGCCGTCCCGCACTACCCCCCGATGAAGGACGGCACCGCTGTGGAGGAGTATCAGAGGTCAGGAGAGTCACCGCACCCTCGTTGTCCCCTTTTATTAACGTCCCATCAGTCGCAAACCGACGTGTGCTGCTCTGTCGTCACAGGATTCTGGGTTACCGCGTGGACGACTCCGGGGTCGAAGGTCAGGACAGTTTCCTGAAGAGGATGTCCGGGATGATCCGCCTCTACGCCGCCATCATCCAGCTACGGTGGCCCTACAGCCCCAAACAGGGGGTAAGAACGGCCTCACCTTCTGTTCATTCAGATTCAAAGTGATCAACGCTCGGGTCTGGGTCGATCGCGTTTCCTCTTCCACGTTCTTTAACTTACACCGTTCTCACTGCGCTCTCGCTCTCTGCCGTCTTTATTCAAATAATTCCTAAATTGAGTTTAGCTTTTATTTATGAAGTGAGTGAAAAGAATTTAACAACATTAAGCAACTGGTGATAATGAGCAGATTTAATGAAATCGACAAGCGTACAGTACTTTTATTTTGAAGGGCAGACGTTCTCCACAGGAAGTAAGGACTCAGAAACAAGATAAAATCAGATTAAAAAGGAGAAGCTAAAAACAAGTTTAAAAACGTTGAGTTTCACACAGTGACGTTTATAACAAGTTGGAAACTCTAAACTCTTCTTTACAGAGAAGTCGAGGTCACTTTTTATATCACGTTACTGTTTATTAATAGACTCGGTGACGTTAGTTAAATCTACACAACCTTCAACCTTCTATCGACCGCATCTCGACACGTCTCCGCTTCCTGTATCTGTCGTTTCACATTAAAAGCCTCTGCTCACACACTCTTGTTGTGCGTGGTGTTTCAGCCGGTTCCTCATGGTCTGAGTCACGGCTGGCGGTGGTTGGCTCAGATGCTCAACATGGAGCCTTTGGCCGACATCACCGCGACGCTGCTCTTTGACTTTCTGGAGGTGAGTCTCACCTTTAACACAAGATAAAGGGCAAAGAATGCACTGTTTCTTAACATTATATCCAGATTTTGATGCACACAGAGGGTCCAGAAAAACCACACTTTGAAAGCCACTGCACACACGTCATTGTTTTGTAGTTGTTTTGTAGTTGAAATAAACCCGTGTGTCGCTGATGTTGTGTCTCCGTCAGGTTTGTGGCAACGCTTTAATGAAGCAGTATCAGAGCCAGTTCTGGAAACTCATCCTGCTGCTGAAAGAGGAATATTTCCCCAGGTACTCACTCACTCTGTTTGAAACGACACGATTGAAGCTTCCATCACAGACGACTTATGTATCATCCTGTTTGTTTGTTTGTTTGTTTGTTTAGGATCGAAGCGGTGACCAGTAACGGACAGATGGGCTCAGTCATCAGACTCAAACAGTTTCTAGAGGTGAGACACTGTTCAGGTTTCCATCCACTGCCGTCATGTGAACATAAAGAGCTGCTTCTTCATCGTCGTCATGGTTTAAACGTTGCCAGATGTCGTTTTTCATACAGTAACACGTGAGCTGTTGATCGAGGAGGTTTGCATCGTACAACACTTTGAAACTAACGTGTTTCTGTAAATATGTTGTTTTCTTGTATTAATTCCACACATGAACACACACAGCATTCACTAAATGCACTTATTTGCATTGATCTTTTAACAAACTTTTCCACCTCTCCCAAACGGTAAAACGTTTTAAAATTTGATTTAATGTGCAAATTTAAAATACTAATAAAAGCAGTTGGACGTCCGCTCAAACGTCTTTTCCACTCGTGATTATTTTCCCAACGTGTCGCTGTTTTATTTGTATTTTTTGTTGTATTTAACCAGGAAGTCCCTTGAGAATGAAACGTCTTTCTCGAGGGAGACGTGGACATTTGTTTTGAAGGAGATTTCATTTTGTTGTAACAAACCGTCACAACGTGGTTCAACTTCCTTAATCTTAGTCCTTCCTTCTGCTCGTTCTCCAGTCGAAGCTCGTGTGTGATTGTGATTGAATTCGTGTTTGTCTCATGAAAATGTCCTCCGTGTTCCCGCAGACGTCCCTTCACAGCCGACAGATCAGTCCCCCCAAAGGCCAGCTGAGCTCCGTGTTCTGGAGGTCGTGATG
>JAPQRN010000027.1:2831599-2842301 GCA_037367275.1 Coranthus polyacanthus
TTCTCTGAGGTTGTCTGAGGTTATCTGAGGTTCTGTGAGGTTCTGTGAGTTATCTGTGGTTCTCTGTGGTTTTGTGAGGTTCTGTGAGTTCTGTGAGTTGTCTCTGGTTCTCTGTTCTGTGGTTCTGTGAGGTTCTCCGAGGTGTCTGGATTCATGCTTTCTGGCCGTACGCGGCTGCACACGTCAGGATCCGTGTCGTAGGTAAACGTGTGTTTTGAAGCAGTAAAGATGTGAAAATCATCAGCTGCTGATGTTCGAGCAGGAGACCGACGACGAGATGACGGGACAGATTCACACTAACGTCGCTCAGGACGGTGACAGTGAAGATCTGTGACATTTTCAGATTCATCAGCGATGTCACACAACAGTGATTCATCCTTCAGCCCTGGAAGCTTTTACATGTTCAACACCTGACGATCTGCACTTAGACCATGATGGAAAAACTGACACCTTGAAGCATCAATGAGTTCAAACGATGTGTCTTTCTGATTATTTCATCTGTGAATAGAGTTGATTTTTCTATTTATGACTTGTAGCTCTTCCTCGGTCTAATCAGGGTCGGGTTGGGTTTGGTTTTACTGCTGCTGGTCTCGGGTCGGTGTCAAAGACTCACGTGGATCTGACTGGTTTATTGGAATTTGATCGACGGCTACGAAACAGGTGGTTGTTTATCGTCCTTGTGTTTGCAGAATGCTTTGTTTATTTGTGGGTGTGCAAATAGCTGCTTCTATAGATTTAGTTTTCTGTGACTTTCCATTCGTTCTCCTCATCATCATCTTCATCAGTGATCGGTGTCTTCTGGGATCAGGTCTCTCTCCTTGTCTAATTTTTCTTACAATATTTTGAAACTCGAACCTTCTCTGCCTTCACTTTCCAGCAGTGGAGCTCTTCTGTGGTAGCGATGCGTGGCCAGAAGAAAAGCCCACAAGGAGAAACACGACATTTAATGAAATCGACAGGTTCCTGGTTTTGTGCAGATATCGCAGGTGGTTGAAGGAATGAAAGCTTTTGCACAGTCGAACATCTGTGGAAACGCTGAAAAGTCCTATTTTTAATTACAGTACGTACGGCACGTAACCAGGAACGTTAGAGCAATATTCATTTTCACGAGTCACGGAAACAGCTTATTAGGAATATTGTCTTTTTGGAATAAGGACATAAAACTGAATATTTGATGCATGTCATTAATTTGAGTTGAGAAGCCACTGACGGAAGTTCTGCTGATCATTTGTAAAACACACTATCATCTCCTCAATCAGTCTGTCTATATCTGGCCATTGACTACATTTACATGTACACTGTTCTTCTGAATTTGACAGGTGTCGTGTAAACACCATATTCCATTTGGATATTCTGAATCAGGCCTTTTTCCGATAAAGACACGTGGGATGTGTTGATATTATTCCGGTTTCATGAGGATTCTTTGGACATGTTTACAGCACATTCAGAACATGTGTCACATAAGAAAAGGAGAAACTCACCTACTGTTGAACATCACGACAGAGGAGATCAACAGGTTTATGGATATGAGCAAATATTGAGAAGACGACCTTTTCCAGAAGGTGTTTGACGGAACGAGAGGCTGTTGTTTTTAATCAGGGTATGAACGGCTGCATGTGAACAGCAGTATTAGTGGGGTATTCATTTTCATCTGAGGAGCAGAACACAATGAGTGAAGTTGTCATTAGAAAGTCCGTGTCGGCGGCCTCGGCGGACACGTGCAGAAGAAAACAGTTTGGAGATGAAGCCTGGTGACCTGCCGTAACGTCTGCTTTCACATTTAGCAGAGACATTAATGAGCGGAGAGGCGGATTCATACATCAGCCTCAGAAGCAGCCCTGCTTCATGTTTAATGGGCTCAGTCTGACGCTACAGGAGCAAAGCAGAGCCGGTCCCTCTCTGCTGATTAAATGGCTGCAGCATAATGAAGCCGAGGAGAGCCGAGAGGACGGCTCCGAACCCCTCTGAGTACCTGCTGCATTTCATTTGGCCCGGCTTTTTCCTTTCCAGACCTGCGTTAGAGAGCAGAGCAAACACGCTGCGGTCGCGGCGGAACAGCTGAGCGGTTGTGCAACACCTCCGTTAGAAGAAGAAGACGGAAAGACGAGAGCAGCTGCTGACGGTTAAGACGTTCCCTGGTGAGAGAGGGAGAGAGAGGGAGGGAGGAAGAGGACGGGAGGAAAGCCGAGAAGAGGAAGAAGACGGGGGGGGACGAGGGGAGGAGGAAGGAGGTGGAGGAGGTGGAGGAGGTGGAGGGGTTCCTCTTTTCTGTCTCAGTCTGCGGTGAGAGCAGAGCCAGCGAGCAGCCAGCTCCGGGAGTTCCTTGGTGATTTTTTTGTTTTGTTTTTCTTTTTGTTTTAGTTTTGTTCATTGATGTGTTATTTCGGTCGGAGAATTCGGCGTGCAGCAGCATGGAGGCCAAGTCAGTGTTCAGCCTGCACAGAGCGCTCGCTCAGCCCGTCAAGATGTGCATGTTTGATTTCCCCGTCACCATCCTGGACGACCTGGTGAGCTCGCAGCACGCCGACGCTGCAGACCGCTGTGTGTGTCTGTCTGTGTGTGTGCATTCCAGCAGAGCAACATATGTTTACATGGGTGTGTGTGTTTGTGCTCATATCTGGAGGCGAATGACGTGACGTGACGCGCTGTACGTGGAAGACTGCGTTTAAAAATTGATTGCATATTTTTGGCGTCTTCTGTGTGTTTTAGTGCGTGTCAGGGCTGAAAAAATGAGTCCAAGTATCGTCAAATCACGTTCTCCAGATGTAAAGGACCAGAGCGTGTTCTGGTTCAGACCCCAACAAAAATGTAATGATTCTTTCAGATCTTCTTTCAGTGACAAATGCACAAAATTACAATTCCCTCTGAAGTTGTGATCACAATATCTGTGGAAGTGCTTTTGGAAATTCTTTTTTTTTTTTGTGTATCGTTCGGTTTGTGTGAGTTCGTGATGTACAGAACATGTTCTAAGGGAACATGTTTTTTTGGCACAAACCCCAACAAAAATCACACCATCATCACTTTTCTATATATTTTTTTTTTCAGTGAAAATGAAAATGCAGAAATGACCATTTCCACTAAAGTCATGACTCATAAAGCTGTTGAAATATCTGTCAAAATAGCTCCAGTGTGATTTATTTTTTTGCATATGGGTCGATCCTGGTGCGAGTTCATTCCGGTCGGACACGTTCAAACTGTAACTGCATGTGTGAAATTGCATGTATGTGCTTATGTCTGTATGTGAGTGTGTTTATTCACATTTAAGAATGTATTACGTCTACGTGGTGAGTTCAGTACTTACTCTGCCTCCAGAAAGAACATAAAATGCACATTTACACACTTTTATCACACAAAACATTAAAGTATGCTATTTTTACACAGAGACGTTAAGTGCTGCAGTGGCAGAGTGTGTGTGTGTCTGTGTGTGTGTGTGTGTGTGTGTGTGTGTGTGTGTGTGTGTGTGTGTGTGCGTGTGCGTGTTTTGTTGTGTTTTGTTGTGTTTTTGTGTGTTCTTGTATTTGTAAAATGGTAAACACTGAGTAAGCATTTAAGATGATAATTCATGCCCTACAGCTTCCTTATTTACTGTGAATAAGCAGTAATTAAGAGGATATTGAAGGAAGGTTGTACATTATGATCGCACAGAATAAGTTATTAATAAGTTATTTATAATGACTGATAAAGAGCCAGTATGATATAATAATATCTATGCTAATAAACCACTACATTTGTCTGACAGTTTTAGTTTCTATTCAGATCATTATCTCCAGAAAGTGTTGATGTTGAATGTTCTTGATGAACTGAAGGATGACGTGTTTCCTTTATGGGTTGAGGTTCAGATCCTCCTCCTTCTTCATCTACATAAACTCTGACTTTGTACAGATACGTGTTTCTCACAGGACAGATGATGATCTTCTAGAATATGATGCATTATGTCGATTAAAATACCAACAGTTTATGAAGTAGATCAGATGAGTCAACATTCAATGTGTTCAGCAGTAAAACGAATCAGAAACATCACATATAAAAGTAAAACACCGACAGGAAACATCTTACTGAACAATGAACACTTTTATTTTACTGATGATTCTACAGCTGAATTAAGAGCAGCTTTATTCACCACTTCATAGATTCATTTCATAGATTAAACGATTCTTCAGTTAATCGAGTAAATATGTGAATTAATCGATAATTTAAGTGTGTTGAGTGCAGCCCAGGCTACGTGTTGTAATGTCAGTAAGAGCTGAACACGTATGGTTTTGAGTCATTTCTATTTTCATTCATACGGGTCTTGCGTCATGTTTTGCTCATGTTTTATACATGTACGTTTGACCTGAAATGTGTTTTTTTTTAAATATTTCTTTCAGAGAACAATATAACATGAGCTATATTTGTGTAAAAATGCTGCTGCTGCTTCACTTCTGTAGAAAGAAACACTTTTGAAACACGCTCTGTGGTATATATTGTGATATAAATGTGATATTGTTATTTTCACCAGATATTGGAAAGAATCAATCATCAATCATTCTATATGTGGACAAAATCATTCCATACGACTATTTTTGCAACCAAATCTTCTGAGTTGTCTCCTGTTCCTGGCTCATTTTCAGGTTAGAATTCATTTTCCGTTTGACGTCTCAGGTTGTGACCGTTGTTCATGTGCACGAGGCTGAGACGACGTGTTCTTCAGCTCGACGTAGGATGAAGTCACTCTGGGATGGTTGACGATAACAAAAGTCTAGAAAATCACGTGGGTTGTTGAAATATAGAAGCTTAATCAACGGAGAACATCAACAAGAACCGCAGATAAGCAGCTACATTGGACATGGTTGAATGGTTTTTCAGCATCAAGAGAAGCGACACCTTCAGACTTTGTCAGAAGGAAATGAAATGAAACAGTCGTCGTATGTTGAAGCTGCCGGAGCTGAAATCAGGAGGAAAAAATCCAGAATATGAAGATACACCTTCCTTCTGCAGTTTTCTCTTCTCTGTCTAAATCAAAAGACTGAATATGAAGACACATGACCTGATGTTGTTTCAAGCTGTTTTGGAAAAGTGAAGACGTTTGGAGACACAGAGTCGAGCAGTAGAGTCACATCTGACTGAATCTGATCAGCGATTGGTAGTTCCAGCTGTCAGTCATGTATGAACCCTCCTCCGGTCTGAAAACACCTGTGATCTGACTAAACCTGCTTCACGGGTAGACTTTCTACAGCCTGAAAGTCCAGACTAAGAGCAGATGCAGAAGCGTTGTGTTGTCTCAGACCAGTTGAATTTTCCCCAAAGAAACTATCAAGCGCCACAGGCTTAAAGTCAAAAGGTCTGCTTTAATGAGAAGCTTCTGGTTCAGGTTTGAGGACGTCTGGGACTCCTTCTCGGCATCAGACTGTTCACCTCAGCTAACTCCACGTTTACCCTCAGGTTGTTATGTTGCTTTTGGGCAGATTTCAGAATCTGTCTCCTCAAACTGTCAGCACGGTTTGGATGCTGTTTACTTCCACACTTGTGCTTCCTTGTTTGTTTTCTGTTTCCCTCACGAGGAGAGTCGAATAAAGGGCCGGGATGGTTGTGTTTCTGCTCGGCGTCGCGCTGCCTCGAACCCGACGCATCCAGGCAACCGTGTCCCTGCAGAGGAGCCCGTGCCCTTTGATATTATGACATGTTTGGTCGTGTCGAAGCTGATCCCTAATGAATGCGCTCTTGTGCCAGCTTGTTAATAAATCCTGAGGCTGAACGCAGCGAGGCAGTCGGACACCGTCCTCTCCGTTCACCGGGGAGGTTAGAGGTGTGGCGACGCGTTCGCAGCCTCGTATTAAATCACACACGTCTTTGTCTGAGACTAAACTGTTTTTAAATCAGGCTTCACGACTTCATCTCTTCTCCTTCACTTGTGTCCCTGCACAGTTTCATTTTATTTTGCTGGTTTATTTAATGGTCTAAAACCTGAGTCTTCTTGGCTATTTGGCAAATATTTTTTATGGTACTTGTCTCTAGGTCTGTGATTTAACAGCTGTTTATGAAATACTATAATACAACAAACAGCATTTTACTGGTGACACACATCAGAGCCGCAGCAATTAATCATTTGATCGACTGCTAAATGAATCAACAGCTGCTCATAATCGCTGATCGGTTCGAGTCATTTTTTTAAGAAAAAAAGTCTAATTTCTGTGATTCCAGCTTCTTAAATTTCTTAAATATTTTCTGCTTTCTTTCCTCCTGTGACAGTAAAGTGAATATCTTTGGCTTGTGGATCAAAACAAGACATTTGAGGACGACATATCAGGTTTCGGAAACACTTTTACACCATTTACTGAGTATTAATTGATTACTCGAGACATAATAGTCTCAGCTCGAGTTTACATGCACGAAATATTCCAGTTTTTGCCCTTATTTTGCCAGAGACAATATTCCTACGAAGCCGTTTACATGAATATTTCAGTAATATTCTGTGCATACTCAGATTAAAAACTGTGCAAACACAACCTCTCGTTTCTTCTTCAACCACTTCCTTGAAAAGGTCAGTGTTGTGACATCGGTGACATACATTCATCAAATGTCTGTGAACGTTTGTCTGTCTGTCGCGTTCAGGTGCAGCCGAACAGCGCGTAAGAACGAGCGCCGTTTGGCAGTCGAGGCCGACGCTCACAGAGAAACCCTGAAACCATGAAACCCTGTGAGAAGGCGTTCACCATGGTTCGCCCGTGGTCCCGACTGAACGCTTCTTATGCTCATCTGTGAAGCACTTGAGGTTATATCGTTTCATCAAACACGCGCTAACAATAATATTTGATTGGCTTTGATACTCGCTGGATACCTGCTCTCCTTACGTCTCTTTAGTGTCTCTCAGCTGCAGATCCTCATTGAGTTTCATGTGGACTGGATTCCTCTGAGGGCTCAAATGAAGACACTGTCAGTCAGATGCAGCAGCGATGTTTGAACCAAAGTGGACTCGAAGCACGAAGCCTTCGTTATTTTCAGTCGGTTAATTCTGAGGACAGAAAGTGGTGACTTTATTGACTGGATCCATGTGTGACATGACCTGGATCTTGGCTTTTACTTTGAATAAAAACACGGATCTGTCTGAATTTGAACATTATTGAAACATTTGATGTGATGTTAGTACAAGTCAGTAAAATATACGGCCATTTTTAGATGTTTTTTATATCCAGATTTTGAATAATAAACACCACAAATAAAGTGTACTTACTCATATTTGATTAATTTTCTCTTATTTAGAACCTGTTTAGAATTTTCAGTTAAACATGGAACAAAATTTGTATGAAATAAAATTGTAGAATTGGTCGTATTTTAGTACGAAGCCTCATTTTACACGTGTCGTGGATAGAAACAGGTCATTTCATTGTGAAATCTTTGCCGCCGATCGAGTCGTTGCGTTCTCACAGTGACTGAAATCTCACGTACAGTTTTCTGGTCCGTGTCGGACTTTTTCAGACTCGAACCACATCCGTGTGACGGAAGCAGTCGCTGGTTTAGCTCCGGGTTTTCTGCTCCTCGTCCTTCTGCTCAGTGACTCCGTTCTGTGTTGCGTTCACTGTCCTCCACCTTCGTTTGTCTTGCCCTCATGCACATTTCCTGCCTCTCCTGTATTTTTGTGGAAGAACGCAAAGCATCGTCCAAATTACCAATAGTATTTCTGATTCGAGACACGATTTAATAAAGGATTATATTATGCAATGAGACGTTTCTATATATTGTCGAACGGCCTGTTTTTACTAATGAGGTTGAGTTACAGAACAGCTTCAAGCTGCCACGTGATCACGCTGTCGGTTGTAAAGGAAATGAACGGACGTCTGCAGAGCTGCTGATAAAACTGGCCGTGAATGTTCCACAAGTGTTATGGATATTTTAAAGGATCTGTGTTGTTTTATTCGTCTTGTACATATTTACATTACGTTACATTTACATTTACATTATAGCTGTGTTTTTAGACTGAAAACAGCTACAGTAAAACCACGCATCACCTCCGTTTTACCTACAGTTCGTGTCGTCAGTATCTGCATTAAAGATCTGTTTTGAATCGTCCGAACGAGGTCAGAACTGTCGCGGTTTAGTCTGAACCGTGGATCGACAAACAGCAGCGACGTAATAACATGACGTAGTAACTTTAAACCTTCATGAGCTTCACAATCAAACTCACCAGTGAAGAAGAAACACTGACGTTTCAGCATCAAACTTTCTGTTACTTTAGAGTCGACTCCAGTCAAAACAACCACAATGACTCTATTTTTATCGCTTCTTTTCTTTGACTCTGAAAGTCGTTTCTAATGGTTCTCATCCTCAACTCGTCACAGTCTTGGTGTTCGTTTTCATCGTCCTGGGAGACGACAGAGTGACTCACTACTCCCTCTAGTGGTCACATTCATTTCATATCTGTGTAATACAACACATTGACATAATCTCCGAACTCTTGACACTTTTTTTTTCCAAAATGTTTTTATTACATTTTTTGTAATAAACAAACAGAACTCCCTCAACCCAACTCCCATAACGGCATCAAATTCTCAGTGCATGCCTCGCTTATAATTTAATAAGTTATCTATACAGATAAACTGTAAAAAGGGTGACCAGATCTTGTAAAAGTCTTCAATCCTTCCTTTAGCCAGATATATTTTTCCAGTGCACTGATGACACTTTTGGGTTGTTTTTGAATATTTTAAATTAGAAATACTACATCTAGCTCCTTTAATTAATTAATCGTTGCAGCGAGTGTGTTTCTGAGTTGTCTTTACAGGATTGTAGTTTGATGGACAGTTTTGTTTACCTGAACTTTTCATATTCATTTTCTACTGAATAAATAATAAAAGCAGCTGAAAGCAGAGACGTAACCTTTAATTTGTGCGATGACGATAATAAATCATCTCAGGCTGACAGCCGAGATACAAAAGAATGAAAGAACAGTGATAAAAATAATGAAAACATAGCTCAGCTGGATGACTGATTCCAAACATTGTCGTGGATTAATCAATACAGGCAGTGAATGGTTTCTGTGATGGGATAATGTTGTGTCGAGGCAGGTTGTGTTCGTGGGTTTGGGGAAGCGATGTCCATTTGGCTGCAGCGGAGATGAGAAAGCACTTTTAAATGTCAAGGGGAGCACCTGAATGGCTCTGCTGGCTGAAGTAATGGCAGGGCGTAAATCCAGAGGCTGTTAGAGGCAACTAATAGACCAGCAGGCCTCTCAGGACCTGCTCCACTGGATGTGAATGGGAGACTTCTTGTCTCTGTGTGTTACTGGGAAACTCTCTCATGTGGTTTTACATCCCAGTGCAGAAGAAACAGGGTCTCTGTGGATCCGTGAAACACAAAAATAACAACTAGGTTCAGAGCCTCAGATCTCATCAGCTGCATTTACATGGACTGGACTAATAATCAGAATAAAAACAACCACCTTAATGAGAAGAGACTTTTGAAGCAGACCTTTGAAAATATGTTCAGTAGGAAAATATTATCCCATAATAACCATGTAAACACTGGATGCGGATCAAGTTACTACTGTTAACTTGGCTGGTTTACAAACACTACATGTCCCAGAATGCCACATCAGACTTATTATAATTCAGCTGCAGTACATCTCTGTAGATGACAACTCTCTGATGGATTCTCGTGAATTTTTGTGCCGTTTATTGGTGAAGCCTTTTGATGTTTGCGTGGCTTTTATCTCTGACTTGTAAATTAGCTCCACCAAGAGGCTGACATTCGTCACGTAGAGTAAAATATCTCAGCATCTGTTGGATAGATTGTCGTTAACTTTGGTGCAGACGTTTGTTTTGCCGACCAGGTGAACCCAGATGAACTCAGACTGATGTACTGTCATGAAACAGGTTTTGGTAACTCCCTTCTTAAGTGAGTCAGGGAAGTCCCTTTGACTCTTCACCTTCATCTTTCATTTTCTCTTTCCAGCTGCTTCACGGTGTTTTTGTTGTGAGTGAAGAGGTTTCACTTCACCTTTGACAGACTTAGACGTACCTGCTGGGCTTCCCGTCACCCGCTTTCCTCTTTCCCGGTAAAGGTTAATTTTTACTGATGTTGTTCCCTGCGTTGTTGACACAGCTGGTAAAGTAAACATGCATCAGGGCAGCGTTGACGGGGGTTCGGACCAGTCTGTGACGAGCAGAGCGGGAGCTCCGGAGGCTCGTCTCTGGGTGTTTTTGATCCAGGACCGTTTGGAGGTTTAAGCCTGGTTCTGGGTGAAGCCGCGATGTGGTGCTGGAGCCGGTGCAAAGATGTCTTCTGGGACGGCGAGGATTATTACCGGGCGGTCAGGAGAACGGTCAGACAGGTCGGATTCACTGGATGTTTCTTATATTTTCAACCAGGCTAAAGAGGCTGAGCTGGTTGTGGTTCAGCGTGTTTCAGGACACGTTAAAAACAAAATAATGATCCTGATTTCTGAAGGTTAGATAAATTGTAAAGCACTGAGCAGTTCAGGTGCCATTTGAGACGATCAGACAGATACGTTAAAGTTTTGTTGGTGATCACTGTAGTTTCTTTTTGAAAAGTATTTGCCATATTACTAGTTGCTCTCAGGTTTTGTGCTGCTGATTTTCCCATTGGTTGTTTTTCTGCCTGTTTTTGATATAGTGTGCTGTAACATTTTTTTCACCATCCTCCCAGAAACGTTCCAGAAATTAACGTGGATTCATCCATCAAATGATCAATCATCAAGCCTTTTATTTTA
>JAPQRN010000027.1:2842401-2874121 GCA_037367275.1 Coranthus polyacanthus
ACCATCCTCCCAGAAACGTTCCAGAAATTAACGTGGATTCATCCATCAAATGATCAATCATCAAGCCTTTTATTTTATTGAAATGAAACTGAAAACATTAGATTAAATGAGATGAGTTGCTGTTGTCAGTTGATTTTGTTGTTCATTGGAACATTTGCAGGGCTTTTTTTTCCTCATTTCTCGTCCCACACTTCATCCACGTCGTCTCGTCTCTATTTTTACGTCTCCGTCTTTAAACCCTGGCGAGTGGGTAGAAGAGACATGACGGTAAACAAGGGGAATAGAGATGGAAAAGGACGTTCTTCAAAGGTCACTGGACTGGGCAGAAGATCATATCACAGTGTTTCTAATCACAGTCACGATCCACGGTTTGAATTGCAGTCTTTCTTCTCACTTTTGAAATGTACAGACAGACTAGAAGTAGCCGATGGATTTCTGCACGATTAATCCACAACATTAGATGAAAGAGAGTCCTGTTTCCACTATAGATCATTATTTTGGTATTAAAATATGTCCGTTTGAATCACTTCCTCGTTGGGCGGCCACAGTAATGACCAAAACAACCAGACCCAGACCTCTTAGGAAAGATCGGTTGTGGTGAGGACGATCCCACCTCCATCTGACCCAGGTACCAGAGTCGCTAAAGAGTAGAGATGTAAAGAGGTGAAACTCTGGTGCTTTCCAACGTGGCTGAGGCGTCGCTCTGCTCATACACCGATGTCACCACGGAACAAATGATTAACTTTCACTTCTTATCAGTGTAAGAAGCAAAGAGTATAGACAAAGAGAATAGAGGAAAAAGACCAAACGGTGGTGCTTTTTGAGAGGCTTTAGCTCTGCTGCTGCTAAATTCTGTTGCAGTACAACTCGATATGAACTTTCAGTCCTTGTCGATGGAGGTTCTTTGGTAGCAGGAAAACGTAGGAAAACGTTTCTCTCACAGAAATCTGCACTAACTCTACACGTTAACCAGGTTTGTAGTAAATTACGTTTGATACGTAACATGCTCATATTTTCTTAACTTACCAGGAAGCCCTATGACTTTGAACCAAGCTTTTCATCGTGTGTCTGTACAGGACTGAAGACCAGTCGTACAGCTCCGGGTTCACAAACGCAGCCACTATCAGTTTGTCTTCCATCGCTGATGTCAAAACAGTCAAACGTCTCGCTCAGAGACAACCGTTAAGGTTTAATGAGCAGGTCTTCATCCACTGAACTGCTGCTACTCAAGCTGCAGTGAAGGAAGAGACGTGAAGTCATTTGTCTGATCATCTGAGGCTGTGCAGCTCTGTTGGGTTGTTGACATACACTAGTGGAGATCCATGATATTAAATCTGAAGTTATAACGTGAAGGTTAGACGCAGGAGTAGGACGACATAAAATGACACGACGGAACAGGTTTAACGGTGAAGCTCTGTGACTGTAATCATTCTAAAAGCACAAACTCCTGCATCGTCTTCTGCAGCTGAAGTGGACTGCTGTAGATGTTTGTCTGCCTAAAACCTGATCCCGTTTACCGTCATTACAGCGCTCTGTTTTCACAGTGACGTGAAGCAACGCGGAGGCTCGACCTCAACTGTCTGCTCCTGTTAAAGGCCGTCAAACCGAGACGACGGCCTCTTCTGTCCACACTCTCACCGTCCGAGGGATTCACAACATCAGCGGCCGCTCGACACATTCTGAAAGTCTGTCTGCTCTGGTTTTTAAAATAGAAGCCGACTCCCAGATGATGTTTCTGCTTCGTCTGCCTCTCGGAGATCCTAAACCTGAGAGCCAGACTGAAGCTCCTCACTTCAGGGCTTGTTGCTTTAAGGAGTGAACAGTGATGGTTCATAGTGACAAATAGCACTTTTCTTCTTGGAGATGACATTCTCCCACTCAGGTTCACACCTGTCCGTCATCTTGACGAGCTGTCACCTGGCTCATGATAATCACAGTCTTTATGGGAAATGTAGGTGGAACCTTTAGCTTTATTATTTTATGTTGGTTTGTTTTTGGGCTGAACAGATTATCGAACGGCAGTCGTAATATCAGCCGGTGCAGTTAGATAAACGCAAATGACTGCAATTTACTGAGCAGAGAGAGGTACTGTGTAAAACATCAACGCCAACATCATTTTTTCAAGTTAGTTTCAATTTGTATGTTGTTGAATTGGGAAAAAAATACAAATTTAAAAATGAGTAATCCTTGCAATGACCTTAATAACAAATCGAACTCGTAAATGCGAATATGGCCGACGGCTGGTTAAACGTCTCACGGGTCTTCGTTTTGATTGGTTGTAGGTAGAACTGCAACGATTAAAATTAATCTAAATTAATCAACGACTCCTTTGACAATCGATAATCAGGTTGAGTCATTTCTTTAAGAAAAGAAAAAAAAGGTCAAATTTCTCAGCTTCCATGTTCTTAAATGTGGATGTTTTCTGGTTTCTTTCCTCTTCTGTGACAATAAACTGAATATAAACCAAACCAAACTGTTACTTGATTAACTGAAGATACAGTCGACCCTGATGGTCAGTTGCAGCCTTAGTTGTAGGTGCGTCCGGTTGCATCCAGAGGAGTTTTGGTTTGTACTTGATGATGACGCGCCTTGGAAATCACAAATGAACGGAGACGTCCGGGTTCACTGTGATGCCAGGTGAACTTTACCCTTTGTCACGTCAGTCACACTCAGCTCCGTTCGCTAACACAAAAAAAGGTGTATGTGAGAGAAAGAAATATGAGAGAAATGAGAGAAATATCCTGAAATGCAGAATCATCTGTAGGTTCACGCACCATAATTATCTCTGAAAGATGTGAGCTCAGACGTTGTAAGACATAGGTTCGCGTACGTCTGTGTTATAACAAGCTTAGTCACATTTTACCTCCCTCTCCTGTTCCGTTATGTAACTCGGTCCACGTCTGGTGCTCTCATCGCCTTTTATTTGTTACAGATTTATTGTTTGTGAAGCACTGGGGAACATTGTGCGCCTGGCAGCAGCCCAGTCCAACCACAGACCGTCGCTGCTGGCCAGTTCGCCTTCACTGGAGGGAGGGTGACGTGAGCTTCAAGAGGCTTTCCAAGATGGTTTCTATGTTGGTTGTGTTTTCTGGCACCGTTGGAAAGTAAAATTGTTTATAGCTGCTCTGAACGGCCTCACATGAAGGCGGAGTGCGACGCCGGCTGCCTTTAACATGTGATAATCCTTGAAATCTCCTGAAAAGTGACGTTAATGGCAGGTTGTCGATTTCAGAAAGTTGGCAAAGCCGCCAGACGTGGCAGAGGGGAGGGATTTCAGACGCTGTTTAAACATCCAACAGGAGTCTATTAAAGCTGTCCAGAGCGTTCACGTCGTTGTTGGCGTCCTGGTCTCCTCATATTTGTCAGATTCTTCGTGAATTAAAAACACTGAGTGTGTGATTAGTGTGTTTGAGTTTTGAGCGTCCTCAGGGAGCAGTAAAACATGTCGGAGTAACAGCCAGAGCCACGGCAGCAGCACAACAACATCCTCTGGTATTGATTTTCTGCAGATGGAAGAAGAGCTTTAGTTAAATCACAGCAGACTAAAAGTTGGCCGAGCTCGTGGAGCTTTTTGGGATTCAGCCCGTGTGTGTTTTTCTGGAAGTCCAGGACCAGTATCTGTGTTTTTATTAGTGCAGCTGCTGATATTCGCTGCCAGTTATGAACCATTTTATGCCTCCAAATGCACCAATATTCAGTTTTTTTTGAGGCAGGAAAATGTTTTTTTGGTTCTTCGTACTTGTCTCCCAGCTCCAGATGTTAAAGGATAAGTTCACAATTTTTCCAGTCGTTCATAAAATAGTCAGACATTAGATACTTGTAATGATTGAAACAGGCGTTGCTCGTGGAAACCATTTCTTCTCTTCGTATTTGTAGTTAATAGATTCTCTTTTTAATGCGCTCTGCGTTCCATTCATCCATTATCAGAATAGTTGCTCGTTATTCTTTTATTCACTTGACTGTTGCAGCTACGAATCCCAGCAAAACATGGCGTGTCGAGTTTGCAGGTAAAAATCTTTTGGGATAAAACCTGAGGCTGTCAGTCAAAACACAACGGCAGGCGCTGACGTTTTGTATGTTGAAGGATTTTACCGTCAGGTGATGATAAAAACTGCTGTTTTAGAGCCAGAAAAGCTGAATAATTTTACTTTTTTTTTTTGGGTGGAACAAAATGATGTGAGTTAGATGTGATCGTTCAGCTGCTGAGCATTTGAACGTATTCCTCAGTATTCGAACGTAAAACCCGCATCAGTCCTTCTACTCGGTTTCCCGTGGCGCGTTGCACATGTGTGAGTTATGAAGCTGTGAGAAAGGCCAGCGAGGTCAGCCGTGTTTGCGCTTCCATTCAGCCTCAGCTGCTGCAGCAGATGTTTTTTATTAAATCTGCCAAATCGCCCTCACACCTGTTCTTCCTGTTTATGTCGTTCTCTTCCCAAAAACAAGCCACAGATGAAACAAATAACCTGAATGAAATGTCACCATTAATGAGAAACAAAACACACACGGACGCTTTGTTGTGTTTCCTTAATTTAGTCGACATTTAGAACTAGGTGAATACATTTGAACGTGTCATCCTCTGAAAAGCTTCAGTTTGATGTGACTTTCATTCCCCTCTTTGACCAGTAGGAGGCAGCGTGACATAATGAATCCATGCAACAAGTCGTGTGTGTTTTGTTCTTTATGTTACACTGTGGAAAAAACATAAATCCCACGTCATAACAGTTATTTGCTTAGATTTCCGCCTTGTTGTTTCTTGTGTGTTGGGGTTTGTATCAATGTGAGATTATTCTTCTTATTATTCAGTCTATAAACAATTAGAAAACAGATAAAAATGTACAAGGAGACGTGAGCAGCAACTGAAAACACACAAAACATATTCAATTATAGATTGTAATCAATGAAAACCTGTTGTTCTGTCTGTGAACCTGGAATCAAATGGTTTCTTGTTCGAACTAGAGCAGCTTGAAGAAAGATGAAGAATCCAGAGGTTTGAACAAACATTTCAGAAATCTAAAGGTTATGAGAATAATTAGAATAAAATCACAATATGCAGGAGTAACACTGAAACATTTGAAGTGTTTTTTCTGAACAAAATAAACCTAAAACACAAAAGACAAATGTGTATCACGATAAATGTAATTATCACGATGTAAAAATATGTCACAGTAATGACTGTTTTTATATTATCGTCCGAGTTTGAACCATTTATCATCAAAACAACTGATTTATCTTTGTTTATTTGACGAATCAGGAAGTACCTGGAGCTTTTATTGTGAAGGGTAGAAATGCAGACGTGGTTTTGTGACATTTGGAAAGAGAAGGAGCATTAAAAGACCCTCCTGGTTCAGACATGGGACTGGATCACCAGCCTCCATGCTTTTATTTTATAGTCCTCATAAGTACATAAACCTGGGATACAAACCTAATGACGGACTTCAAATACAGTATGAAATGCTTTTCTAATGAATAAACTGTAAGACGTTTTAAAACACCTTCTGTTAAAGTTCCTGAACCCGATGGAGGAGCAGCTGATGGATGAAGATCTTCTTTTTACAGAAACTGTCGTGAAGCTGCAGATACAGTAAAAATCGTGCCCACTCTCCCGTATGATCCAACGTAGCTCAGCCATTAAAGGCTTTAACAACAGTCTAAATGTTACATGAAGCCGGTGCAGAGCAGATAAACCTGGACCTCCGTTCAGCTGCACAATGAGATGAAGCCTCAGTGTTTTTGGGGGTTTTCGTCGAGGTTGTGTTTGTGTAAATGTACACAGCGTGTTTCCAGTGGGTCAGTAAACTGTACGTGAGTGTGTTTTCTTTTCTCATTCCAGTCTGCTGCCATAGAGAGCAGAAACAAGAGCCATCACTTCCCAAAGGCATGATGTAAGGAGTTTAACGCTGCCTTCAGGGACACCTCGTGGACCTGGGCGCTTTTCTAACATGTTGTTAATGTGGTCTCGGCTCAAACTATCGACACTGAGGAGGTTTTGTGGATGCATTTGTCATCGTCATGAAATATGTTTGTACGTACGGAGCAGTGACATGAGCTCATAATCGTTTTCTGGGATGAAACAGGACTTTGGTCGTATTTTGAGTATTTGCTGTTTTTGCGTCTTAGACACAGACTCTTGAATATTAAATAAATAATACTAAATAAAAGAGTCGCATGCATCAGGCTTGTGGACGGTGATGTATGGCAGGTCAATAAAGAAAGAGACATCACACTTTAAAGACTACGTTGTTTGGTTTGGTTCTTGATTGTGATTGGCTGAAGCTGTGGTAGAATAGATCTGACTGAGTTGTGGTTTAGTGTGAGCTCAGCGTGGATGAGGGTTGGACAGACATGGACAGGACGAAGGAGGACGATAAAGAAAGAAAAGAACCTACACTTTAAGAAGGAGGCGTGACCTTATAGAACATAAATATGAAATCGTATTTACAAAAACTGAAAGAAATGTGTTTTTAAAACATTTTATAAAACTATGTTAATGTTAAACATGTGAAGGAAATGAATTAATTTTGAGATAATCACAGTCACACACATAACAGTCGCTTCATCCAGATGAAAAAACACTAAATCAGTCATTTACAAATGTTATTATGAATGTATGTATTCAACACAGTCCTAACGTTTGAACATTTGCACCTTTCTTATTTTTCAGTATTTTAAAATTTAAAATCCTTATTCATATGAGCACACATATTAGTATCATACTCGCTCTTTATTAGTAATAATAAGAGTAAGTTAATTTCTTATTCTGCATGAATGTATTCTACAACTACGAGGCCATAAACTCACGGTTTTCCCTCAGTAACCTCCTAATTACCGTAGATGAAGAAACTAAAGCTTTAAGACAAGTGTAGCGGAGTTAAAACTACAGTGTTTTCCTCTGGGTTGTACAAATTTAACACGTTACCGTCCGAACACACAAATAGTGTACTTTCCGACGGACGTGAAGGCAGCGCGGGTCCGGGGGCGGGTCCGGGGCGGGTCCGGGGGCGGGGTTTAGAAAAGCCCCGCTCTGAGTCATGATCGTCCTGAACGTAACGGACACGAGATGATCCGTCAGAGCCGCTTTAACGGCAGACAGAGGCGCGTTTCTCCGCTGAAAAACACACGTAAAAACCCCGACAAGAAACACAACAGAATGTCGGTTCCGTTAGTGTGAGTGGACACACGGCTCCGCGGGCATCCATGGTCTATTTCCCGGGGATGCAAGCCGAGGCGCACAGCGTCAAGCCGGGACAGCTGGTCGAGATGTTTGACTCGTCGTGGAGGGTGCGGAACATTTGGGACGGGGTGAGGCTGGAGGTGGCCGAGGACCGCAGCCCGGTGGTCCTGCACAGCTTCACCCACCTGGACCCGGACCTGCCGCTGCCGCTGGAGGTGAGGACGGGGAGGCTGACGAGGGGAGGGGAGGCTGCGGGAAAAGGGCGACGAGAGGCGGGGATGAGGCGCGACTCGGGTCCGGTGACGGTTGTGTTGTGATTGGAGACGTGATCCTGGATCCGGACTGGCTTTGTTGATCCAGGATGGAGAGTCTTACGTGGGGTTGGTGCTAATAGGGAATCATGTTATTACAAATACTGATTTTTAATATAAAGGGGATTGTTTCTGTTATTGTTACTCGTGTTAAAGCTGAAGATTTGTATTAAAAACAGACATGATTTGGCTCTGTTTAAACCATTTTAAATGAAAAACATAACTAGTTTATTACATGTGTAAACAGTAGATTTATAGAACATAACATGATGGCACACGTACTGATGTTGGATTCTTAAGAACTAGTTTATTACATTCATAAGCAACTTAGAAACAGCTGGATGCACAAAAACCACAGAGAAAAGAGTACATTTGAAGAATCGTTCATTCTTATTTTTAGATGAAAAAGTAAAACATTTATAAACATACTGAGCGTACGGAAAACAGCACATTTATAGAAGATGATGATTCATTCCTGTTAAGACGACCCATGGTGTATTTTTAAAGCCTGTAAATCCCTCTTATGTCTGTGTTGGTGTCATTTAAAAGGCTTATGGATGTTAAAATGCAGAGCGCTCGGAAGGAACAGGGTGAGACGGTAACGTAAGCTGTGACAGAAACTAATAAAGACAGTACAGACACTGCTCAGACGCTGGCAGCGGTCGACAGACTACAGTTACAGCATGACTTGCTGTTTCATCCCCCCTCCCTTCAGCTCACACTTTGATTCAATTCAGGACTGAATAGACGGCGCTGAAACCCTCCTGTCCACGTTTAACTCACTCAGATGGTCCTGAATGTCACAGAATATTAGTGATATCGATATTGAGACTCGCTGGCAGGTTGGTCTTATTACCAAATACTGTTTCCTGTTGTTTTCCGGTCAGTGTTGGATGATTAATTACAGAATACACACCCTTAAATGTCACGTGTAACATAATCCGTTAGATTAGTCAAAGTGAGGAACGTATTTGAACATCGTCTTACGTTATTATTACATGTAACAGTGTGAATGAATGTGGAATTCACACGATGCTGCAGGTACACGAAGGCTGGAAGTTTATGAAAACACAAAGCACGTCATGTTTTGTCTGTGAAAAGGACGAAGAGACAATTTGACTTTGATTTTCCACAGCATCAAGTCAGAGACTTCTATGCAGATACCGATATATCGATACTTGCGGATATCGGCCGATATCATACGATATATCGGAGCATCCCAACAAATCGTGATTATGTTTTATTAGGTCAAAGTCCTTTTAAATGTAGTTAACAGACTCATTTTTCCCGTAAATCGCAAAAAAGCAGTTCAAGTACAAGAATGTGAAAATAAATTAAATGTGAACAGATTTAGAGTAAGTTTTCCAAACAGCCACATGACAGATTGACACGTTCAGTAACAGTATATCTACACATCCATAATATGTATATTATTATATTCTATTACTCAGACAACCATGTGGTTTCTTCAACTTTCACATGGACCAGAAATCAGTCTTTAAACTTAATGTTGTTTTCATTTATCGTGAAGTGAAGACATTGAAGGATATGAAACACTTTTTTTTTTTTTTTTTTTTTGTGCAGATACAGATGTAACGCTGCCTTGTCTTCACGTCTCTTGTCTCCTCGTATGTATTTCCTGGTGCTTTCCTCTGCCTCTGGAACAGTTTATCTGTGAAACTGTGCTTTTTGTTGTGGACGAAGTGGAATTTCTCCACTGTCTTTACATGCAGTACATTGCGTCAGACAAACAGGCAGGATAAGCGATCGTATTCATCATGCGTTATGTAAGACTGTGGGACTGGACGAGGACGGTTCCTGAGCGATCCCACATGGAGACGACGTGGCCTCTGCCGTCTGTCCACTCGGACGGGATAACGCCTTCCACTTTTGATTTCAGTGTGTTTTGTAAAAGACCTGGACGGAGACTACAAGGCTGTTATTAGAGCCCGTACGCCGGTCTGTGTAAACTCTCCGATGTAGTCGTGGTCTCTCGGCTTCGTCTCTGGGCTCTAATCTAATCCTCTCCTCTAACACAATTACCTAATGTCTAATCCGCCTCCTGCAGAGGCCGAGGGGTTTCCTCCACAATCGCTGCTTCTCTTTCTCCGCTGGAGGTTATTTGACGCCCGGTTTGTGGTTGTGTTACAGTATGAAGGCCGTTGTGGTGGTAGTGGGTCAGATTTAGTCATTTGCTTATCCCTCTGGCTCTATGTAACCAGCACCAAAGCCTGAACAAACTCCACCATGTACCAGAGAGGATCAGGTGGCTTCGAAATGTGGCTTTGCAGAGAGATCGAGTTACCGCTGCTTTAGGCGTCTGACACCAAAGCGAAGCTGTGTCGACCAGTTAACACTGGTTTCTGTGATTTATGAACAGGACGGTCACAGAGATTTCATTTTCGTCGTCTTATCGATATTATTTGAGGTAACGGCCGTTATTTTGCTGAATGAAACTAACAGATGTCATATTTCTTCACTATTTCAACATCATTTTGAGATTTGACTGGTGTTATGGGTGGGTTTCAGTGACAAAACATGCATTATCAGTTAGAATAAAACACACCGAGCAGCAAATGAAATGAGAAAAAGAGGAAAAAAACACTGAGGTCAAGGGGGTTAATCAATATATAATTCAAGTAATTCCTAAAGTCTTAATGTGTTTCTCTTTTCCAATGTTTTTGAGGCATAAAGGATGAAAAGGTAGAAAGTTCAGGGAAACTTTTAAAAATCTACATCTGTGAATATAAAACTGACCCATAATCAAAACATTGTTACATAAGAACTCAGCATCTTTGCTTTTTGTAAAAATGTCAAAGATGATTTAACTAAAGGTGGAAGATTTGAGTCTTCATGTGTGAACACGTCGTGGTCTCGGGGTCTTCGAAGGAGACCAGAGTCTGTTCTGGTTGAATGGACGAAGAAAAAGAGTCTAGAACGTACTTACGTCTGGTCTGGTCTCGACTCGGTCCTGGTCTCGAGTCTCGACACCTCACAGTCTGGGTCTTGTCCTGGTCTTGGTTCAGGTGGTCTTCTCCACTACAACACTAGTAGGTGACAGTAATATTTCTGAGAAAATCCCCTTAAATCCACCTCAGTCCTACACACTGGACCTTTAGGAGATTATAAGTTCTAATAATACATCATGGTTGTGACTCAACACGTGTTATGTGACCAAACACAGTGAAGTAACAGCGGAAACGGACACGACGTTTGCAGACGTTTAGATTTAAGTTGCTGTTGCGTTTTTTTCGTCCCGTTTCATCTTTTACGTCGTTTTCGTTGCTTCGTCTTTTTCAAATAATTTCAAACCACAAATCACCGTCTTCAACTTTCATCAGGACCAAAAAATCAACCTTTAAACTGAAATAATGATTTGACATTTATTGTGATAATCATTGATTTCGACTGATAGCATCTTAGGCCGTATCTCCAGCCCTCGTCACGGGAACATATTAGGTTATTTAATAATCTGTTAATGAACTTATTCATTTCTTCTGTACATGTCTGATCCGTATCCGTCGCCTGATTTATCTTGTCGTCCTGCGAAGCTCCACCGTTGTCTGAAAACCATTAGAAACACATCCCTGAGCCTCGGCGTCGCACTGGGTCACATGTTTCTCATTCAGGAAACACTAGTTTTTAACAAAGCAGCTCCGCCGTCACTTTTTACCGTGTCTGCTGTAAAACACCAAACTGAGCTGGATTCTCAAACCATGGGCTGTTCGAATGCGGTGACTTTAAACCTCCTTTGTGTCCGTTCTGTTCCTGTGCGTAACCTCATACCCCCTGTAATCTTATTTTCATGGGAACTGAGAAAACTGCAGCAACACAGATGTAAAGACAAAAAAAGAAAAAGCTGCAGCTGAAGTGTTACGAAGCAAAAACTAGTCTGAATTAGCGGCTCTGCAGAGGCCGGACTTCTGTAAAAACAGAGTGTGAAGAGGCTTCAGATGGAGAGTCGTCCATAATGTCAGCTCATTCATTTGTACTGATCTGGAGTCTGGACAACACAGCCTCTGTTGTCTCTCTTCGCTCCGTTCAAGCTTATATCTGACTCTGTTTGTGCTTCTTTACTTTATCTATTTTGGGATCAATGTGATCTGCTCTGATACAAAACTGTGAACTGAGGTGAGACGTTTCCACAAATGCACACGAGTTCAGAATGGATCTAAATTACATAAAGTATAAATACAGGACAGTTCAACAATAACCCATCTGCGGTGAAACGAACACTAATAACTTATCCTGTTACAGAAACAGGAAAGTACTTTACAGTCGTCTAAAGTGTCACTGAATGTCTCATGGTCTATTTTTATCCATGTGACCCACATTTAAAGCCAGACGTGTGACTCCACTCAGCTTTCTCATGTGTGATGTGATTATATCTAAGATACACGATGACGTTCAGGAGACGGTTTAACCTGACCTGCATCTTTCCAGGTTCTACTTTTACTCGTCATTTATCTGACGGCTGCAGTTACTTTTCGGTCGGTTCACGTCGGAGTCAGACACACTATCCATGTATTGATAAACTGAACGACTTCCTCTTGTGATGCGTTATCGATACACTGGCATCAAATATCAATGATTAATTATCATACAAATAACTGTGATGATTTAATTGTCTTTCCTGTTCATTTAATGCCACTAGTGTAGAATAAACCTACCAGTAGTTTATTTATGCACATCATGTATATCATGTGTGTTATTGCTGTTCTGGTCCATCTTTACATTTGTCCTCCGTTAATCAGATCTCGGGTCCAATAAAAGGCTTTGATTGACAGGTGTGATTGACAGCTCGATCGTCTGCCGTGTCAGACGTTCAGAGTTTATGTTTATTGAACAAAACACATTTTTTTCCAGACAAACAGCTCGACTGTAGAACAACACCAACGCCATAAAATGACACAATGCTCGATGACGTTTACCAGTAAGTTAGGGTTTAGCATTAGCTCACTAGCTCCGCCCCTTTTGTCCAAATATGGTCACTTCTGGCTCCGAAAAGCCAACATGGCGACGGACAAAACGCAAACTCCTGACCCTGACTCTGAGTTCCTCTGTGATTCCCACCCATAATGCACTTTGTCAGGTCGCTTTGGGAATGTTATGCCTTTATTTTGAAAGGGACAGTAGGAAGGGGACCGGGACGTAGACAGAGACGGAGGACGACGCAGTAAATGTCCTTGAATCTGGTTCGTCGTGGTTAAAGGTCACATCCACTCATTTCATTGTAGGTTTTCAAGTAAAAACCTCAAACCTTCCTGAGGCGACTGAAGTCCAGTGGAAATACACATGTAAAAATAGACTAAAAGTAGAAGATTCACCCTCTCTCCGTCTTTTATGTGATGCTTTACGAATGATTTCCGTCTACGTTGAATGAAATATTGTTTGTGTAACTGCAGCAACCGACTGAAATCTTTCTTTATTTAGAAAAAAAACGTATAACGTGAGATAAACCACAACGATAAACAACAAAGATGTAAATGAATGAACACACGACGAGGACAAAAATGTCAATTAAGGCTTATTTTCCTCAGGATGAACTTCAACGTCGACGTCTTTTCTTATCTTCTAAAGGGTAAAATGTTAAGTACTTGATCAAATACCAGCATTTAAATGAATGGCGCTGTTATCTACTGCAGGTCTGCAAACACTGTCTCCTTTATCCTCATACACTGACTTTCCCCGTATTCAGGCTCCATCGTATAAAAGGGAACGTTCAACAAAGAGGCTGGTTTCACTTTTGTTTGAGGCTTCCAGCAACAAACAAAACACACAAAAAAAGCCCTTAACATTGACATTTAAACTGATTTGTCTGTGAAATGAAGATGAAGAAAGACACTGATTGGATTCCAAAAGGTGACCTCCGTCTGCCGCTGGACGATTTGTGATGAATTTAGCTCTAACTTCAGATACATTTTCCAGTAAAAGAGAAATGAGTGGTGCGTTCGGATGCTCTGGGAGGTTTTAGACTCTCATTCCCTGGTTCTGTCACATGTGACGATGTGTTTGTCGACATACGTGTAGAGGAGTAAACCTGTGACCTGTCGCTGGAGTCCGTTGGGGATTCTTTAGTGACCTCGTCTTTTCTCTCGTCAACAGTTAATAACACTGTTCACATGCGGCTTCTTAAACATCTTCTACAAAAGTCATTTTGTGATTATCGTGGACAGTATTGTGGCTTTGATTTGGTATATTTTAGAAATGTCAAGTCAAACATACAAACTTCACCTGACATAAAAAATACAAAAAACTTGACTTTCATTTTTCATTTTCTGTTTGTTTCAGTTACTGTATCTGCTTGGTGTCACCGATTCCAAAATGTTCAATTTCTTTCCATTTTTCCACTAAGGTCCTCTTAAATCCTCCTAAATCTGGATCATATGGGCTGGTCTCAGGACTGTGGTTGGATTCATCGTTCCGCCCTAGTTTACATTAACAACTGACCCTAAAGCAGCGACGGAGCTTTACTCATCGACAGCAGAACATACGTTTCTTTGGCTTAAAAGCTGAGGCTCAGTCGTGACTTCTGCAACAGAAGCTGAAAAAGCACTTTCCTCCTCAAAAGAGTCCACACAGCTGTGGAAAACTCCATCTGCTCATAAACGCTGCCTTCCCAGATCCCACCGTCAAGTTCAGGTCCAGGTTAATGGTGTTCGGCTGGTTCGGCCTCGTGCCTCTGGGTCTGGTTCTGTGTTTTAATTCAGCCCAGATGTGAAATTTAAAAAGGTTTAAAAGTTCACACTGATTAGAAACCCTCTGACAATGCTTCACATGACGTTAGAACGTCTCAGACTGAGACGTACCTGGTGTTGGATAAGACCAGTGCAGATCATCAGACTGGACCAGACAGACGGAGACGATTTAAGAGAACTCTGTGAATTAAGTGTTTTTCCAGACGTCAGGCCTTCACTTTTCAGCTGCTCGACAAAACTTCAAAAACAAAAGCTCCTCTGTGTCGAATCAGACGACGGAGCTCCTGTTGCAACCGCAGATCCTAAACTAACAATAGTACAGTATGAAGATGCAGTAAAAGCAGAAATACTGCACTATAAATACACCACCATAAAGATAGTGAACGCATGATGAATGCACATATTAAAATACAGTGAAGTTCTAATAATGTGCATGTTGCTGGTCTGTGAAGAGTCTCGTCTGGTAACATGAGGTATTTTAATTCTGCATCATTATCAGTGGAACATTAATTAAAGTCCATGTAAACACAGATACTGAGTCATATTTAAGAGAGGACGGTTTTAATTATCACCTTGTAGCTGCAGCTTCACGCGCTGGCAGATGAATTCCAGTAGATAGATGAGTTTTCCAAAGTCTTCATATTCAGACCCTGTGTGAGTTCAGTGACCCCCCCGGCCCCGCCCTCAGCCCCGCCCGCGGCCCTCCTCCTGGTCCACGTCCAAACGGCCTCAGCGGCTCTCGGTGCTCATTGTTCACCAGGGGAAGTCTCTGGCTTGTGCTGCAGGGTTGTAATGGATGTGTGCTATTGTTAGCTTTGTTTAGCTGTTGACTGTTTCGGGGGCAGCTTTTCTCTTTCCACTGGGAGTTTCCCTGCTGATCCACATTTGGAAGCTGGGGGGCTTTCTGAGGCTTCGTTTAGGCCCGGCGTTCGGCGTTGGCGTCGAGCGTCGTAATGTGACGGACGCTCTTTGGCCTTGAGGTGTTTTTTTGGCCGAGCGTCAGGGTTTACTTTTGTCTCTGGTTTGTTTGGGTCTGTTCTTGTGCCAGGTGGTTGTTTATAAAGTCCACTGTCAGATAGAAAGGCTGAAGGTTTGTTATGATAGATAAGAAGTTTTATTTCCAGCTGAAGAAATGCCAAAGGTTTTAAAGACACAGTGTTTTCATGTTTGGTGCTGTTTTTTGAGGGTTTTCCGTTCTTGATGTAGCTCTTCGTTGAACGTCATGAGGTCTTCTCAACGTGTGAACCCAGTAACGATGGATTTATTTTATTTCAAGTGAGGACAGAGCTGCCATCTGTTAGTAAATTAAATGTATGATGCTTTTAATCTCCTTATATCTCATGGCTCAATTCGATTATGACAGATTTCTATGTTCGATTTGTAGAAACACCAGTGTGAATCAAACCACTCCACTGAGCTGCTCATGATGTGGGTCATTGTGTAAAAGGAACAGTTTTTAATTTCAGTTACATAAGTTCACAGTGGAAATGCACAGATATTGGATCCTGATATCGATACCGATGCAAATAACTGGGTCAGGTATCGTATTTAACTCGTTACTTAACGTTTACGTCACGCACCCACAGGTTCGTAACTTAATTCCAGTTGAACGTTTGCATTTTGTCCTCATTTGATGAACACTGTGTGTTGTTTTATGCTGGAATATTAATTCCTGAGCAGTTGTTCGCTGCATTAAACGGTTTTACACTTTCATCGTAGTTCCGGTTCATTTTAAATATTTTTCACTGGTAAATTTGCTCGTGTGTTTGTGTTGGAGCTGGTTGTTGACGTGGGTAACTCATGGGTGAACTTCTCCTGTTGGCAAAATGGAGAATAACCAGACTTGATGTATTGTTGTAATAATCGTATTCCTACATAAAACCTACCTCTGCACAGTTCCCTGCATTCCTTGAATTTTGGTCCAAAAGTCAGTCTTAAATTTGACTTAAAAAAGCATCAAAGTGACAGGATAATAAATCCATTCATTCTCCAGCGCTCTCCTCCTCCTTTCCTTCGTCTCGTCTTCCCCATCGCTCTTCGCTGATGCTTTATTCGCCTCACATTCCTGCCTCCCACGTGTACGTCTGTGCTCATTCATGCTCATGGATGGTGTAGGTGAGCGCAGATCTGATAAGTGTTGCAGCGAAACGTGGAGGAGGCTGAGTCTGGATGCCAGACATTTTCTGTCCAAAAACTCACACGAGGAGCCAAGAAACACTTAGAAGAACATAGAACTCCAGAGCGGGTTTGGTCTCATCAGAGGTCGTTACTTTCAGATGAGTTTCAGGAGATGATGCAGACGTGCTCCTTCCAGTGAGAGAATTGTTTTCCTCATAAATACTTAATCACCACAATAATACAACAACATGACAAATAAAAACCAGAATGCGTTTCGGTGTGGAGATACACCACGACTAAATTGCTCTGACAAATTCTACACTTTTCATCAAGTTATAATTTGTCAAATCTTCAACTGTGGATGTTGTTTTCCAGAAGTTAAAGACATGTTGTATCTTAGATCAACTCCTGAACATTTCATACATTTATCATCAATAGTTTAAAAGTAATGACTTCTTCAACTCAGCATCTTTTAATGAACCGCTCGTTTTTACAGTAAAATCAGCGTCACGAGCCATTTTCAAAGACCAACATCTGAAAAACTAATGAAGGTATGAGGCTGACGTTGTGTCTGGTGTTGAGGACTGATTATGACTATTTAATGAACGTATGAAGTAAATCAGAGGTGGTCAGTTGTGAGGCCTGCGGTGACTCATTTTTTATGAAAACACTCCTTATTTTCCAGCCTATTTTCTGGTTTCTTTCCTCCACTGGGAAAGTAAAGTGAATGTCTTTGACAAAGACATTTGTCATCTTGAACTTTGGGAAACACTCAACATCTTTCACCATTTTCTGACATTTTCCAAACCAAACAACTAATGGTTTAACTGAGTCAAATGTCACGTTTGATCCACAACCTGAAGATTTTCAGTCAGGAAGGAGTGAAGATTTAAGAAGAAGAATCAGAGCATTTTTACTTTTTCTCCTTAAAAAAATTACTCAAACCGATGAACTTATCATGACAGCGGTTGGAGATTCATTCAACCGTTGACAACTAATCGATTAACAGTCGCAGCTCTAGATTTAAGCTTCCACCGCGGAGATGCAGAAATGTGTATTTTCTGACACTTAAACATTTGTTGCACAGTGTTTAATGTCAATCTAAGAACAGTCCTGAAAAAGCTCTGTGTGTGTAGTACATGTGATTTTCTGCTGGTGTTTGTTTTACTGTCAGTTAAACCGTCTGTAGGTGAAACTGAAACACTCCGAGGGTTTCGTGGAGCTTTGGTTATCATGGCAACACTGAATGAATGGGAGCATTATATGGGAAGTGAGCCGTCGAATGGAGCGAGGCGCTGCCCTTGAGCGCTGCATTTTTCCGGACTTTGGGTGATAGCGGCGTGGCCTCTGCGGTTTGGCTGATAAGCAGCTCTCCTGCTGTCGAGGTCCTCAGCTGCAGCTGTGCCTCGCCGGGCCTTTATCCTGCTCTGGATTTATTGGGTCCAGGGGTTCGTCTGCTCATTTATCTGTCACACACCCCTCCTCCAAACCGCCAGGTCTCTGCTGGGTTACCCAGGTTCACGTCCTGTTTACCTACTGCTTCTTCTTTAATAGCAGAAGTCAGATTCCCTCCACAAACATCCCTCTTCTTCTTAGAATCCCTTAACTGTGGATGTCTCCTAGATGTTGAGATAACGAGCTTTCAAAGCTGCATCATGTGCTGATTTAAGTTTGAATGGTGCATTTGTTGCCTGATTAAACTAATGTTTATTTGCATTATTAGTTTATCTGACTTATCTGCCGAACATATTCAGTTCACTCTTGGAGAAAACCGTGAAAACCTATAAACTATAAAAGGTTTCTTTTTTTTCATCAGGGTTGATTTGGAGTTCGATCTGTTTACTTTGTATCCGCCGTGTTTCCTCAAATAAAAATACATATTGAGTGAAAAACCTCTGATAACGGACTGAACGCAGACCGAGGAAAGCTGAGGGCTTTTAGTTTGAAACAGTTACAGGAAGTGTCGACCGTTGATTGAATGTTTGCATTAACAGCGTAATATGACGACATAAAAGACGCAACGAGATGAAAACGATGTAAAAGTTTTCAACCGATTTAGTGATCTAGTGCTTACTGTTAACTCACATTAAATCAGAATAAATACATGAGTGAATCTGAGTTTATTCAACAAGATGAAAACTTTGAAACGTTTTGTGTTTGATCTGACTGTGACGTTGGATGGTAACTGTCAGGATTTGTTGGTATTTATTCAGTTTTCGTACTCATGTTGAATTCTTTTGATGTCGGTGTTTATGAGGTGTGTGTTGTGTATTATTGTTGAATTATGTGGTATTGTACAGCAGCAGCGTTGTGTAACGGAAAGGAAAACTCCTCTGTTGAACAATACAGTCTTATCTGAAAAACAAAACCTCGATGGAAGCAAAAGCGTTTGGGGAGTAAATCAAACCAAACAGGATACATTTAAAATGCTTTTTGAAATGTGCTTGGTACGTCGCCCAGATGTTTGGGATTTTTTAGCTCTTTGTCGTCTAATACTCCTCGTTTTGTCCAGTTCCATCGTCTCGCTGCTTATATTTCCTCTTCTTTCTTTCTTTTTCCTTTTTTTTAAAGGAGATAGTGCTTCGTCAGGCCTAAAATATGAAGCTTAAAATCCAGGACAGTGAGTCGTGCTTGAAGATCAGTCGTAACACACGTTTTCCAAATCAACAGGCATTCTTATTTGAGCTTGTTTCCACGGTAACGGCTCACAGCAGAGGGAGTCGGTGCTGATGGAGCTGATAGTAAATAGATACTGACCGAGGGGAGGGGTCTGGGGGGGGTTGGGAGTGACTCGCGGTCCCAGGAGCCGTGAACACATGACGGTGGAGCTCCACATCACACACCGGTCCTCCAGCTCCGCAGGTCGTTGAAACTTTCTGCTGTTTGAATGCGTTTGCATCAAGTTGGAACCAGATTTTGTAATTCCACAGAGAGCGTCGGCAGCTCAGAGTATCAACCATTAGGCTTAAAGGCTTTAGAGTATTAACAAAGACCAGAACGCTCTCTGTTTTGGAAATAAAAGAACTGACCGCAATTTAGTTTCATTATCGATTAATCTGCAGATTATTGTCACGCTTAAATAACCAGTAAGTCTGTAAAATGCTAAAAAATGACCAAAAAGGTCAAAGCTGGTGTATTTAACTCACCTTTTTTATTCAAATTGAAATCCAAATGTTCATATTTAAGAAGCTTGTGGATGTAAGATGTGTGTTTTATTGCTTGGAAAGTGAGTCGTCTTTCTTTGTTGTTTTCCTTTGTGCTTTTTATGGTGTTGTTTTTTTAATGTTTTTGCTCATTTTTGACTGCACGGCGCTTTGATCAGCTGTTGTTAATGGATCGTAAAACTGACTAAAACATAAATACAGGTAAATAGATTCTGGAAATAGTTTATTTCCACAAGATGAAGTCGCTTCTATTTAAAGCCCAGAATTATAGAAAAATGCAGCAGAAACTCCAGGGGTTTTTCATGCTCTGATTTGAACAGTACAGACCGTGACCGTTCAAATCAATCTCACACAACGGATGAGTTTCCAGTTCACAAACACATGACGTCTGTTGTTCGCTTCAACGCTGTTTGTGTCACATGTCAGGATATTAGAAATGGAGACGAGGACACGATGTTGTTTTCTGTTTGTTTATATATATATATAGTTTTGTTGTTCTGGGACCATTTTTAAAGTCTCTAAGGTCTTCACACTGTGTTTGAATGAGCACAACTTCAATCTAACGCATTTATGAGACAAACCACGAATACAACACGAGTACGTATCGACCACTGCCGGGTTTATTAAGAGTTAGAGTGAAGTAAAACAAGTAACTTCAGACAGAAATGAGCAAAAAAACCCCATGAGGGCTTTATCGAGTGGATCCTAATGCTTTACCCAGCTAAAGACAAAACAGGTAACCAGGTGTAAACGTATGAAAGCGACCGCTGCTTACCTGAGGGAACTGGTGTAAGAAGAAGAGGGTGGGATGAGGATTCATTTGTGAGTCGAACTGACAGAAAGCAGACTGGGAGTGAGTTGTGAATATACTGAACAACAAAGGTCAAAGGATTCCCAGAGGTTGGAACAAAGCAGTAGACCCGGTCGGTTGGAAAAGGTTGAGGTTGCGTTCGGAGGTGCTGGTCCATACAGGATTATTCAGATAAAACGGTTGTTGTTCGATCGGATCGGAAACATGTTTAAGTCAGATTTATGTCGTGAACCTGACTTTCATGACTTTTTGAAGCCGTGTTGACTTTGAAAACCCTCTACGCTTCGTAACCTGTTGACGCAGGTTCATTCATGGCGTTTATGGGTCATTTACTCGGTTTTGTGAAGTTACTAGCGTCTGAATTTGACGTGACGTGTAAAGAGAACATTCAGCTATAAGAATGTTCTTGCTGTGTTTTAACTGTACAAACAGAGAAACCCATCAGCTGTTTCTGGATTATCTGTGAGATTTAAAACATTCGATCTTTCGGCCTCTTCGTCCTCTTCGAATGAGCTCTTTATTGCTTCATTAGATTTGTATCTGTCGATTTGTTTATCGCAGCTCCGGCTCCTGATGCTTTAATCGGTTTGTGTTTGTCCAGAACAGCTAATGGAGGATGAAGTCAACGCACCGTGACCGATGATGAAACTACGACGGTCCCATCACAAGGCCTTCGCATTATTACCGAAGTCAACCACAACAAAATGTGATGTTGACACGCAGCTGCCGACACAGAGCCTCTCTTTCACGCAACAAGCGGCTTGTGTTAATTCCCTGTTTGTATTGTAGTGGCTCTTATCCACTAAGCTCTGTTTAGTAACAAGCTTTTGTTTGTTTGTTTGTGCACGATTCACAAAGTGTGACTCAGAGAGAGAGAGAGAGAGAGACGGCAAAGGGAAGACGAGCGGGTCCGACACACGGTCGTAATTACAGGTTCTGCACCGTGACGTGTTCGATCAACGCTGAGATTTACAACACCTGAGCTCCAGCCCTCACCGTTGGTTTCAGGTCATGATTCCACTTCAAAAAGTAGTTTTACTTTGAGGAATTGACTAGATTTAGTTGAGTCTGGATTTAGTTTTAGTGTTAGTTTATAGTATTTCCAGTATTTTGAAGATTTATAGAAACAAAGGATGAAAGAACGCGTGACGTCAAATTAAAACGACTCATCGATTGATCGACGATCAACTGATAAATCAGTCGTTAACTATTTTGATGATTAATTTTATGCTTTCGGGAAACGATTCTGATTCCAGCTTCTTAAGTTTGAACATCTTCCACGTTTCTTTTTCAGCATTTTCTGACATTTTAAAAACCAATAATCGACAGAGGAAGTTAGTTGCATCGTCTGCGTCAGATGTGATTTATTTGTGTTTAATTGTTCATATTTGTTTTTTTTTGTGGTGTTACTTTTGTTTTCATTTCAGATAAACACTTTGAATTTTCAACTAAATGTCTTCACTGCTGCAGATTCAGTCTTCCTGTTTTCCTGTTTTCTGGTTTCAGGCACTTTTCCTGTTTCTTCAGTGTTTTTTTGTGGTATTTTCACAGGAATATTTGCATATTTGTAACATTTTAATGCCTCTGTGTCTGGTGTGTTTTTTGAACTGAGTGAGGATCGATTGAGTAACTGACAGGAAGTGAACCAGCGTCCACTCAAAACACATACGTGGACTTTAATCTTTGAGTTTCACTGTGACTCTGGTGAAACTCAAAGGTTAAAGTGTGAGTTTGATGCTCTTTTTACTGTGGACGTAGAAGCAGGATTTGTGACAAGACAAATATTTTGGATCCAGTCGTGAAGCCGTCGCTGCTCAGACACAGAAAATGGACTTTCATCTGGTGTCGAACATTCCAACTTTACAAATGAAATATATTTACTTAAAAAAACATCAGAATCAAATTATTATTCAACACAAGGTATTTTTAGACTCGACTTTGACAAAATAATTCTTCACTGCTGTCGTAAAGTTAGTCTTAGATGTAACCGTGGTTCAGACGTGACAGATCTGAGCCTTCGACCTCCTGAAGGACTCGTTTCACCTCCGACATGAACGTCTCCTTTTCCGTCTTCCAGAGCTCGACGCAGGAGATCGGCGAGGAGGCCGAGGAGGACGCCATCTTCACCATCACGCTGAGGAAGGTGCAGCTCCACCAGTCGGCCAGTAAGGGGCAGCGATGGCTGGGCGTGGACACGGAGTCGGCCCTGAGCCTCTACGAGACTTGCAAGGTGCGGACCATCAAGGCCGGCACGCTGGAGAGGCTGGTGGAATACATGGTGTCTGCGTTCAGGGGCAAAGACTCCACCTACGTCACCATCTTCCTCTGCACCTACCGCTCCTTCGCCTCCACCAAGCAGGTGCTGGATCTCCTGCTCAACAGGTACGAAGGCACCGGTTCAGTCCGGACGCAGCTTCAGGTTTAACCCAAACCGCCTTTTCTCCACAATCTAGACTCCATTTCATATCGTCGTGCAAAGTCTGCTGGTTTTGTCTGTTTGTGGTCTGTCTACAATGTCTATTCATTATTTATACTTGACTGACATTTCTCTCAAGTATAAACATGTAGTTTGTCAATTCCAAATGGTATTGTCCAATATTAAACTTTTCATTGATTCATTCAACCTTTAATCAAAGGCCTCATTTGCAACAAAACAGAGAAAACAGTGAAATCAGTAAAAAATAAAACCTAAAAAAGACAAAGGTAAAGACTGGTGATGAAAACAATAAGAGGTCATTCAGTAAAAACAACACAACCATTCAGAATTAAATGTTTAAATGTTGATATGAAGTATTCCTCTTTCTTTTTATTCTGTTTTGAAGGTTTAATTCCTCGTGTCTTTGTGTCGTAGGTATGCCAAGCTCCAAAATGTGCCTGCAGCCACAGCCCACCGAGTGTCCCAGGACGACTGCACAGAGCTGAGAAAGTAAGCAAACCACGACCTTCACTGTGGAGCCATGACGTTAATCCATAAATACCCTCCTCAACCTCCTCCACCTCCTCAACCCCCTCAACCCCCTCAACCCTCTCAACCTCCTCAACCCCCTCAACCCCCTCCACCTCCTCAACCTCCTCAACCCCCTCTCGAACTTTAAATTTGTGACCCTTTAGATGTGATGTTAAATATTTGCTTTCAATTCTAAGTTCATTTTTACTCCCAGCACATAATGCAAGGGAAATAAAGATCAGGTTATGTTTCTGGAGCAGAACTGGGAAATAATTCGATCTTTATTCACTAAACCTGCTAGTTTTCCAAGTACGCGTTGAAGTGGTGCCTTTTGCTATGTGGTCTGTCGTCCATCTACAAGCTAAAAACTTTGTGAACCACTCATGTCCACAGATGGAGCGTTGCAGCTCTAGTTGTAATTATTCTCTCATTGAGACGTGTTTTCTCTGTTGCTGCAGCACTGTTTCGTCCATCCTCGGTGCCTGGTTGGACCAGTACTCTGAGGACTTCTGGAGCCCTCCAAACTACGACTGTCTGCACCAGCTCCTGTCCTACCTGCACGTCCACTTCCCTGGCTCGGATCTGGAGCGCCGAGCCCGGAACCTGCTGGCCCACTTCCACCGCCGACAGCAGTGTGAGCCTGATCCTGATGGTATGAAGGCAGGACAGGACAGGGACCAGATAAGACCCACAACAGCTACAGTGATTGTCGTGTTAATGCAGCTGTATATGTTGAGATGTTAAGGACTGGTCGAAACAGTCCCTGAGCAGAAAAAAGACAAAAGTCAAAGAAGAAGAAGAGCAGGAAGTGTGTGTGGGTCAGGTTGAAGTCCACCGTGTTGTGAGAATGTTGTTGTGTTTGTCTCTTCAGGGGAACACATCGGATGTCCTTTCGCTACGCAGGAAGAGAGTGGCTTCGAGGACGAGCTTCCTGCTTTCAGCTTCCTGTCGTTCGACCCCATCATGGTGGCGGAACAGTTCACGCTCATGGACGCTGTGAGGATGCTTTTTCCACTTTTCTTCTGCCAAACAGTTCTCATTCCTTAATGTTGCTGTTTAGTGGCATTTACTGATGATTCACACATCAACGCTTTACAGTTTGTACTTTATTAACAACACAGAGCTCACCTAACACTTCAAGTTCATCCTATGGATTTAGTTTATTATTTACATGGATTTACTTGAATGTTTGGTACAAATTTCAACCCAATCCTGTGAAAAATAAGCAACTACTGATGCTTAGAATTAGGACTCGATATCTTTCAATGTCGTAAGTGAATCTACTTAGTGTTACGTAAAACACACAATACACAAGATTTCATGAAAGTAAACCAAGGCGATCAACAAGGTCATACATGCTTTACACGGAGGATAAAAACGTTAACAATCAGGCCACTTACGCAACCACACAACATGTATATTGTACAACAGAAACTAGAGACACACACTGTACAACTGTTGACCTCATGTTCATCAGGTTTGTCACAGTTCAGACGTTTTTCTTCTTCTTCTGATTCAGCTTTTTGGGAACGAATCCAAACAAAGTAATGAAGACGGAGATGGAAACATATTCTATTTTACCTTAAAAAGGATTTGATTCAGCTTTTTATAAGTGACTGTTTCCCTTTGACATGTATTCCTGACTTCATGTGTCCTGAGTTTGTATTTTTGCCTGATTGTCCAAAGATGTCGATATCGATAATTATGGTTAGGTTTAAAGGCTGAGTTTTGGGCCTGACTGAAAGTTATTTGTGGTTTTGAACTTGTTTTTAGTCAGAACACGATGAACACACATGTCACAAATGTACAGGCAGAACATTTAAAACAAGTATAATGATGAATAATGAGTCAAATTAAGTAGAAAACACTGAAATATTTTGTAAGCGTTTTAGCTGAGAATGAAAACAAAAGAAGGGCATATAGAAGAACTTCAGAAGAACTATAATCAGTGTTTGTATCTGTGTCGGTCCAGATGAAAAATCCACTGCTTCTCGGCAAACCTTTAAGAAACCTCTTCAGTCAAAATTGAAAGTGACAAAGTGTCTGTAATGTGATTAATCCACGTCGTAGATTCCATTTTAGTCTGAAAACAAGCCTCGTCGTCAAGTTGCGTCACGTTTTTTCTTCAGGAAACAGAAGAGACACTAGTAAACATCTTCAAAGTCTAGGAACATCTGAGGAGGATGCAGGAAGTGGCACATTTCTAAACTATAGAAAATCACTAACCTTTAAGTCTATTACAGTCTTTTGTAAAACATTGTAAAAGCTTGTGTCCGGTTTGATCACAGACTGTACTGAAGACTGTACTCATCCTTTTTGCAGGATCTGTTTAAGAAGGTGGTCCCGTACCACTGCCTGGGGGGGATCTGGTCTCAGCGGGACAAGAAGGGGAAGGAGCACCTGGCTCCCACCATCAGGGCCACGGTGGCTCAGTTCAACTCCGTCACCAACTGTGTCATCACCACCTGCCTGAGCAACCCGACGCTGAAGCCCAACCAGAGAGCCCGGCTGCTGGAGAGGTGGATCGACGTGGCCCGGGTACCTTTTACACTCCAGTAGCGTTGTAGACGAGAAGGAAAAGGGTCTAAGCTGGTTGTTCTGACCGTGTTCTTGTCGTTGTTCTTGTTGTGTGTTCAGGAGTGTCGGATTTTGAAGAACTTCTCCTCACTGCGTGCCATCCTCTCCGCCCTTCAATGCAACGCCATCCACCGCCTGAAGAGGACCTGGGAGGAAGTGTCACGGTACGTTTTCTGTCATTTCAGTCGTGTCACAAAACCCCCATATTCTGGACAGTTTGATGTTTTTCGTGTCGTTGTTTCTTGTTCGATCTGACGTCTGTTTCGGTCCAAATGCAGGGAGAGTTTCCGCACTTTCCGAGAGCTGTCTGAAATCTTCTCCGACGACAACAACTACTCCCTCAGCCGAGAGCTGCTGGTTAAGGTCGGTCACTGTTCAACACAAACCAGTGTGACATGAAATAAGAAACAATCATATGTTATTTAACGTTGTCAAAAAAATGTATGTGAAGACTTCTTACGTAATCCTAAAAGTCTGCTTCAAATCCTTTTTTAGTTCAGATATTTTGAAGTTAATGTGTGTATTTTCACAATCACCAGTTCCTTATTAATCACCAGATTGATTTGAATTTTGTACTGAACGTTCAAGAAACACCAAGGATCGTTTACAACATGTAGGTGTTCTTGTAATGTATGTGTAAATGCAAGAACAAGAGGCAAAGAGATGGGATTCTCTAGTTATTTATTTAGTTTTCATGACACTGAATCGGTCGGAGTGAGTTACGTAACCGTGATGTCTGGCAGCAGGATGCGTGTCTGGACGACCGGTCACATCTGTCTCAGAGCAGCTGCGTCCTGCAGACAGAACGCCGCGTTCCGCTCGGGTTTGGAGCCGGCGTGTTCGTTACCGCTGGCGTTCAGAGTGGCCTCCCCGCTGCTGACAGATCACCGCCGTCGTGAACATGATTCATGTGTTTGAGACGCTGTCACAGTGTTCTGCAGGACGTAACGAGACACGGAGTACAAGGACTGCACAGGAACAGAGATGACACGCACTTACACACTGTCCTTGTCCTGATAACTTACATGTCAACGCAGCATGTGGAGATGATCAGGGTTAAGTCTGATTTTTACCAGACTTTGAGCTGAGAAACCCTGCTCTACAACACAGACCAACAACATAAATCAGTTAAATCAGATCAACATCATCACATGTTCATAATGAGGATTAGATTGATGAATCTGCTGATTATTTTCTCTAAAAATATGCAAATGTTCACTAGAATGAACCGTTTTATTAAAATAGTTGTGGATTCTACTTTCTACTTCATGTTAAGTATTTTAGTGCGGTTTGTTGTTAGAAATAGGAATATGACTTGACCTTTAAATTCTCCGTAAACCGTGAACGTGAAGCTGGTGTTTACGTGTGTGATCCGTACGTTAGTGGCGTCTCTGAGGGAATCCCTGCTGACGTCGGAGGGAGGAAACCTGTGGCAGGTGTAGATAAGGTTCTGAGCCCATCCCTGAGTAACGGGACCCGGTGGGCGTCGACCGGCGCTGCCTCTATCTGCTCACAACAGGCTGCGTTCCTTCCACTCGGTCGGATCGAGTTACGGAGGAAACGCTGGAAGAAGAGGCTCCGTCAAATTCAACGTCACGGTCGTGGGTTTTACTGCAGACGTCGACAGATATTTACAGATAACACAGACTCCTTCTAGACAGGACTTTCTGAGACGTGGACAGATGTTTAGGACATAAAACACGTTAATAAGATTAAAAGAAATATGTGAAAAAGTGTTTAACTGCAGCAGGATAACACCGGGTCGATGCCGGTAATTATCACGATAAATGTCAAATCATTAATTCTTTCAAGTTTAAAGGCTGAGATGAAGGTGATTAAGATGATCAGATGAAAATCGTAAAAGATAAAACACAGTTTCTCCTTCATTTCCTGCATATTAAGAGATAATAAACAACTACAAGTGGAATTTGTGAAACTGTAACATTTGAGGAACCAGAGCTGACGTCTGTTGTTGTTCTGCAGGAGGGAACGTCGAAGTTCGCCACTTTGGAAATCAACCCCAAACGAGCTCAGAGGAGACACCAACAGCAGAGAGACCTGGTGAGTCCACGACGCAACACGACGCTCGCCTTCACTCGTCTTTTGTACATTCACACATGTCGTCACATCCGTCTGGTTCAGGATCAGTACCAGAACAAAGACCAAAGAAATAACAAGAACTAGATAAACAACAACTGGAAAACCAACTACAATAAACGCATGTGTCTCGTGTGTAAGTATTTTGGGTGGACATGAATATAGCTTTAATTTTTTAGCGGTTCCAGTTTTACACCAGTAGATGGCAGCACATCGCACAGAAAATGTGTCAGAATCTAGAGTTTATTAGGTTTTTACCTGCATCTCACCTCAGACACAGAATTCAACACATTCTGTCTCTTTTTTCAACGAAAAAAAACCTGAAGTAAAACAATTTCAGACATTTTTAAAACATATAATAAACTAAACTAGTAAACGTGCTTTAAAAACGAATTCAAATTAAAGTGAAATTGAAAACAAAAAGTCAAAACTAAATAGAAATAGAAATAAAAACTGATGGAAAATGCCAAACCGTTATCCTGGAGTGTAACGCCATCTGGTGGCGAGTGAAGCCACTGCAGTTTGTTAAAGGTGAGGATAAACAGAACACACGTTCCTCAGACTCAGGCTTCACTCTGACGTGTCTTGTCTACATCACATACATGTGAAGTCGTCCTCTGTGTGTCTCTGACCAGGGGGTGATGCAGGGGACGATCCCGTACCTGGGGACGTTTCTGACCGACCTGGTGATGATGGACACTGCCATGAAGGACTACACCGAGGTCAGTCTGCTCCTCACGTCCATGTCACAGAGACACGGCGGTTTTTTACTCTTATCTGAAATGGCCTTGTTTTCATCTCTGTATTTCAGGGCGGTCTGATCAACTTCGAAAAGAGAAGAAAGGTGACGTAGTGGAACACATTGTGCGTGAGAAGTTCTGTGGAAAAATGTAAATCTTCTGAGAATTAAACCCTTTCTCTGTCTCTGTTCTCTGTGCTTTGTGTCTGCAGGAGTTTGAGGTGATCGCTCAGATCAAGCTGCTCCAGTTGGCCTCCAACAACTACAGTTTCACTCAGGACAGCCACTTCAGGGAGTGGTTCGCAGGCGTCGAGAAGCTCAGCGAGGCCGAGAGGTCGGTCAGGCTCCACTCTTTTATTTAGTCATAGTTCTGTAAGGCTTCTGTTTAACGGTGGTATCTCCTGTAAAGAAATCCAGCTGATTTCACACGGTTAAGGGTCTGTGTCCACATGCAGCTGGTTTTTTTCAGCGTCATTGGTGCAAATACACACTCAGCGCACAGTGTTTTTTGAGTTTAACGTTTGTACTCGTTCGTCGCTTCTCTCTCACCAACCAATCAAAATCAAGAAGGGGCGGGACTTATCGGGTAGATATCAACACTGTCGACGATGATGGAGGAGAAACTCGCTGACAAGCTGCTTATTTATGATCCGACACTGAAGGATTAACATGATCTTATGAAAGAACTGAACATTACGTCAGGACAGTCGCCTCGGACTAAAACACATCTCTGATTCAATCACATGACCTCGTCGTTGTTACTAAGAACTAGGTGAGTATTTATGTAAACAATTAACGTAGAAGTTCTTCGTTTGTCGGGATGTCATTACGTTTCAGAAGCACTCTTCAAGATGAGGCTGTTCTCTGTGTGGTTCTATGACACCGACCGTCCGTTCACGTTGATAGTTGATGAGGTACCGCGGAAGTGACCTTGTCTGTAACCATAGCAACGATAAGCGCTGGACAGAAGCCTCTGAAAATCCGGCCGTGGGCGTTTCTAATGCAGAAACAGCTGCCTGTGAACACGGTGACGCCGCGTCTCCATCAACACAAAGCACTTCAGTTTCACCCACAACCATTTTGACGTCGCTGTTCAGTTTCCTGACGGATCAGCTCAGGGTTTCTGGGTTTCTGAGAACAGCTGTCGGGTCTTATCGTGGAATCTCGTTCATTAACTCTGTCATCGTCTGGTCATTCCCGCAGCTACAACCTGTCCTGTGAGATCGAGCCTCTGTCGGAGTCGGCCAGCAACACGCTGCGAGCCAAGAAAAACGGAGGCATCATGAAACGCTGGAGCGAGTGAGTCTGTCTTTTTATCCCAACACATGAAATGTTCTGCAAATTCAATTAAGAAATAGTTTAACATAATCTTCTATCGTATGGAACTTCATGCAAACCATGCTGTTCAGATTTCTCACCAGAAAGAGTGTGATGTGACAAAATATAAGATATATATATTAAAAGAAAGAATTAGAGCAAATTAATTACACATGATTCCTACAACAGCTCTGGAAGAAGTGGTAAAATAATCACAGTTATTTCAAATAATTGTGATATGATGATTATGTAATAAGTGCGACAGACCTAATCACGGCCGTGTCTCTGTTGAAACCCGTTGTGTCTCTGACTGTCTCTCTCGTGGTTGTCTTCCGTGTCCAGTCGTCAGCTGACGGAGGCCGGCTCCAGCGCCGCCGGCTCTCATTCCAAGTCGTTCGACCACTCCCACTACAGACCGTACCAAGGAGGCGGGGGGGACAGCGGCGACGCCCTCAGCGTCACCTCCGTCAGCTCCAGCGGGTCGGACCTGGAGGACGTAAACGCCAGCTTCCTGTCCGATTCGCCCGAGGGACACGAGAGGAAGGTGAGGACGAGGATGAAAACTGATGAATGATGAAGAACGATGCGGTTTCTTCCCACAGTGTAGAAATGTAGAGTCAGCGTTAGACGTGTCTGAATCAGGGTTTCTGTTTTACACAGTGGATGGAAACAGTGTCCATCTTTATATACAGTCTATGTCGTTTACTGATTGTTTTTCCTTTTCTCTGTTTCTAGACGTCGACGCCTTCAGTGAAACTTTCTGTCACTGCTTTGGGGAGAGAAGCTCCAGCAGCAGACACGACCTCCACGGTACAAAAACAACACACGCTTGACTTATCAGTGCAGACGCCTCAGCGTTTCTGTCTCCTCACCCGCTGTGTCTCTGTTCAGTTCTGGGAGTGCACGTCGCTGTCGTCTCTCGACACGTCCGGGATGGGCTCCAGCTCCGGTTCGGCCTCGGGCTCCAGCAGCGCCTCCTCCTCCTCCGTCTCCTCCTCCACGCCGCTGTCGGCCTCGCGCTCCCACAAGCGCTCGGTGTCGGCGGTGTCCAACTACTCCACGCTGTCGCTGCCGCTGTACAACCAGCAGGTGGACGACTGCTGCATCATCCGGGTCAGCCTGGACGTGGAGAACGGAAACATGTACAAGAGCATCCTGGTGAGGAGGAGGGGACGACGTTACAGAACATTACAGTCCAGTATCAGAAATACGGAATCGTTTTTGTCGTAGTTTTCATCTGAGAATCTCTTCACTTTAACTCAACTTGTTAGACTAAAGCTTTATATTTAGTCAAGTAAAACTAAAACAATTCAGATGTGACTAAAAATAAGGAGTTAAACAGCGCCCTCTGGTGGACTTATTCAAACATCTTAACATTCTTGACTGTGTGTGTTATTGTTATCGGCCTTAATGTTTGAGATCGTTGTATCACCGTATTACACGCAGTATATTTTGAACTTCATGCTGACGGTTTGACTCTGTCGTGGTTTCAGGTGACGAGTCAAGACAAGACTCCGGCCGTCATCAGGAAGGCGATGATCAAACACAATCTGGAACGAGAGAAGACCGAGGAATACGAGCTGATGCAGAAAATCTCTGAGGACAAAGGTAAACGCTCAGAAAACTCACACAAAACACACAGAAAAAACACAGAAAACTCACAAAAGACACAGAAAACTCATAAAAAACACAGAAAACACACAGAAAAAACACAGAAAACTCACAAAAGACACAGAAAACTCATAAAAAACACAGAAAACACACAGAAAA
>JAPQRN010000027.1:2874221-2887946 GCA_037367275.1 Coranthus polyacanthus
AACACAGAAAACACACAGAAAAAACACAGAAAACACACAGAAAACACAGAAAAAACACAGAAAACTCACAAAAGACACAGAAAACTCACAAAAAACACAGAAAAAACACAGAAAACTCACAAAAAACACAGAAAACTCATAAAAAACACAGAAAACACACCAGAACCAGAACCAGGGCCAGGCTTGTCTTTTGCGTAGTTTTCATCTTGTTATATTGTTTTTCAGTTTGTTGTGTCTTTTATGAATAATTTAAGCCTTTAAACTGTAAAGAAATAGACATTTACCGTGATGATGATTGACTGATATGAAAACTAGTCTGAATACTTGTGTAAATGTCTCTTTTTTAAATAAAATAAATACAAGACGTTTAGATGAATCCATTTTAAGTCGAGTCTAAAACCTAAGAAAACCCTGAAGGGTCTGAAACCGAAGCTGTTGTGACCACGTGTCGTCTCTTCTTCTGTTTTATCTGTAGAGCTTCGGATCCCGGACAACGCCAACGTCTTCTACGCCATGAACTCCACTGCCAACTACGACTTCGTGCTGAAGAAGCGCGGCTCGCTCCGGCCGGTGCGGGCCAAGAACGTGGCCAGTTCGACGCTGCCTCGCATGAAACAGAAGGGACTGAAAATAGCTAAAGGGATTTTCTGAGGACTGATAACGCACCACTTCCTGCCGCTGCCGCCGCCATCCCCTTCACCCTCCTCCTCCTCCTCCTCCTCCTCCTCCTACTGCTGCTGCTGCTGCTCACCGGCCTCCTCGGATGAAGACGAAGAAGAAGAAGAAGAAGAAGAAGAGACATTTCAAAATGTGGAAACAGCAGCACTAGCACTTACAGCTGTGGCGTCACCGGAGCCTTCGCGGAGGCGGAGATCGTCGCAGAAAAGGAAGGTGGTTTGTGGGACAAAAGCGAAGAGCTGAACGGGTCGAAGCGTCCACACTCGCACCAGCCTCCGCTTGGTCTTTAATATCACGTGTGAGGATGTGTTACCGGGCGGAAAAGCAGATCCGTTTCATTTCCCGCCTCATTGCCTTTTTTTGTTTACAACATATGAATTCAGATTTTCTGTTCGAGTCTTCTGGCCAACAGGAGGATCTGTCACCTTTACAACCCGTCAAACAGATTTTAAAAAGCCCCGCGGTCTCGGCCAGGAAGTGTACATAAGCGAACAGTGCGAAGCCGCAGCGAGCGGCCGTTCGAATGTGTTTCTATTTTCAGGGAAGTTTTGTCGTGTCGTACTTCACTTCACCGCCTTCGCCGTCCGGCTCGTCCCGGGGGTTCCTGATGTCCACAGTGTTTTGTGTTCTTTTTCTGCAGCACTGAGAACCTTCCGCCGGGACTCGCGTCGGCGTTTCCTCTTTGCCGACGCCGACGTGGAAGGATCGTCTGCCGTGCGAGGGTTCAAACATGGTGTCAAATCCCAGCCACATGCCACTCTTCTCTTATGTTGTGTTTTTTAATGAATCGTAACCACTACACCGTGAAGGATGTGGCAGACCTTTAACGATCGCACTTGACCCGGAGACGATCCTGAGAAGAGAACGAACAACAACAAAAAAACTGAGTGTAAATAATATCACTGAAACGGACCATGAGATTTTGTTAATAGATTTGTCACGATATCAACACTTTGTTTTTCTTTGCTTTGTACATTTTTTTGCATCTCTCTGCTCTGATATGGTGCTGCTAATTATGATCTTTCTGTGTCGTCTTATTCCCGACCGCCAGCCGCCATGTTTGAAGACAGACGGACGGACAAACGGCAGAAACGGCGCTTTTTACGACGATTCAGTGCTGAACGTTTGCCGTTAAACTCACCCACCGTCACGGGGAAAAGAATAAGAATTGATGAAACATTAGGAGTCGTAAAAATGACAAAGGTCAGTGACAGATATTTGACTAAAACTGTTGCATTAAGCAGAACGTTTGACAGTCAAAACCTGAACAGTGCCCTCTGCTGGACAAGATGTGTAACAAACAAACTGAACTCTGACCTGTTTCTTGTTTCTGTTTCCATTTTCTGTTACGTATTGGCCAAAATATATGAAAAATAGAATATATCATTCAAATATAATATATAAAGTAAAAGAAGCTAAGATCAGCCAGGTTTTAAATTTACATCAACGTTTTACTTATTTGACAATGGGTTTAATCTTTGATGAAATAATTTCTAAAAGCATGAAATAATTATTTAAATAAAAAACACGTGGATTTGCTGATTTCTTGAAAAAACAAACTTAGTGATAGTAAAACTTCTAAAGGTCTATGACAGATTAAATGTAACATTAAACAGTTGATGCATAAACAGCGCCCTCTGCTGGACAAACTGCTCGTATTAAGCTCTAATGCGTTTTTTGTTTCTTCGTTGCCATGTTTTGTTACTTATTGGCCAAAATATTTGGAAAATAAAGTAAAGCCATCAAATATAATATGTAAAATAAAATAACAACTTAAAAAGTGCCAGATTTTTAGTTTAATAGAAGAAACGTTTTAAAATGTAAACTCAAAATGTTGACTTATTAATGTTTTATCTGTTTGAAAACGTGTCACACATACCAGGGTAAAGATTAAATAATTTCAGATGTTTGTTATATTGATTGAAACTAAAAGCCTTTAAAAGCATGAAATGATTCATTTATTTATTCGTTGAGTTTTCAGTGTTATGGACGATTCACAATTTGAACGATTTAACAGTTTCTTCTGAACTCAAGTTAAACGTGATTCAAATCTAGTTTCACTTTATTAAATCTATTTGCCGTATATGTGCAATATCCACAAAAAAACTAAATTAACAAAAAGCAGCACCTGCAACGCAAAAAAAGAAAGAATGACTGGAGAAACATATTCACAAGGAAGATATGACAGAAACAAACAGGATTTAAAATGTAGGCGTGTTTCACGACAATGAAAAAGCAAAAACTCGATTAATGAATAAAGTCCGTGTGATTTGAAGATGTGAAGATGCTGAACCTGAAGCGGCCGTTCTTCCAACATGGCGGCTGCTCCTTCATATCCGTCTCCAAACGTGCCATGACAGGCCTGTCGTCGCAGTCGAGCGTTTTCTCTCAGAGCCTGAAAGTCTGGAAACGACGAGTCCGCGATGAACGACTGCTCCTGAGGAAACGAACTCTTCTGTCAGACGGGAATCAAAAAACACCGAGGTCGTGAGTCCAAGGCCTTCATCTGTTTAAACCTACTTTCTGTACGTTTTCTGAAATTTCTGCCAAATTACAGCATCTTTTCCAAAATCCATCCAAGAAAATTGATTGTAATTGAAGTTAAAGGTACAATTTGTAATATTAAGATTCAAAAACTAACTCCAGATATCAACAGAGCTACCTTCAGAAGAACGTGAAGTTCCAAATTGTGGTAAAAATCCTTGTTTAAACCCACAATTTTACCAGGAACAAATAACCCAGAATTGTTTGAAAATATAAAAAACTGATGCTTTAGTTTTGCAAAATCCGCCCAAATCCTGTTTCAAATCCCTGACAGGAAGAATGTTGAGTTTCACGTCTGAATCCAGTTAAAAAACGTACTGGGTTTAAACAGTACTGGGTTAATTTGTGTAATTACAAATTGCCCCTTTAATTTCCCAAAGTGAGCGTCTAAACACTATTTCAAAGCCCTGAGAGGAAGAAAGTTTTATTTCAGTTCTGAAAAAAAAAAACTCCAACAACATAGAAACAGCCTGAAAATGTTTACACAAACCATAAAAGTGGACGAGGACACGACTCATGACGTAACAATGTGCTGTCACTTTCTTTTAAAGGAAAAATCCAACCTAAAGCACCTTGATGTTTAACAAAATCATTTAGTTTTCATTATTTCCTTGATTCCTGTGAATATCTGGGTGAAAAGTGGCATCACCTCCACGTGTTTCTGACTTTTTTAAGGGCTTCTTTTTGGACGGCACAGTTTCTCTTTGCCCTGCGGCATTCTGGGAAATGTAGGAAATCACTAGTTGAGGGAAAGCGGTTGGATTTTTCCTCGTCATATCACAAAACACTACATTCGTCTGCACGTCTTGCACTTGGACCATGTATTGCCTTTTTTTTCCACCTGCATGAAGTTCATAATTTTTTAAAAATGAAAAGGATTGGACTGAAAATGAAAAACCTGGGGAAGCAATATGGTGGCGAGCAGCGGGGGAGGGAGCCGGGGATTGTGGGACGTTGTTTGGCGTGAAGTCCTTCGCTGTTTAACACTGTGACCTTTTGACCCTTTCACTCCTGCCTGTCGTTTCTGATCGGCGCGTCGCGTCGAGCACTGTGAACAAAAAAAAAAAAGAAGAAAAAAAGAAGACAGAACTCGTCTCCCGCGGCGGCGTCTCGGTGAAACCCCGCCCCCTTTCGCTCATCTCGTCGTGGACTCGAGCAGCGACCGAAGGCAGCAGGCGTCGACCTTCATGTGCCAAAAATAACGTGAGAAAACAAACGAGTCCTCTGCCTTTCACAGTGAAAAAAATCAGTTTGTATGTTTACTGTTGTTGCATTTTTCAGAGTAAAACAAAAAAAAAACAAAAACAAACAAAAAAACAAAAAAAGGGGCGATCGCTAAGAAAAATCCAGCGTTGAGATTAAACCGTCCTCAAAAAGACGACGCGGATGAAGCTGTTGTAGAAACCGACGTTTGAAGGAACCAAGACGGGACCGTTTTCCTCGACTACTTAACGCGTCAAGCTGCCGTGACATAGAAAAGTATGAAAAGCAGTAAATCTGCAGCGACACAAACACTACAAACAACAAATATCTGTCGCTTTAAAGGAGTAGTTCACCATTTTGAGGAATGCTGTACATTGACGTCACCGTCTTGTTTTTAATCATGAAGAACGAGACCAATATTCTTCAATATTAAAGTCACAACCTTTGAAATCTGTGAAGACGAGAACAAAAACCTGCATCAAATCCACAAATAGTAGCGATAAAGCGAGAGAGATCGTCCTTATGTTGAGTTTGGATAAAACAAGCATTTTTAAAACTTTTCTTCGGTTTTATGGATTAAACCATGAATCAACTGATAAAAAACACACTGACAGATTAAACAGTGATGTGTTCTTGAAATTAGCGGTTTTCAAACTTTTCAGACGACAATAGCTACTTTTTTTTCCACCAAAACCTTGAAAAAGTATCTGGAGCTTTTAGCGAGTTGTAAAAACTGATCCAGAAGCTGAAATGCACATATTTTATTTAAATGACACGTCTGATGTGAAATAACATAAATAATAATTAGTGTGTTGTGTTTAAAAATATCAGATCGTTGAAAATGTGTTTTTATTACTTTTACTGTAAAAACATGACAAACAAATTTCAGATCATGTTTTTCTGTGACTTGTCAATTTGAGTAACTTTGTTTTTTCTGGTCATTTTACAACTTTTTGCACCACATGGACCTTCTTCAAGCAGCTTCCCAGAAAAAGGAGTTGATTTTCAGTTAAGAGAAAAGAGAAGCACTTTATTTTTTCCCACTTGACGTGAACGCATCGTCAGGAGTTACTGAGTGAAATCAGCCGCTGCGTTCAGGACCTTGACTTCAGAGCAGTATTTTTCGTTTTCCCGGGTGTCGTGTTTCTACAGCAGCTCCGTCTGTTCAGTTCGTGCGTGTGCTCGTGTTCCCTGCCCGGTCGGAGAACGTCAACGAGTGGAAGCGTGGACGTGAGCGTGACGTGGCGTGGCGTGGACGTGGACGTGAGCGTGAACGTGGCATGGACGTGGCGTGGACGTGGCGTGGACGTGGCGTGGACGTGAGCGTGAACGTGGCGTGAACGAGGCGTGGACGTGGCGTGGACGTGAGCGTGGACGTGGCGTGAACGTGGCGTGGACGTGGCGGCCCTGCGAGCGTTTGGTGTTGGACTGGTCTGTGTTCGTAGTTGACATGATGTACTCACCTTTGTGATTTGACCTGATTCTGTGCGAGTTTGAACAAAAACAAGGCTGCGTTTACAAGAAAAAAACCCATAAAAAAACAACCAAACGATCAAACTGGAAACCAGCTGGCGTGACGTGTGTGTTTATTATTTCTTTTGGGTTTCGTTCCCCTGATCTGTGCTCGGGTGCCATTTTCCATTTGAACAAGACTTTTTCTAACTGCAGTCTCTCTTGGTTTTACTTTTCCTACTTCTCCCATCGACACAAAACCTGTGTAGTTACAAACTGTCCTGATTATGTCTTTGGTTATTTATTGATTTGTATATAGAGATTTTGTTTTGCATTGTACATTCTCTCCTTTCTTGGCTATAGATTAATATATTCATGTATATACAAATAAACATTAAGTTTATAAAAGTAAAAGGCCTCTAATGTCGTTTTGTTTAAATGAATGACGCAGGACACAGCGACACTGACTTTGTGAACGAATGTGAGGAGAGAAGGACTTTGAAAACAGAAGAATGAAGAAGGATCCTGACACTGAGCGACTGAAAAAGTCACCTTTAATCCAGCAGATACATCCTATGAGCCAGATTAACATCTCAGTTACCTTTTACTCCACTTCATTTGTGTGACAGCCTCAGTTTTCACATTCATGTTAGTCTATGAACATGAAATAAAAATCAGTCTGATTAATTATGATAGATTATTAGAGATTATACTTCCCAATACAGTAGTGTCTATTATCCTGGAAGAGTATTTTGATGCTATACTTTGTAAGGTTTTGAATGTAGGGCCTCTATTTGTAACAGAGTATTACGGAGTATTACACTGTGGTATTTGTACTTTTACTTTAGTAGAAAACCTGGGTACCTCCTCCACCACTGGAGCCAGTGAAGAGACGCTAATACAGGAGAAATATGATCTCTCCAACAAGTAATATTTGGCTATAATAAGTAGAAAAGACAAGAAAAGAGTTCAAACTGGACAGATGACACAAAAAGAAACGGCTTTCTTCAGAGAATTCATTTATTAACATTATTTATGCCCTAAGGGGAATTAAATGTCCTTTAGTAAATAACAGTACATTATTTACAGAATAGTAGAATACCTTATATTATACTCTATATTATAAGGATTGGTGGAGCAGCTCTAAGATTTTCAATGTAAACATAGATTTATTTTTATAATTTTCTATTTTTTACATTTACTGCTACGAAGTGACGGGTTTTTGTAAATGACAGACGTCTCTGAATCCAAATAATGAAGAGGAACAAATCATGAATACAAATCATAAATACAAATCATGAATACAAATCAGGAATGGATGGATGGATGGATGGATGGATGGATATTTATAGATAAGCCTACGTCATCTCTCGGCGACAGGTGGTTCCTCTCGCTTGCGCCTGCGCAGTAGAGCAGAGCTTTGTTATTTGATTTCAGTATGGCGCTTAGCAAAACGTTTGGACAAAAACCGGTGAAATTTCAGCTCGAGGAGGATGGGGACTTTTACATGATCGGGTCGGAGGTACGCATTTCACGGGTTTAATAAGCTGTTAGTGTAATACAGCATTTATACAGCAGAAATGTGTCGTTTTATTCTCGCCGGGACGCTGGTTTGCTAACGGCTAGTGAGCTAGCGGTGCTAACAGAAAGGGAAGACGCGTTTAAGAAAGTGTCATTCATTTGCTTTAGGGGTTATTTTAATTCACCCGAGAAGAACCGCGACGCTAAAATATATCCATCGATTTACTAATACCATGAAATGAGGTTTGACCTTCAAACTACCGCGATGTATTTGTTCGCTGATTGTCGTCTGAGCTAAACCGGGGCTAACTCAGTTTAATACATGAGAAGATGAACCGACGAAATGACTGTAACCTTCACCCGAGGTTAGCTTTTTATCCTTATATTTAATGATATTTTTTACAGTGAATGATAACCCAGTTTTATCATCACTGTGGTTCAGTGGTTCAGCTCAGTTAGAGTTAGACTTATGAAGGTTAATTGTGATGTGAGGAGGTCGTTTGTTATGAAGACATCGCGTCTTGAATGATTGGTTCTGGTCTCAGATCTAGTTCTAGTCCAAAACTAGATCTAGTTCTAGTCCAAAACTAGATCTAGTTCTAGTCCAAAACCCCTCGTGTATGCAGAGATACGTTTGGGATATGTGATATGATATGTCTTATCACTTATAAGACTTATCATGTCTTATACATATATAATGATAAGTCTTATTTGCAACATGGACGTTTGAAGACAAAAACACAACACACAAAAAAATCCTAAAAATTCAAAATCGATCAAGACTAAACTATTACCATCATCTGTAGCATCTAAAACACAAGCCAGACAATATGATAACATCAGTTGAAGCCTGTTTGAGTGTTTCATTTACAAATCAGTGTCTCCTTAAAAGGCTCCATTCTTTCAGTTTTTTAATTACCTTGTAAACAACAAATGGAGAAAATATTTGTCAGATTTAGTCACAGCTCTATAGCAACTGTTTTTAATACATCACATCATAAGATTTTGTAAGGAGGTATCTTTTAATGTCAAACATTGATATGAAGCACGGACCTTTCTGACCTTTGAGTGACTCTGTGTGTGTTTAGGTGGGAAACTACCTCCGTATGTTCAGAGGCTCCTTGTATAAGAGATACCCGTCATTATGGAGGAAACTGGCTTCAGTGGAAGAACGGAAGAAAATCGTGGAGTCGTCACACGGTCAGTACAGTAGAGTTCATTCTGGAGATGAGTCTGCAGAATAAGATCGTTTCTGGTCTGGTTGTTAAATCCTCCCCTCTTGGTTTTTGTCCTTCAGATCACGGCTACACCCAGCTGGCCACCAGTGTGACTCTGCTGAAGGCCTCGGAGGTCGAGGAGATCCTGGAAGGAAACGATGAGAAGTACAAAGCAGTGTCCATCAGCACAGAGCCTCCCGCATACATCAGGTACAAACACTACGACTGCCTCCCGGCGCCTGTTTCACCACGATTCACATCTAAACGGATCCGTTTTATTGATAAAGATGACCTGAGTTATGTAGCAGAGATCCAGTCGTGCATTTATTTGCTGCGTCTCAACACTTTTTCGTGACTAAAGGCTTTTTTTTGAACATCAAAGGATCAGATCAGGGATTTTCTGTCCTTTTTATTGTCAACAAATCCTGTGGAGAGACTTAACACCAGGAACCAATTCATTCTACAAACGTGTCGTCGTATCTGACAGCATTATCAGCTGTTTATTGGTTTTGGACTAGTCCTAGGACAGTGACAATCTGCCGCTGTTCATTTGCTGAAAGCTCTTAAGATTCATTACTAAAATGATAAATGCTGTACAAATGTAACACAATGAGCTTCTGTTTAACAGTATATAAGTCGTATTAACATGATTCAAACCGAAATGTGTTTCTATTGAAACCGGTTTAATGTATTTAGGTTGAAAAGTTTCAGAATACAAACAGTGTTTCTGAGGAGATCCCTGGGACTTTTTCATTAGTTTGTTGTTTGTAGTTGTAGGTTTGACTTCTGATGATTTGATTCACACTGCAGTTTCTGAGATAAACTAATACCAGGTTCAAACTACTTCACACATGACTGACTTTTTCACGTTTGTGTGTTTTCCAGGGAACAGAAGGCGAAGAGGAACAGTCAGTGGGTTCCCACTCTGCCCAACAGCTCTCACCACCTGGATGCCGTGCCCTGCTCCACCACCATCAACCGCAGCCGACTGGGCCGCGACAAGAAGAGGACCTTCCCACTGTGGTGAGGACCAGATTAGCACAACAGATGTTCAGAACTAGAAATCCTCATTTTTGCTCTGTCGTTATTATAAATTCCTCAGTCTGTAAGTGAGTTCCTGTGTTTGTCTGGCTCAGCTTTGACGACCACGACCCAGCAGTCATCCATGAGAACGCCACCCAGGCTGAAGTCCTGGTTCCGATCCGTCTGGACATGGAGATCGAGGGCCAGAAGCTCAGAGATGCTTTCACCTGGAATATGAACGGTAAAATCCCCATCATCACCGTCTGTCACCTGATTTATATCACAATGTGTGAGCTTCGTGTTCTTCACTCACTTCCACACCGATGGCATTAGTGTTCGTAGCTGTGTATTTACTGTGTTGTTATTGTGCAGCTCATCTGTATAAAGAACGGAATCCGATATATTTGAGGGTGTCACTGGTTAAGGTGGATCAAGCTGAAAACCGGTCATTACCAGATACGTCATTATCAGACTTTGGTGCTGTTTTATTTAAAACTAGTGTTCCCTTCTGTTTCCTAAAGAAGAAACATGTCGCCCAGAGCAACAATGAGGCTCAGTGATGTGTTTTTTATCATTTTACAGACAACAGTGGATGAATAAGAATAATCAGTTTACACAAACACAGACAGCACTGTTTGTAGGATGAATTCATTGCCGATGTTAGTCTTCTTTTTGGCACCTTTAGGACTGAATGAGTAACCGTGTCTGGTTGTGACCTTTACAGAGAAGCTGATGACGCCTGAGATGTTCGCCGAGATCCTGTGCGACGACCTGGACCTCAACCCGTTGGCCTTTGTCCCGGCCATCGCCTCCGCCATCCGACAGCAGATCGAGTCGTACCCGACAGACAGCATCCTGGAGGACCAGACGGACCAGAGGGTCATCATTAAGGTGAACCGTCTGAACTGCAGCTGCTCTTCACCAGATTTCACACACACACCATTATTCATCAGTCGTGTTTTCCACCTGTTCGTCCCGTGCAGTTGAACATCCACGTGGGGAACATCTCTCTGGTGGACCAGTTCGAGTGGGACATGTCTGAGAGGGAGAACTCTCCGGAGAAGTTTGCTCTGAAGCTGTGCTCTGAGCTCGGTTTAGGCGGAGAGTTCGTCACCACCATCGCTTACAGCATCCGAGGTCAGCTGAGCTGGCACCAGAGGACGTACGCCTTCAGGTACAGACACTGGACTTTCTGCATCCTAGACTCTTTTTTTATACCAGAGGGACTCACGCATCGAGCCACTACGTGTCCCCGGTGTTCAGCTAACGTTGTATCTTGTGCAGCTGTTTTTCTCGTTTGGCTAAGTTTCATTCAAGGGAAGTCTGAAGCGAGGACTGACCATTTAGAGGTAGAACCTTCCAAAGAGCTGTAATAATAACATGTTTAACATCAAATTAAAATGAAATAAAACATTGAAACATTTTAGCTGACAATAAACTAAATAATCCAGATAAATGAATAAATAAAGCAGGTGTCTGAGTTGATTGAACATCTGGTTTTCTGGACTCAAACATCTTATTGTAGATAAATAATATTGTGACACTTTCAGGACTTTTCTAACGAACAGTGTCTGCAAAACAAGCCTAGTTGAACTGGTTGCTGTGATAAAACATCAGGTGAAGTTTTGCTCTCGAGGCCTGTCACGTTGGGATGTTGTTTTGTCTTAATTTATGGCGTGACTTTCATCTGATGCACAGACGTAAAAACAAAGTTCAGGGTTGTTTCGTGGGTTGTTGTTCCTTTGCTCCTCACGCTTGTTGTTTCCACACGGTTCGTTTATGTTTCCGCTGAGTTAAAGTTTCCTAAAATACCATCAGCGACTGGACGGTGGTTTTCTTTTATGATGGAGTGTTGTTGTGTTTTCATGCTTGCATTGCTTGGCTCAGCTGTCAATCACTACGACACATGTTTTAGTTAAAGGACGTAGTATTTACTTGGTCAGGTCCCCGTCTTTGAAGCTTTAAATCCAGTTTGCATGCCTCGGGACTCAGATCCATATCTGGTTTCATGTGCTGAAGTCTGGGATCAGGAGAACGTTCATCTTTTCAAAAACATCAGAGCTGAGTCGGATTCGAAGCTTTCGGCTGCAGCAGGAACACGACTCCGAGCGTTACCGCGAACTGAACTAAATGTGACTGAAGCGTTGGTGTTGTTTTGCAGTGAGAACCCGCTGCCCACTGTGGAAATAGCCATTAGAAACACAGGCGATGCTGACCAGTGGTGCCCCCTGCTGGAGACGCTGACAGACGCAGAGATGGAGAAGAAGATCAGAGACCAGGACAGAAACACAAGGTGAGCATCAGCTTGTACCTCAGTCCACTAGAGCTTTAAGAACCAGAAGAATTCCATCAGTAACTACTTTTATAGTCGGCCGTTTTAGAAGAATCATCAAACGGCTTCGCAGGTTTTTAGACGCGTTGATATTTTCACCTCATGTCAGTGTTTGTCTTAAGATGAGTGAATGTCAAAAGACGCATCAGAATGAACATAGAAACAGTGAGAGTTCTACGTGCTGGTAAACACAGTTAAATGAAAGATAAGATGGCATCTGGAATGACCTGCCAACCAGCGGTCAGTGTTTGAATGAACCTTTATGTGACAGATGCTCAACGTGTCAAGTCCGCCGCCGTTAAAAGTTTGAGAAGTTACGGTAGCGGCGAAAATAGACGTTTGAGAACTGAAACGGTTGATGTGAAATGTCAAGTAAAGTGCTACGATTTAAAATGTCATGATGAAATTCTGGAATATTCAGAAGATCAGCATTCAGAAGGACCGTGACCTCTAAAGAGAGTTTGAACATGAGGAAATGAACCAAGTGATGAACCAACCTTTAAAAGGTCATGATCGTCTTGGCGTTTTACTTCAATTCTTTCAGTTCTCAGCGACGTCCGCTACCGTCGCTTCTCGAATAAATACTTTTATCTGCTGCTGACTGGACCAGGACTTCTCGACCCGGATATCAGTTGTTAAAGGAGTTTAGTTCATTCATATGAAGTTGTCCTGAAGAGAAAACATCACTGTTTACTGTGTTTGCTGCTCCTTAAACCAAACCAAAACTCAGCAACTGAATCCTTCAAAATATCCACTATTTTTCTGACTTGAGCGTCGTCTTTGTGTTTTCTCCGCAGGCGAATGAGGCGACTGGCGAACACGGCGCCTGCGTGGTAGGTGACGGCGACGACGATGACAACGGAGCGGCGGCGGCAGCAGTAGGGGGCGCTGTTCGTCCGGTTGAGGTATTACCACCATCGGCTACAAAGACGCTCCTCCATTCGGTCTGGACGTGTTTGTGCTCGGCCTCAGCCTTGGTCCGCCGTACACCGTGTTATTTTTTATTATTATTAATATTAATATTCAGTTCTGTTTGGCGACGCCTCGGTAGAAAATGTTCCTCCTTCGTGTTTCCCTTTCGTCCCTGGATGTGGAGAAGCTCCGTTTTGACCACTGACTCTGTTTTCCTGACACACAGGGACTAAAACACACCAGTCTCAGATAATATATTGTTTTGTTGTATTTGTTGTCTTTTTGTACATTTTAATAATTCTTACAAAATAAAAAAAAAACTAAGTGAATGAGCTTTATTTGTTTTTTATGTTGCATCGTTTCCACATGAATCTAACATCTGTATGTGTTTCCAGACACGTGCTCGGTTCTACTTTTCATTCATTCTTCACTTTGTTTCCTTCGCAGCTGCTTCGTGTGTTTAGTCGTCGCGGTCTTAGACATTTGTTTGTTGTTGTTTTGCCGTTCGGTTTCCGTTTGACCCACAAACACGGCGGGTCAAAGTGCAGGTTGTGAACAACGGGGCTGATGGGATTTCAGGCAGTCGAGAGTTTTGAGATAAAAATACTCCTTTCGCTTCTTCCTCCAACTTCTTCAAACTAGCATCGACACTGTCTTTAACGGTTCACATTATTTATGTGTTTTTCCACATCTTTAATAAGACGTCTGTGTTTTATGTTTTACAAAATGTTATGTTTTTCTATGAATTGCTCATATTCTTATGTATGATGTGCTATAATCTTATGTAACAACTATGAGATTGTTACGGTAGTTAACGTACACTGATAGTTAACGTACACTGAT
>JAPQRN010000027.1:2901719-2911751 GCA_037367275.1 Coranthus polyacanthus
AAAAAAGAGCAATTTAGTGGTTGTTTATCTCCACCTTGAAACACATCAGATCTTTCACGTTCTGGGATTTATTTCTCATGTTGTTGTACTATTGTGGTGTTTAAGTATTTTTCTAAAAGAAATAAAATTTTCTGATTTATGAGGCTTTAAAAATAAAAATATAAAATCATATTTCCAAAGCATGTAGCTGACGTATGACAGACCTGAGTGTGTACATCGTCTTCACAGGTTTGGCTCAAACTGTGATAACTTCTTGACTTCCACTCACATTAGTGACGATCTCGTTGGTCTCCGTGTTGGCTGGAGGCGGAGGCGGCGGCGGCGGAGAGGGCAGGACCTGTGGATGAGCTCCGTACAGATACTGGATGCCTTGCTTGTCGTCCTCGCTCAGCCTCAGCGGGTAGGAGAAGGAGTAGTATGCGGACATGATGGCTCCGGGTTCGCGGGAGTGCTGCAGGCCCAGGACGTGCCCGAACTCATGGGCGGCGACCTGCAGAAGGTCTGTGCCTGCAGGGGGGGTAGAGAAACCTCTGATGAAACCTCTGATGAAGCTCAGGGAAGCCATGTCTGCTCCAAACAGCACATGAAACATGTTGAGAACGTTTGTTTTGACCTGCTTGCGGAGGCAGATCTTTTTATAAAACAGCTCCTCACCACTTCTCCACGTTGACTCATACTCTGAGGCCTCCTTTAAACCCATTCAAACCCTTTCACTACTCACTATGAATTCCCTCCAGGCCTCAGTTCGTCCGACTACTTTATTTAGATGATGTGAAAAGTAGAGGAGAATATGTAGGAAATGTGTTAGAATAGATCTTTATTGTCCATAGACGTGGAGTAAAAACAAGGAAACAACCAGCAGTTGATCAAATAAACACCTAAAAGCAGATCAGAAAACATGTCAACAGTTGAATGGTTGAATTGAGGACGTTCGCTTGAGATGAAGGACTTCTTCAGAACATTTTGGGTTCTCATTGTGTCTGGTGTTCACTAAGACTAATGACATTATTTTCTGAAAGTATGAAGCTAATCGGAGACGGTCGGTCAGGAACATTTTCTGAAATCTGGTGATTTGAGGTGGAATAATAAACAATAAAATGTTCATGTTTAACAAATCCCCAGAAATCCTACAAATGTGATGTGGTTTGAGATTTCATGTCGAGTGTAATGTATGGACTGTAGATGATGTTTGAAATGTCTGGTGTGATGTGAAGGAGAGCAGCTCATCCCTGATTCTCAACACATCACCTGCTGGTTTTTAACGTGACCCTGTTGGTCTGTGATGTTTTCACTACGTTAACGTTCATTTCATCCAAACGTGGTCACGTCTGTTTGCAAAAAAACAAGATGTTGAAGGTCAAAAAGCCAGAGTCGAGGCTTCAAAACAACACTGCACACTTTCATGTACAGTCTGGTTTGAATCCATTTCACCAAACACTGTCAGCTCTTTTCTGTCTGGTGTTTCAGGCGTGTGTTTTTTGGACGTTTTGGTGCTTCCTTCTGTTTTCTCCTCGTCCTGTCAGCTCTTCAACTCACCCATGTGGTTTCCGAGGGTCCACGACTCGTCGTAATCGAAGTGGATGTCGCCCTGTCGGTGCGTTTTGGGGAAAAAAGCGTGAGCGAGGATCCCCCCGGGGCCGTCGAAGGGAAGGTTGTCTCCGTGCCAGTACCTACAGGTGAGTAAAACAAACACACTTCACAAAACAGCTTCAGATGAAAAGAACTACGCCTGGTATCGATAATTACAACACTTTTCAACAAGTCCATCACTAACTGTAATCGTGAGACTCTGTTGAAGCAGAACGTCCTGCAGAAGCAGAAGAAAGAATAATGGAACAAAAAGAAAAACTACAGTTTCAAACTTTCCTTAAATTCTTTCCTTTACTTTCCGTCAGTTGATAAATTAACTTCAAACTTATTTTATTTTTCAGCTCATATTTCATCTGTTAAACGTTCCATATTTTCCATCATCATCTTTTTTTTGTCCTTCTATGGTTTAAGTTGAACAGTGATGAGCTCTGCTGACGTCTCTTCAGTCGTTTTGAAGTGAGTTCATGCATCAGAGCAAACACAAGGCGACGTGGAAACATAAATCAGAATCATGATTAAAACAAAAAAAACAACACAAATGTCTGCAGGAAAAAATCAACCGAGCTGCGTGAATGAAGTCATTCCAGAGACGACACAGATCCTCCTTCAAACCTTTTCGTTTTCTTTGAGTTTATGTGTTTGATTTTCCTTCGTCTTCTATCTCTCGACTCAATCTTTGCGTCTCTGTGAGGCCTTTTGTGGTTAAAGATCACTGTCAAACAGAAGTTAGACGTGTGTCTCCTGCATCAGGACGTGAAGTTTAAAGAGGAAAAAACACTGATTATGATGTTTTTTGTCTCGTCTTTTACGTCATTTGTCTTGTTGTTTTTGTCGTCTTCTACGTCTGAGGCGTCTTCTCTACATTTCACATGACTTTGTTGAGGTTAACATTGAAAACACTCTTCTTCTATCTTCTTCAAATATATTATTCTTATATATTTGACCCTAAGTCTGGGAAAGGCAGGTCTACACGTTCAGATGTTAAATGTAACAGAACGATCTCAGTCAGTTTCACTGAAGCATGTTTCTTATTTATTTAACGCTGGTATCGGATCAGTACTCTGGATCGGTGTCTGTATGAATATAAATACATAAATAAAATGTCTAAATCCGGGTGAAGTCGGATCAGTGCATGATTCTCGCGCTGCTGGGCTCATGATGCTGTTTTATTGTTTCGAGGTCAGGTGAGCCCACCTGGTGAAGTCGATGCGGATGTCTGCCTTCCCGCTGTGGATCTCGGTGAAGGTGAGCGGGGTGACGTCGCTCCAGATTTTCAGCGCTTCCCTGAAGACGCGGCGAACCTTCTCCTCGCCCATCTGCCAGGGAAACCGGACGATCCTGCGGGAGAAACATGCAGGTATCAAACACAGAGGATGTACGGCAGCAGACGAGACCACCGGCCTCGCCTCTCATCTGATATGAGGTGTGCTGTTTCTGACGCCTCCAGGCTCTCCTCCATTTCCTCTTAGATAAAACCACCCAGTGTGATAATTACAAAAAAAACAAGCCTCACACTCATGATTTATGTTCACGACCGACAAAATTCAGAATCATTTACACCTCAAATAAGGACTGAATCCTGCAGAAGTTGTTTCTCAGTGACATGAGTCAACGTGAGCTGTTTGTTGGGTTTGACATTAGAGATGGAATCTAATATGTTTTTGAAACCAGAAACGCTGGCGTCTGTTAATGCTACAGGCTGGAGTCATCATCTTTTACGGTTTCTGGAGGCTGCAGAGTGTGCTGTAGTAGAACTCGCCTCCACTATAAAAAGGAGCTGTTTGTTAAAAACTAATGTTTCCTAAAGAAGAAACGCGTCACCCGGTGCAACGACGAGGCTCAGTGATGTGTTTGAATGGTTTTCAGATGAGAATACTGACTACACTGTTTGAAGAGTGGATTCAGCGCTGCCGTTGGTCTGTACAGAGGATCTGTTGACTATGTTTCACCAACACTAGAAGGTGGAGTGAATTGGGTTAAATGTGGAGATAATGACGCACATGTTCAGACGTTGACGCTGCTTCACTCACATGAAAAATGACAGAAATGAGGTGTTTGTTAGTGACGTGTTGAGTTTCCAGGAGGTAGAAAAACTAAACTGGTCTGTGCAGAATGCTGCCTTTTTATTGGAGACTGTAGGAGATAAAACCCAAAATAAATCCAAGATTCAAGATGTTTTGAAGATTCATTTCAGTTCTTTAAGTTCATCTGTTAATTCAAGCTTCGAGTAGTAGTAGTTTTATTCCACCCTGTCTTATCTCACTCTGCGTCACTTGTATTCAAATATTTTCAGCTTAGTTTACGAGAGTTAAATCACTGCCGTCAGCTCTCTCTGTGCGGCGTCCAGACCTTCAAACTGCTGGTTTACTGTAAATAAATCATCCAGAACATGAAGGTAAACACATCATGGAAGCTCCACTCGTTCATATGTGAGTGGTTCTGAAGGTACCGTGGCCCTGTGGAGTCTGACAGTCGTGACCCTGGTTAACCACATCGCTCTGTCAGGTAGCTTTATTGGTCCCATCCAGAAGAATCTCATTAGCCCGAAGGCCTCCCCCTTCCCTCTCCGTGTCTCTGTCTTAATATACTGTTACGTTAAAGAATGACTACAATGAAGGAGACCCCAGGAGTCACAGACTCAGAGGCAGACTTCCAGACACTCAGCGGAGCCAGGTTCTCACATGAAAGAAAACCAACTCCCCTTTTTTCAGAATTAGAATTTCAGGTCTTAATTTTGGACATAAGCCCTTTATTATGTCCACAGAGGACATTGGGTGGTTTTGACAGAACCAGAACCAGCTCCGCTCAGGGTTTCACGTACTGGTTTGTAGACGAACAACACGTTGAGGAGCTTCAGTCTGTGTTCACTTAAAATGTGGCTTTGACGATGATGAACCAGAGACGAAACCTGATGTGTCGTCATCTTCCTTCAGGTCCAGTCTCACCGTGACGAGAACTGGATGATACGATGAAAAATATTATGATATAAATGTTCCCGTCGGCTGATATCGACGATTATCCTGATTAATGTCAAATCATTGTTTCTGTCCATTTTCAAAGGCTGATGTTTGAGTGAAAGTTGAAGAAACCAGACGGTGAGATGTGGTTTTCAGTTATTTGTAAAAGAAGCAACGAGATGAAAATGACATAATGTCAAACTATCCATAAAACATGTAGGAGATTCTAAGTTTGAGTTGATTATTTCCCTCATAGTTAATAGTTAGATTAAGATGGCGTTAACGGTCTGTCTCTGGTGTAGATGGTACCTGTAGGTCAGGTCCGTCTTCTCCAAGCGGCCTCCGTACAGGACGAAGCGTCTCTGCCGCTGGCGCCTCCTGCTGTGCGCCTCCTTGTGGGCGGGGAAGTCCGGGACGCCGCAGCGAGGCCGGTTCCACGCGTTGGTGCCGTTGACCGGAAAACCCACCTCCTTCACCAAGTCCTGAACGTGAGCAGCTTTTCCCCTCTTCTTCACGTCAGGAGACTTCTCAGACACCTGGAATCACAGACCAGAGGATTAGAGTTTATGAACAGATGGAACGGAAACAACAGCCGTGTAAGACTAGTGATTTGAAACATCGACGAGGCCCGGTGATGTGGTTTTAACTCTCTGTAGATCTCATCATCTCAGCTTCTTTTCCATGGCAACAGCAGCTAAGGCTTGTGGGTATTGTAGTTTCTAATGTCAGTATTTAGAGGGAGTAGATTTTAAAACAGCTACAAATAAAAGCAATTTCTAAGAAAATATTGATACACTTGAGCATCGTGATGTTTTCTGACACTGTATCCGTGTATTGATTTTGAACTGATCCATCGTGAGAACAGATGACGCACTGTTTCAGTCAAAGGACAGTGTCCGTCAGAGGTCAGAGGTCAGGGTTGAAGGGTTACGTTAGAGAGAAGCTGTGGGAAAAATTCAAAGGAGCCGTCGACGGAGGTCATTTTTCTCATCTCCTCACGATATCGATAGCGTCTTTTCCCACAGGTTGTTGTGAGCAGCAGCGGAAAAAGGAAATGTGCGTAATTTAGCGATAGGAGGAGAACACCCAGCGCTGCAGATGTGGTTTGGTTAAGACGGCGTGGCCTGAGTCAGACGAGGAGGTGCAGATGGGACGGCGCTCGCTCTCCTCTGTAATTTGCTCCTGTGGAAATGAGCAGAGCCATTTCCTGTGGATCTGGCAGGGGGGGTATTAACGATAATGGGACACTCTGGGACCGACTGTCTCTTCAACTGGGACAAAACCACGAGGCTGGCTGACCCGATTATGAGTGTGTGGCGTCATTAACCTCAGAGTTCAACACGAATTAAAAAGATGCTGATTTATATCAGACCGCGGTGATAAAAGAGACGCCTGTGACTGCAAACGAGTTGGGATGTTACCCTGTTTATAACAAAACCAACCTGACCCAATTCACAGCAGACAGAAGAAGTGAATCTGTGCATAAATGAAGGTTCTGGACCATGTTTGCTGCTGGTTCCACATCACCTTAAATCATCTTGAGAAGGTAAACCAACCATTTCCAACAGATATGTGTTGATGAATCACAACACTGTGTTATTAACAACAGATACATGTGAAATACCTACAAATGAGACTAAATCAAAGCATAGGTGGAGGTAAGAGAACGTACGCGGTCTTTCATTCTAGATTTGGACGTATCAGCACAGTACAGGGTTTTCCTTTGGTTTTCAGAAGGTTCCGGTGCTGTTTGGGTTCTAGCATTTCCCTGAGTTTGTGGAAAACCTCAGTGCATTACCTTCATACTAGAAAATGTCATGTTTTTCCATGAAAATATATAATTTAGAATCATCATATTTTTGTTACCATATCTGTGTACAAAAAGTTGGAAAAACATCCAAAAAGCTTTAAAACAGAAGTTTCTGAAAAGCTCTATGGTCTCAACACATACTCCTGAAGTCCACGTTTCATTATCCCCACATGGATTTTCCACAAGGAGCAGTAGAAGCCACTGAAGGCGACCAACTCCATCTTGAAGGTTATGAATGGAGGTTTACTGCGGTGTACAGTCTACGTAACGAGCCGCATCATGCAGAACTAAACCCATGAGCCAGAAACCATTGTGCCAACACGCCCCAGCGAGCAGCGTTCAGTTCAGATCGCGACCGCCATCTTTGAGTCTGGCGTCCAGCTCTAGTCACACATCACAGACACTTTTCAGCCACGACTAAAACCTTTTTAATGACTTTTTTTTGCACAGAAATCTTTCAAATATCATATGAAAGCCCGACCCAGATCCATCCACGGATCATCTTCTGAACAAAGTGCAGCGTGAGTGAAATCAGCCTGATGTTTGTGTTGTGTTTAATTGAGGCTGAGCTCTGCAGGACTCGGCAGCGTCGTTGTTGTAGGTTATGGGGAACAAAACCCAGCAGGATTCGAGGAATGTGCTCCAGACTGCAGAAACCCGGTGACTGATGGGTCTGGATCACAGAACAAACAGTACACACCTCCCCTCCGCCCCCAACACTTTGTTTAAAGGAGATTTGAGCTGCTTATTTTGTTGCACAAAGCACTTATTCATGTCCGAGGGGGAGTTTCTGCTGCTGTCCTACAGTTTTCCATAAATGGCTTGTTAGTGTTGTTATGAATGAGCTAAAAGTGCTTCGGCTCCAAACTGACGTCCCATCAGCTTTCAGAGGCGTCCCAATGTTCAAGTGCTTCGAGCTAAATGTCTGCGGTTTGTTCAAACTGAAATATATTGTCAAGTCACTGATGAGGCTCTTATTAGAGATTCTTCTGACGTTGACGATCCGCTGGCTTTTCTTCCAGGTTTGGCTTTCGGTCAAATATTTTACAAACTACTACATGGATCAGAGATGCTCTCAAGTCCAAGTCAAGTCCTTTATGGTTTTAATTAATGTTCTATCATCTGCTGCAGGACATCTGGTCTACAGATAAGGACATATTGTTATCTGTAAGGAATTCAAAGCATGTCCTGTGTCATCATCACCTTCTATCTATTATTGAGGCGCCATCTGAGATCGTGATTGATCTTAATTCCTCATATGATCAGCTTTTCAGAGGGATCATACAGATCGTGTTATCGTTGAAACATGTTAACGTGGAACAGTCTGGTTCCACAGTAGATCGATCGATGGACAGATGATGGGGTGGATTTCCTTCAAACTGTGCAGACGTTCATGCTTCTTGGTGGATAAATCCCAGAGACTTTGGTGATCGTCTGACTTTTCCTTTAGCGCCACCGTGAGGTTCACGTTGTACGTGTCACGTGTAACTCTAATGTAACTGTAAACTGATTTGTAACTGTCTGTAACTTAGAATTACATTTATTTTGTAATTAAATTATCTTTGCCACAAGTGTTTGACGACCAAAAAGCGTTCGTATATATCCGTGTCGGGAATCTTTTAATCCACCTATTGGCGCCAGAAGTCCCGTAAGGTCCAGCCCTATTGTTTGTCTGTGAAGAAATGACGAATGTTTAACAAATGTGACGCCCTGAACTCAGCATGGAGACATTTGACGACCTGAGGAGGATTTAATGCTCCACAGCTGAGGTCACATATATCGCGTTGATGGATGCGTCCACTTCTCTTCTTTGCTGAGAGTTTTTCAGCACAATAATGACTCCTTTCTCTTTTGCTCTTGACAGACAGGAGTCATTATTCTCACAGCCGTAAGAGGTCTTCGTCAGGAAGACGTAAACACGGGGTTGTTTTAGGAATCTGAGCGAGCGGCGGTCTCCGGCCTCCGGCAGCCTCGCTCGCTGTCGTCTGCAGTCTTTGTTGAGGATTCGAACCGTCAAACACAAGCCGACCTCTGACCCCCAAACACGAGAGTTCAGACTGCGCCGCCCCACGCCTGATATCAATCAGCGTCGGCTTGCGCGGTCGTAAAACGTTTCTAAATCTAAAGTGGTGGGTGCACAAGGTCCGCGTCTGTCTTTTCAAAGAGGGAGAAGGAAAAAAAACCAACATGTGATTAAAGGACTGAAACCCTCCCCTGCTAGTGTGTCAAATGGATTGTTTGACCTGTCTGACCCCGCAGTCGTGTAAAAACCTAAACGGGTTTGATTCCCAACGGTTTCACATCAAAGTTCAAGGTTAAACCCAAACAACAGCATTAGCTGGAAACAGAATAACCTCCGACAGCTTCAAGTGTTTTCAGTCTATTTGTATTTTTTCCTTTAATGAGATATAAACTGAAGATGTTTTTCTGCCAGATGACTCAGCTGCTCACGCAGATGTTTTGTGTCGGCGCTCGCGTGTTCACGTGTAATTTCAGAGGAGACAATGGAAATCCTGTCAGCAGACGCTGTGACGATGAAGAAAAAAAAAAAAACAGCCTCAGGACAATTAGACTGTCACTTTCTGCTGAGAGTGCAAGAAGCTGGTGATGAGACATGAAATACCTGAAAAGCCCGGAGGCTTCGTGGATGCTCCTTCATCCTGGGAGCATGTGAGGGGGTTAGCGACGAGGACGGCGGCGGCGGCGAGGGAGGGGGGCGATCATTACAAGTATGGACACATCGAGCTTCTAGTTGCAGCGATGACAAGATGCGGCGCAGGGGATCTGACAGCGGTATTCACAGAGCGCAGGAAACATGTCTGAACACGGGGCGTCTCGACAACGTCTCCAGTCTGACAACAAACCCACCACCACCGCTGCAGCTCCACATGAACGAGAACCTGCAGGGAGTCCAGCTTCAGGTCCACATTCACACAAACTACTGATCCAACTTAAACACTGAGGTAGAAACCAGTTAGTGCGTCTTCTTAATGACTGTGTTTGCTTCCCTTTCGCCTTTAAAGGAGCCATAAAATATTCAGAAAACACCTACAATTATCATTAGTGTTTAGAATCAAGAGTTTGACGTTACGTCAAAGATGTCGCTAGATGTTACACATTGAACCTTTAATTCTGCAGCAGCAAATAGCTGGTGTTATAAGAAAGTCAAATGATTTTTCCTGTGATTTTGTGGTTTTAATTTCACCATCAACTCCGAGCCTGTCAATAGATGTGTTTGTATCCAGCTGTTTTTATTAGCATTTTCAACACACGATAACAATCACGATAAAGTTTTTACACTTGGGAAAGGTTGAAACGTTGGCGCATCGATGAAAGTTACATGTGAATAAGTGTCTGCATGTGTAGGCCAATAAGGAGACGGTAACGTTCAATGAATTAATACAAGAAACGACATATGAGATGGAAAACAGGAGTGAAAGAGCAGACGGAGGCTTCGACAAACCCTGGAAGACAACGTTACATGATCCAGACCAGAGGTTCAGTTCAGGAGGAAGAAGATCAAACGCGTCGATCAGCAGCTCACGTTGTATGTCATTGTATGAAACACATTTTTAAACCACGATGATGACGATGAACCCACTCTTAATGTTCATACAACACTAGTGGATGGAAACGTGCGTAAATTCACATTTTCTTTTGCAGATTTTGTGAAAT
>JAPQRN010000027.1:2945755-2997967 GCA_037367275.1 Coranthus polyacanthus
CAATCAAAGACACACAGACAGACTCACCTGTCAATCACAGAGGACACGCCCTTAATATAATGTAAACAGATGAGTTATATAGAAATTCACTCCGTACAGTCATCATGGAGGGAAATTAACTATAGAGGCTAAAACCGCCGTTGTAAGTAAGAGGTCTACGAGGACTGACTCGCTTTAGGAACCAGCCCCTAGTGGACATTCAAGTCACTGCAGATTTTGACACTTCGGCGCTGGCTTCACTCTTCAGCCCCTGGAGGTTCACACTTGGTTTCTGCTCAATATTCCACTGTTCCTTTCAAACAGTGGCGGAATATCAAGCATGTCTGATACGTACTATTTGAATTCAGGAGACTGTGATCCAGTCGGTAACATCCAGATTCTGTCTCTAAACCCAGGGGAGGAAAAGATGCTGCAGCCTCCTCTCATTGTTGTGTTCAAACTGTTTTGACCGCTGGGAATATAAGATGCAAACAGCGACTGTGCAGACTGAAACAACAGTTCATTAGTAGGATTTGTGTTCACAGAGTTGACCTCAGAGACGTCCTGTCACATATTCAGATCAATAAGGAGGTTAAGTGATTTCTAAAGATATTTCTCAGGGATTGTTTTTATCCTTTATTCGCTTTAACAGTCATACGACGGCTGGACATAAACAGAGATCCCAATGATAAACCAGAACCTTGAGAAACTCATTAGGAGGCAGAGCTGGCGGACTTTAAAGAGCTCTGCTGAGATTTACCCTCCTATAAATGTACAGTATGTTTGTATGGACGTGTCTTCTCTCCAACACAGTTTTAATCTTGTAGATGATGTTATAAATGAATATATGTGAGTCATCCGTGGGAAGAGTCGACCACAGTGAATGTTTGACTTTGAAATTAAATCAGCAGGGACACTTAATCTGTACTATAGAAAAAATACAGCGCGCTATTGAATATGAATGAGCATTAAAAAGAGGAGGCTTCTAATTTGACTGAGCTTTAAAATGATCCATTAGCAGCCGCTGTGATCAGTACGTCCACGACAACGTCCATCTGTACTAATACAGCAGCACTTTTTAAAAGCAAAACCTCATGTGTGAGACACGAGTCGGACAAAACAGCAAATTCACCAAAAATCACGAGGAGTGTTGGAGTCAAGACCACCTAAAGCGAGACCGAGTCCAGAGCGCGTCGACACCGAGACAAGACCAGGACGTTGAGGGTTTGAGACCAAGTGGAAAAGACCGAGACCAGACTAGATCCACAACAACGGCATTAGGGCAACCAGGTTGGTCAGATATTCCGGATCGATATGGTTTAAGGGGTGAGATGACTCCTGTTGGATGAGGAAAGAAGAATCGAGAACTGGTTTTAACTGGAGTTTTACACCTGAAAGAAATGTTTGAAAGAGTCAAACCACAGTAAAGGACGTTAACAAATAAATCAGAAAAAGCACCAGGAATGTAGTGACATCCTACAGCTGTGGTCTGGTCTGGAATCAAAGCCAGAGTCCGCTTTGTCTGAGACCGAGATGAGACCAGGACCTTCAAAAAGACTGATCTGGACAACACTACGTAAATAAACCCTCCAAACAAGGACGAAAACTAAAACTAGCATGAAAGAATAAAACCAAAACACGAGAAGTGAAACTAAACACAACGTCAGCTTCGATTCCCCTGATGTTAGTGGTTCATGATGTACAAGAAGAAAACACGGGACCTTTAATAACCAGTGGTTTTATAAATCATATTTGATGACCGTCTTTTTATTTCTAACTCAAGCGTCTCATGTGAGGCGTTTGAGTTATGAGGTCGTTTTTCTTTGGAATTGGTTGAAAATGGGCAAATATGTTGACGCAGAGGATGTTTTTTAAAAAAAACATCATTTCACAGTTGAAATTTATGGAACAATTACCGTGAAATAAAATGACACATTCATTATATTGTTGCATCTTTGGGTTTTATCCCGTTACGTCGTTTGCGTCGCGTTTGATTTTTCTTTTCACGGGTTTTACGTCGGAGTCTCTCCTCTTCATTTCTCACGGCTTTGCTGAAGTCAACATTCACAAACTGAAGTATTTTACTGCGACCCATTAAAACCAGCTCCTGATCGTACATTTGGGAATGAGTAGGAGAAGTTTTACAGCCAGTTTGTGACTTGTTGCCTTTTGTTTTTTTATCAGCTCTGCATAAGAATATGAATGATGTTTATATCTGACATTTTACTGCTGAGAGGCAGCGTCCTCAATGAAACAAACTGTAACTGTCTCGACTGACTGTTCAAAATAAACCAAAACAAACCAAGCTTTGTGCATTTGGGAGTTTTCTGTTGCTGTTCCTTCACCTCATGTTAAACATTTCAAAGTGCCGTCGAACTGGGCCTGGATGTTCTGGATCTCGGGGTTTCGTGTGTGTGAAGGACTGACCACTGACCTGGCAGGAGGATCCCTGAGGCGATGCACTCGATGACGCGACGCAGGGCCTCGCCGGGTCCCAGAGGCCGGTTACAGGTGGCGATGGCCTTTTCGCAGATCAGCTCCAGAGGCTGCGGAGCGACCACACGTCAGAAACAAACATTGTACGTTTACCGTTTCCCTTTCAGTCAGAGTGTTTGCTGAGTTCAAAAGAAAAAGGCATTGGCATTCTGCAGCCGTCACATACCCATCCCTTCAGAGGCTGCCACACAGGCAGTCTGTTGCACATGTCTCTGAGAATCCTCAAGACGATGACGCAGGACTTGAGATCTGTGACTCTGGCCTGAGGGGACAGACAGACAAAACTTACTGACAGCATGAGCGGCATTTCAACAAGACAGCCGTCTGACTGAGCTGCACAAACTCCGCGAATACGAAGCCCTGACGCGTCCCAGGCTCGGAGAGATGAGATCTGCAGCGCTTCAAACAAAGACTTCTTCATGACCTCAAATCTCTACGTGCTGATCAAACCACTGTGAGCGACTACTTTTGATATTTACTGACAAATTGTGGTTGGTTACTTGGTATTTGTACTTGGTTACTGGTCACCTCTGCAGAGCGGTTTACACATATCATTACACATGACTTTGAATGTGTTGACAAAGGACAAGGATGTGAAAGAAAAGTACAAAATGTGCCCACAAACATTTATCCAGTGCTGTGGTTTCATTCTGAGGCCGACTGCCGGTGTCACCTTGATTCTCTCCTTGTGCAACTGAACCTTGTTTTCACCGTGACATTTCTTTGTGAAGTGCTCTTTGGGCTGGTTTTCGACAACTCCGCTGTCAGCTTTGTGGCTATACTTCATTAAAAAGCACAAAAGAAAGACCTTGTGGATTTTAGGAGGGTTTTGTGCCGATACGTGGACGTTATGTAAGGTTTAATGTTATGTTGTTAACGGGCAATTACACGACAAAACTTCATTAACGCAAGAATAATCTAACGAGGAGTGTAACTAATTAGTAAAAAAGCAAAGCAATGAGAATGTGTAACACATGGAACATGTTTATCATACTCTTCATCTCACATTCAGGTCAGTCCTACAGTCACTCTGTAGATGTTTTTGTAAATGCGCATCAATCCTCACTTCTTTCCTCTGCATCGTACTGCAAAAAGCTCTAAAAATTCATTTATTCTGAGCAGTTATTATAAGTAAAGATGTAAAGCATTTTACTGCCATTATATGAGTGACCTCGGCAGATCCCTCGATTTAGTTGAAGAAGTTCACATCAAGTAATGAATTCTTCTATCAAAGGAAATTTAGTGCATTTTGTTCAAAAGGTTCTTTAAAGTTTGTGTAACAGTGAAAACGTGGATTTTATTAAACATCCAGCCAAATATGAATGAAAGAAGTCTAAAAAAAATAAACCGTAATCTCTGAATCGTGAACACAGACATGATGAAAACCAGTTTAACTCCATTATTCACACGTGTTTATTGTCCAACATGTAGAATGAGTTCAGAAACAAACTTTAATCCGTCGTCTTTGTGGCTAAAATACGTTTCTGAAGAATGTAAAAGGAAGAGACGGGATAAATGGGATGATGAAGAAGCAAAAACCAATTACAAAGGACACTTCAATTTGCACAAGATGACTATTCAGAGAAATTAAATAGACAATTTAATTCGTGTGCTTTCAGACGTGCTGGATGGAGGATAAGATGAACGTCACTAATTGTATCTGCAGTTATTACAAGCCCGTGCGGGTCTGCAGGTTGTATTATGTGAGTGTGGATATGATGAAACTAAATCGTCCTTGCTCTGCTTCCCCTGCAGCTCTTCACTCTGATGCTACTTGGCATTTCGTTCTCCTTCCCGGGGGGAACCTGCTCGGTGCTTCACCCGACCTTGACTCTCGTCTCCTCGGTGAAATAACTCTGTTTGGTTCAGGACGGCGGAGTTAAAGCTCATCTGAGAACGGATGGGCTCAACAATCGCTCCTTCAGTTTCGTCCTCCTCTCTCGCTCTTTATTCTTTCCTCGTCTCGTTGCAGCGCGTCGTCACTTTGACACATCCATGTCAAACTCTCACTTGTCGTGTTGTATAGTTCTCTTGTTTGCACAACTCACTGCTGGATTTAACAACCCCGTCTGTAAAATAAATGCGTACATTGTGCTTTTTTTGAGAAACACTCGGGAGGAGATGCAGCTGCTGACTCTTCCCTTTTTGTAACATTAAAGAGGGAGAGAATTTGAAACCAGAGAGGTCAGATAAATGTAGTGAGAACAATATTTGCCTCTGAAATATAGTATTAAATCTTAGTTAATCCTTTAAATATTATTGATTGCATATGTAAAAATAACTGTCCACAACTTTCCACTGTGCGTCTTTAGTAAATTCTAAGGAAATCAAATCAGGGTTTGTACTGGTGTCGGCAAATCTGGCCCTAAACGTCTTAACTGTTTGAGTACGTATTCAATCACTGCTGATGCATCACTTAATCTGTCAAAAACATACCAACAACAACAACAACAACAACAAATGTAAGTCAAGAATGTGTCCACTATCCTTGCATCAGCAGCATCTTCGTTATAACAGCCTACCTGCCAAGTTTCAAATCAATCTGACTTAAAATAGGTGAGAAAACTGATTTTAACTATAATGGAGACAATGGACAGATGAGCAAAGCTGACAGAGATGTACGGATGCTGTGGGATGTCGTGGAAACTGATCAGCGTCACCAGAAGACAACGTTTACACAATACAAGCTCTGCGTTTGTGGAAAAGCACATCGCAGTACTTTTAACCTCGCAAACGGGAGCGGATCTAAACCAGGTTTCAGCCTAATGACGACCATTTCTACTCATTAAACAGAGGAAATTATAAGTAAAGGCCTGACTCTAATACGAGCCTCCTTCACATGAAGACCTGGTTCCTCCTGCAGCTCAGAGAAATAAAGACCTGGACACTATTAGAGGAGATACGGTATGTATGAACCTCCTTCACATGAAGACCTGGTTCCTCGTGCAGCTCAGACAAACGGCCCGGGTCACAGTTTGAGGAAACAGATCTAACAGTCACACCTCTGGTTGTATTTTCCGCCTCGGCTTCACTCACCTGGAACCACTTGGCGTGTCGCAGCGACGCCAACGCAGCCTGGCACCTCTGCTTGTCCAGGACCTCCTCCTCCTCCACCACCACCTCCTCCTCCTCCTCTTCCTCTTCGTCCTGCTTCCTCTGCTTGACCTCCTCCTGATCGCCCTCCTCTGGAGAGAGGAACAGGATGAGACGGGACAGACTGAGCGTGACCGGGCCGACCTCCCACTTCCACACACAGACACACAGGCAGCAGGGTCGGACAGCTAAGTATTAGGCAAACCCACTGATCTGACCGAATGAGCTGGGAAGGGGGGGAATTTGAGAGATTCTGTGATTTTCTGGGACAGGGGGGAGGTTTCTCATGCACAAGGCAGGATCGTTCATAACACTGACAGGAGGAACCGGAGTAGACGTGAGCGCATGCGTCTTGCTGCCCGGCCGGAGTCTCACTCTAGATGCAGATCAGTGGCTGAAGGCGATGGAACACGCCAGATTAGTGTGTTATCAATTACGGCGCAGGACGAAAATGAGAGCATGGCATTTAGGAACTGATGGCACGATCAAAAGCCAGATTAGAGATTAAAATAACAAGTCACCACATTTGATGGATTGGGAGATACTGGCTCAGGAAAGCCTGAGATTGGGTGAAGACAGAGCACGGAGCAGGTACTTCAACTTGAAGAGGAAAAGGTGCTTTAAAGGCAGCCTGCTCCGTCGTTTTCTGGAGCGCCATGCTACTATTTTCACTCTTGCGGGGTCGGTCAGATGTTTATGTTTGACTGAAAACAGTCTCTCCACACCGGATTCCTGTGGGGAGCACTCCTGCCATGACTGGAGGCCGAGCCATGGGAGAACGACAGCAGAAGAAGAGTGACAGCAGATGACAACGACAACATAAACATCTGAGAGTGAGAACGCCACCCTGGAAAGAAAGTGAAGGCTGTTTGTTCTCAGGAGCAGCTAAAGGGATGCCCACTGTGGGACAGTCAAGCAGACGAACAAAAGGGGGAACAGACTGCAGACCACACTGCAGAGCTCACAGGTTCTCAGTCATCTCACCTACAGGGTTGGGCATCGTTTGAGTTTCATTCAATCTGGTTCTGATTCCGGTTCTGCTTATACATTTTGGTTCTTATCAACTCCCTGTTTCGGCTCCAAAGAAGATAATAGTAAAATAGTATAAAGAAAAAAATAAAGAAAATAAAGAAAATAGTATTAATTCTAGAGACGCACCTTTGTTATTCTAGTGCAGACACTATATAATAAACACTAAATATTGTGAAGGAGAAGAAGACGTCTTCATGAAACAAGGCTCCTGAAGTTAACCTTTTACTAAACTATAAACGTGAAGTTATTGTAAATAAGTGCTTTCTGTTACCGATTCGACTTCCTTAACTTGTTTTAACATCATATGTGTAACTGATGGATCAAATCAAATGGGATCCAGAACTTTATGACTCATGTAAATACTTTTTCTGAAATAAGGTCCCATGGTGGTCTTCTGTAAAGACGTGTGATCCACATGTGCATTAAGCCAAGTGCTAGTTGTCTTGTGGTGACTGTAGTTATGTTAGTTATGTGTGTATTACGTACAGTAACGGCAACAAATTTTGATCAATTTTATATTGTTTTTTGTAAAAGTTGTGACGTGAGCCTTGCAGACATGCAGCGTTTCCTTAAATGCTGATATAATAAGTATAGTTTGGAGCAGGAAAAAGACGACAGCGGATTCATCTGCAGATATCAGCCTCGAAACTATCTGAAATGAAGAGTTTGTCTTTATCAGAAACTGAATAACTGCCGAACCAAACATCCAATACCTGAATAAACACTGATCAAAGTCAAAGAAATTAATCAATTCATCTGAACCTGAATCAAACCAACTGCAGGAAACAGCTGATTCGTGTGTGTTTTTTTAATATTTTTGAACTCTTATTTTCTGTCAAAGTCGGTTCAGCTGTGAGGTGTAATATCCGCCTGGAGCCTCTCTCTCCAATAAGCAGAACCGAAATTCACATTATTTATTTATAATTATTTTTTATAGGTACTGCACCTGGTACGTTGCGTTTTGTTATTGGTTCTAATTTTGAGTTTCGGTTGCCAACACAGAGCCATATGTTATCTTTATTCTTCAGTGTGCAGATATTAAATGTTGATAAATGCCCCATCAGACTGGAATCAGTGCCATTACGGTTCAAAGATGTCTCCCAATGAGCCCCAGCCAGCAGACATTAAATCATCGCTCCTTTCTGCAACGCTGACAGTAATGCTGACACAGAGCATTAAAAAAAGCTCCTGCTCTTAAAGAGGAGGTCTCTATTTCCAGTATCTGCAGTATTTATATTCCAATTTATTGGTGTGTGTGTGAAAAGTGAGCTGCGGAGCGGTGTGTGTGGTTTGGCAGTCTGTTGCTGTAGAGACCGTAGTGAAAGCTGAACAGGATGGAAGAGGTGGAAGACAAACGGAGGAGCTGATGAGAGACACAGGGTTCGTCCGATGTCGCTCCTCCTCAAAGACCAAGGACTGAGGACCTTCATGTTCTGCCCCTGGGACTTCTGGGTAACGTACCACTCTGCGCTGAGATTCATCAGAGTAAGCTGGGAGTGTTTTAATCCAGCACTTTAAAGACTCTGGGTTTTGTTTGCTTAGTGCACCTGGAGACCAGAAAACAAATCAAAGCGGGAACTGAAGTGAGACCCGACAAAACGCCGTTAAAAGACTTCTCTCCGTCTCAAGAAATAGTTTGTGCCTGAAAACTCTAGTCACTTGTTCTTTAGTGGCAGAAATGCTGCCGGAGCGAGCTGACTGATGCTTAAAAGAAAAAGAAAAAACAAAAAGGATGCAGAGACTAAATTAAGCATCTGCCTTGTGCCGTCAACGCTTAAAGGACCATCCCGGTGTTTTTCTGAGTCCTTCAGTTTCCATCACTACGCAGGGTTTCCTTTAGAAATACACAGATTACTGGGAAAAAAACTAAGCAAATCAAAACAAATGCATAGCTATCTGATGTTGGACACGTATGTTGACAGACCTGCAGCAGAGTGGCTGTTACCATAGTAACGCCACCATCTGGGTCTTGGCTTATGAAGATGACTTGACATGATACGTTTACGTTGTTTGAAGCAAGAAGGCAAAGCGCAAACATGACCCTGGTAACGTTAAATATGGATTTAAGTGTAATAAAAAGGACCTGAGACCCTGCTCAACTTATATCGTGAACACAGTTACAGTTATAATGTTAATGTTATTCATAACAACCAGCCAGTTGTGACGTTTACACCGTTTATTATGGGAGGAATGTGCGTGGAATGCACGACGTTGTATATGTGCTTTGCTTTGAAAAATAGATGGTCCTGGTTTGAGTTCTGGTTGGTCACGACTTCCCGACGACAGGAAAAACGTGGGTCAGTTGAGAACATTTCAAACACACCAGGATTCACAGATCACTGCGTACCTTCTACTGCATCTAGCGTGTGGAGTCTGTGTGCGATTCTGAACACAGTCATAGTTTTACAGTTGAAATGAATGTTCTGTCAGAAGCTCTGCTACATTACAAAAGGTTAAACATGGCTGCATGTTCTGGGAAACAAGGTAGAGGAGCAGATGAGTTGTTTTGCTTAAGCATATAAAATGTCTGGGATGGTCCTTTAAACTTTGTAACACACTTAATAAACATTAAAGGAGACTCTGTTCTAGAATAATTCTGCTTAAATGTTGGGTCTATTCTGCGTCTCGTATCGATCAGTGATTATAATCTAACGTATGTGACAGGTTTTAACCACATGATCTCCTCTTCTTGTTGCGTTTGAGAATCAGGACTACGTTTCCCTGAGGCGGGGCATGAAGGAGCCGTCACTCAGAGGTCAGACCACATACAGGACAGCCCCCCACTAAATTCTCCTTGACACCATCAGTTTAGGGGAATTTCAATTAGTGACCAGGACACAGATTCATTCCATTAACACCAGTTTTACAACATGAAATTATGGGATGTCATTCTGAGCCAATAAAAATTGATGGACAGACAGGGGTCAGCCCCAGCCCCTGGTCTGGACACGGGCTGCTGGGTAATGTAGTCGTTTTAGTCTGACAGTAGACATGGACCAGAATTTCATGGTGACCCACAGAGAAGTCCAGTCAACAGAGGAAGGGAGGAGGGGGGGTAGAGGAGCATGTCTGAGGCAGAGAGTGAGTGGGTTGGTTTGATTCGTTTGTCGGGGAAGCCCCTTGTACCCGGGGTTCCTGCTGCTGGGTGGGGGGGCGCCTCGTCGGCAGCGGGGGCCGCAGGGATGCGTCGGTCCACGCGGAGCGCCGACCTGCGGAACTACGGCAACAAAACCAACAGTGAGTGAGCAGAGGCCAGCGACAGGAGGAACACTCAAAACCAGGACTCGACTCAGAGCCAGAGGCGCCGGTCGGGTACAAAAAAACCCACAAACACCACCTGAGCCGCACCGAGCCCGGGTGAGGGGCTCGAAGACGGAGCCGAGGTTTGGATTTTAATCCACTATCAACAGACCCCTTCTAATCCCTTACTTTCAACATAACAGATAACAAAAAAAAACCACATTCAGGTGAGATCAACAAACGGGATCAATAAACACATGCGACTGGACCTCAGCTTCTACGCCTTATCCTTTATTTTTGGGGATGAATTGAGTGTAGTTTTTTTCATCTCCACACTGAAGGATTTGTAAAGTTGTTTGTGTTGAGATGGTTTTTACATCAGGACATTTCTGTTTTTTTTTTACCTTTAGAAAATCCATCAATTCATAAACAACGGGTTTCGTAAGATACTGATTTAAGGCTTTAATTAATGAGTATTTTCATTATCAGCTGATTATTTTGATAACTGCATTCATACCGAACAGTCACTGGGTTTTCTTTACTTTTATACGACTCAGGAGCAGCATCGACGACATGTTGGGCATCGTTCAAACCAAATTCATGTAAATTCAACGTGAAAAGCATCAAAACTGAATAAATGATCTAATACTTGGTCTCCAGACGACGTCTCTACCAAGTTTTGTTTAGTTACTTGTTTATTTATTATCAACTCCAGTATTTCCAATTTTTTTTTGTACGTACATACGGTGATAATAATGTCCATAATTATGTGAAATCAGATGTTTTTATTGACCCTCAAACCCACAAATGTTCACATCACTTTTCCACAAACTCAGAAAATGTTTTAATGTATAGAAAACCCACAGTTAAACCAGGCCAAGGTCATGAATTCAAATGGTCTTTTTTATCAAATAACCAAAGATATGACAAAGAAAAGCATCAAATACTTAAAAAACAATGAACTGATCATCAAGAGAGTTAAGAGTTAATAAATAATAAACCATAGTAAGTGTCTTTAAGTGTCATTTTTAGACTTAAATCTGAATAACCTGTTCATATTCTTACATTTTTGTGTGTCTTGTTTGCATAGATTAGAGGAAACATTGGTGAAAGTATTCACATCCATCAGTAAAAAAAACAAGAAAATGATACTTAAATGAAAAAATACTCACAACAGTAAAAGTCCTACCTTGGTTTTGGAAACTGCCTCCTTTGGAGTCATTTCAGTTTTTAGATATTGTCATATATTTATAAAATGGGCTGCAATTAACTTACTCTTGTCCTTTCGTCTGCCAGTTATTTTTACCATTAATGTTGAATATATATATATATATACATACACTTTAACATCCTTAAGATACTCAGGTCACGTGATCGTCACAAACGATCGGCTGAACCTGAGGAAGGTTTGACGTTTTTAAAAACTGTCAAAAGAGCTGACGTGTTTCTGTTCATCAGCGAATCAAGTCGTCAATCAACGTTTGCGGCTCGACTGAAAAATAAGTGCAGCTGTCAGACGAACGTGTTCCTGTCGACGTTTAGGAGAATAAACATCTCAGAAATGCACTGCGGTAAAGGTACTTTCCAGAGGCAGAGGGATGGTTTTATTTATGGGGCTGCACACTCTAAAACAAATCTGGATGAGAGAAAAACACACCGTCCTTGTTTGTGCTGACATCATGTTGAACCTGAAGAAAAATGGATTTCTTCTCCCCTGTTGGACACAATCCATTTTTCTACCTTTTGTGATGGCTCGGCTCAATCTTTTCCCACTGGGATCGGGACCACAAAGGGCCTCGCTGTTTCATAACAGCAGCTCTTCGCTTCTGACTCGACTTTCATTCATTTTTAATTCCATTCCCCGTTTGTGGGAGGAAATGGGCAGAGTGGAGGCACGAAAGCAAACGTCGGCTTTGACTTACAGTACAGACACCTGACAGTTACCAGAGTTCTGCTCTGAAGTCATTTTTATGAGCTTCATGCCTTTCTTTATTCACTATTCTGATCTTTAGAAGTGTGTTTATATGAGGTACGCATCCACAGTGGATTACGATCTGCGCTTCCAGTTTGAAGAAGCTGACAGAACTAACAGTGTTGTGTCGAACTCAAAAAAAATACAAATATAGACTACCGCATTTCCTCTAATAGTGTCCAGACCTTTTATCTCGCAGCTACAGGAGGAACCAGGTCTTTATTTGAAGGAGGCTTGTATTAGAGTCAGCCGTTATTTATTATTTCCTCTGTTTAATAAGTAGAAATGGTCGTATTTAGTGCGAAACCTCATCTGGATCTGCTCCTCTTTGCATTGTTAAACCAATAATATTACATTTGTGCGATGGTTTTCATTTTGAAATGCTACATCCTGACATCCACGGGAATGTCGCTGTCAGATAATGTGCCCACTGTGACGTTCACACATCCACTTGTTTTCCACACAACAGGATGGATCTGACAGTGAGACTCCAGTCTGTCAGGATGGACAAATGTAGTGACGTAAAGCCACCAGACTCCTCTGACAAAAACTTCAATACATGTAGACGTCTTCACACGTTACATATTGTTAGTTCGGATCGAGGCAGCGCTAGACCAGCATCCTGTGAGGTGACGCTGAGTCTAAGGAGTCTGGTGGCTTTGAACACAGCGACGGAACGGAGTCACAGTGGATCTCATGAAACCACACTTCAAAAAATCTGAACTGACCCTTTAGGAGATTTGTGGTGTTAATTAGTGATTCAGTTCCTCTAAAATAAATCCCTTTCTGCTGTAAAATGTCTGCACTCTGCATCCTCTCTGTAAATCTGGACTGTTGAATCCTTTCATGTCAGAGATGCAGGATGATGCAAGAGGACACCTGAGACAGACGTCTCCTTTTTCACCGCTCCCAACCCAACACATCCCCTGCGGAAATCACTCTTCACCGGCCATCTGCTGTTTCCACCACACTTGACCCAGATCCATATCATCCCTTCTTCTTTTCCCCCGGTCGCCTCCTCATCCACCACCTCCTCCTCCTCCTCCTCCTCCTCCTCTCAGCTTTCAGCTCTCTCCCTCCACCATCCCTCCCATTTTCCCCCAGATTATTTCCCATTTCTGGCTCAGGTTTCAGTACTTTTATACCTTTGTACATTACTGTAAGTCCCCCCCCCCTTTGTTGTTCTATAAAGGTCAAATAAAACAGCGGGTAGCTTCCTCCTGTGCAGGAGGTGCTGCAGGAGGCGGGGTTAGGGGGTGGAGGTCTAGAAAAAGGAGGGGTCATACCTTCCTGTGTGGTGCTGTGCTCGTCCCTCATGGCTAAGGAGGAGAGGGTGATCTTCAGCGTGAGTTGGGGGTCTTTGGTGCTGGAGACCTGGATGGCTGCCTCGGGCACACATGACCGCACCTCGTATCTGTCCTCCGTCATTGTCTGCAAGGCAGGGCTGCACCATTAATTAAAAGTCGAACATCACAGCTGTAATATTGACTCCTGATGTTTGTGCAGAACAAGATGCTGCTGCTTCATACTGCAGTCACTGCTCAACAAATACTAATAATCAAACACATGCAACAAATATACCAGAAAGATGCTTCTTACCTGCTTCAGTTTTACTTCACACTCAATGTTTAACTCCATGTCTTTGAAATTCAGAATAAGGTTCATTTTCACGACACTATTTACATCACTACACCTGCTACCTCGCTGTTCTGTGATTTAATTGTCTGTTTCTCTTCATTTTATGCCACTATTACAGTATAAACAGTTTAATACACATGAAGAAGACCCACTTATTCACAATGAACATTGTTGGCCTTTAAATGTTAGGTTTCAAACACAGAAACTGCAACTAAATCCATGATGTTAACATCACAGAAGTGCAGTTGGTCGAATATGAAAAGTTTGGACAGTGTGAAGAGGTGGAACAATATAAAAACAAAGTGACTCTGGTTCATTCTGTTCAAAGAGCTGAGATCTGAGAGAAAACGGTCGGAAACACAAAGCAGAAGAAGCTGTGGACGTGTTTATGTGTGCTTTACAACATAACCGCTGTGAAAGAAACGGAAAAGGGCGTTTTATTTTTCTATTTCTCGGCTTTTCTCTCGCCCTCGCTCTCCCATTCAGTCTACTGCTCGCTCGACCACTGCCCTCTGCAGCTGGTTCGTTGAGCGAAGAGGAGTATGTTACGTACTTTACCTTTAACAAGAGGTAGGACTCTCGTACGCGGTAAAAACACTACACTCGTCTCAGTCAAGTGAAGGGTCTCGTGATGGATGATTCCAGAGTCTCCGGCTCCACAAAAACACAGCGTTAAACAACTGTCTTTCTTTCTCCTTGTCCTTGGTATGATCTGCTCTGAATTTGCTGGGATCCGCTGCACACTTCAGTGATGTCTTTATTATTTCTCTTTTATTTTGACCACATCTAGAGAACATCCAAGCCCCCCCCCCAAAAAAAAGGAATAGTTTTGAGTAATAAACCTGAAGTGAGAACTAAGGCTTACAGTGTGAACGTAGAGGAAAAGCTGCTGACATGACTGTTCACATCTTTACATTACCGCGTCTCTTTCACGTGTGAATGAATCCCGGTCTCTTCTGTGGATCAGCCGTCATACGGGTTGAACTCAGTTTCGTTTCTGTATCACTTTGAACCCAGCGTGAGTCTGACTTTCGTGGTGTCAGATGAACCGAAAGGGCCGCGGCAGCACAAGCTAAAACATGCAGAGATTGGCATCTCCTTCTCATCTGTGATCTACGGGCTTTTTGTGCAGCTTTTTCCTCCACGTCCTCCCGCTGCGTCTCCAACCGTCTTTGTTTTTGCCTGAAGATCCGTGTGTTACCTTCGGCGGCATGTTTTCAAGTGCCTTCCCTCTATCTCATCTCAGCGAAAAAATGACCCCATCCATCACCCCTCTGCCTGTCAATCTCTCCCAGTTTGGCCCAGGAAATGAGAGCTTCAAATGGTTTCCTCCTTTGATGATGAAGCGCGCTCGGCAGCTATGGCAGGTAATTAACTGAGATGGGGGCACAGGAAGCACGTTCGGGCTCCGTGTGCACTGTTTCGTCGGCACATTCTCGAAGGGAAGGAGGGGAAGCCACTGAGATGTTTTGATAAAATTATGTGTTCAGCAGTGGAGCTCAGAAACATTCACTGCAGCATTTTCAGCTCAAATATAAAGAGGATCCCAGTGGTCAGAAGCTCGGGTGTGACGTTCTATACTTTTTTTTTTTTTACTGCAGTCTCAGACATCTCAAGGAGACAGAACGGCAGAGATAAATCAAATATGGTCTCTGTAGCACCGGCCACTTCCACTTCAATTATATCTCCTCCTCTGCGTCTTCTTTCTCTACTACAAAAAAAAAAAAAAAAAAAAACCTTCTCTTATCTGGTTTGGGAATGAAAACATTTTTACCCTCACAAATTATTTATTTTGCCCGGCACGTCTGTTTCTCCTTTCAGCCTTAAACTCCTCTCTGTGTTGTTTAAGATTTAAACTCCAGCTGCCGAATTATAAATGAAGCCGGACTGGAGGTCGAACAGCAACCGAGCGGCGCTTTTCAAACGCCGATAAACGACTGAACTGCGACTCTGGACGGTCTCGCTGGAGACAGAAGCTCTGGTTTTGTGTTAATACTGTTGTGGTTTTAATAAATTTCATGAGGTGATTCGTTGACTCTAATCAGTTTGAGTAATTGTTTCAATCAACAGAGCTGAGATGCGGAGGTGGTTAAATATGGAAATTCGACTTGATTAACTGGATTTGATTAGTAAATCTTTATTTCTATTAATATTCAGCTCTTCTGAACTAAGTTACCCTGAGATATACGCATTAAAATGTTTACTAATCGTGCCACATGAAGTACAAGCTCATTTTAGGAAAACAAATACATTGGTTTTTGTGTAAATCTGCTGTTTTTTAAACTACACACGTCGAGTTGAGTGTGAACAAATATAATCGAGGCTCGATACAGTCAAACAAACAGAGCTGAGATTTGGATTTTAATCCAGTATCAATAAACCTTTTCTAATCCCTTATTGACTTTCACCATTGGTAAATACCCTGAGGTATAAATAACAAAAAATGACATCAACAATCAGGGTCAATAAACACATCGGACTGGGCCCCAGGTTTTATGCATTATTATTTATTTTCCGTGTTGTCGAGGATGAATTCATTACCATTTTTTCAGCTCCACGCCGTGGATAAAAAGGTGAAAGATCTGTGAATTATTTAGGACATGTCTGTTTATTTGAGATTCATAGAAAATGCATGAATTCATACACAGCTGGTTTTATATTGTATTGTGTGTTTGCACGAAATGCTTTGAGTTGAAGAAAATAATACATTTAATCTGTTTTTCAAATGTATTTACACATATGACCAAAAGTCTGAGGACAACCCACATCATGCATCACGACGACAGTGTTTCTCCAACAGAAGGATTGTGTTTGAACACGGCAGTGTCTCTGATCCATGAAGATCTGGACATTCCTGAGGTTTGGTTTTTAAACGTCCTCAAACTTTTGGTCGTATAGTGCAGAAAACAGAAGAACTGCAGTAAAACTAATGTGACTACGGCAGGGAAGGTAAAAATGAAAAAGGTAATAAACAAAATATAATAAAGTAAGCAGAGACGTGACAGATACGAGTTGAAAGTTTTTGCTTTTTCAAACTAATATCGAACATTTTTCTCATTTTAGTGACGTTTCGTTCACTTCGACTCCATCTGATATGTTTATTATTATGTCGAAACATACGCACCGTCAAATGCATTACTTTGATTGAACTAACTGAAGCAGCTGAGGATAACTGTTTTATTTCACAGAGAACAGATGCATTTCTTCTTCGAGACATTTGATTATTGTCATATTGTCGATCCCTGACTAAAGTAAACTTACACATCACAGCTCATGAAGGAGATGTTTGGTTTCTACACTGAGTTTAGTTCCTTTATGACCACATTTCAATCTCACAGTTTGTTGTTATATACTCCATGTTTCACCTCGTTGTGGGACATGTTTCTTTACTATTTATCAGTATATTAAAGCATATTAGATTAGTATCCGCATGTCTCCACTGAGTTGCGGTCGTCCTTTGCGGACATTAAACCTCAGATAACCCGTCCCTCAGCTGCTCGGAGCTGGACTTGAGTCTGAACGTACCTGGATCTGCAGCGGCAGGTTGGCGCTGATGGTGTACAGCAGCAGTTTGGTGGGTTTCTCCCTGCACATCAGCACCAGCTCCAGGTCCATGTCCCCTTTGATCAGGAGGCCTTTGGCCACCAGGCCGACACGCGTCACCCCGCACAGCACCGGAGTGTTGTCTGGCCTGAGGGCAGATGGACGACAGCCAGCGTCAGATTATCTCCGAGCCGTGAACTCAGTTTACAGCCTGAACACACATCCTCTGTACAGCAGGTAGGATTTAGGAATGTACAAATACACAACGTGAGTAGCTGAATGTGTTAATCTCAACTTGAAATGACAGCAACACTCAGGGTGAACACATGAGTTATTAGAGGTGGATGGAAACCTGAGTACTGTTATTTCTTTGATTCTCAGATTGACAATCTGGAGACAATGTAAGGCAGGTGAAGTTAATTGTTTTGTTGTGCTTCTAGCAAGAAAAAAAAAAAAATCACACAGTCACAAAAATCACAAACGATTTCTTTTGGAATGACTTTCCACCAAATCAGAGGGAATCTGCTGACTGTTCTGTGACGTCTGAGTATCTGTTTGAACACAGTGCTATTGATTTCTTTTTTCTTTTGCAATGATATTTGGGAGCATGTGAATAACAGGAAACTAATGCAGAGATAGACGGACTTATGAGGACTGACCCAAACAGGAACGCCACACATTGCAGTCACCACCTACAACGCCACCAGCCACATGACGCTTTAGACTTTTTGAAATCATTTTTCACGGCTCCAAGCACAACAAACAGAACTCAATTTACTCTCTTTGTTTTAGGAGAGAAGCAGAAATCACAGAGTTATTTATCTGAGCAAATAAAACCAAAACTATCAGCCAAGACAGATTCTCCTGCAGGTCAGTAAACGCCCCGTTAAGCATTAAAATGGACTCAGATGCAGCCGGTACATGTTCAACCAAACCCTCCACATGTAAACTCAGCTGGTCAGATACGGAGAAGGCAGTCATACGTTCTCCACAACGTAGCCCGTTGTGTGGACGCTTAAGTATTTGGTGTAATGTTGTCGAATTCAATGTTAGATTCTTTGATTTATAAAAACCTTTTCAGTCTGACGTGACACAGTTTGGATTAAATTAACTTCGTGCTCGACCTACGCTCTCGTACCACCACAGCGCTGTACGTTTCCTCCTCTGACCTCATGCATTATTTCCGTCTCCATAATGGCAGAGGGGGATCTGTGTTAATACAAAACCTCTGTGGATGTTTAGGCCAGCAGCCAAATGTTGGGATTTACGGCTGTTTGCCGAACTCGTTTAACGTCCCGATCATCACGTGTATCCTCCCGATGAAGATGTAGTGCAGAACACGGTTTTATGGGGGACCTACTCCAGCGTGGAGCCCAGGAAACGGCTCGACCTACTAAAATAAACTGGACTGTGCAATAAATTCACTTCATGGCCTAAAAACATCCACTTAGCAGCCTGATGCAAAGCTAAATTAGACCAGAACCGCTCTGTGTCACCGTATAAACCTGTAAAAGAACCAAAGTAAGAAAACTCCTCACAACATACGACTCATTCAGGGCTGCGTGATACGACGATGCATGTGATTAGATGATAGAAAAACATATGATACTCTTTTTGTATCTCAATGAAATAAACACACTCTTTAGGGCGATATTTTCTGCATTTGGACGACTCTTTGTTCTTCCACAGACAGACAGACAGACAGAGCTTTACCTGTAATATTTATACAATATTTATACAATACAACTGCAAATAAGGAATAGTTGGTCCCTCAGGTTGGTTAGATCCCTCAGACGACACCACATCATCATTCATCTAGACCTGATCGAACCACATGGATCAGAATTACAAACCTTGGTCCAGCTCTACAATAGAGTTACAGACACTAATACCAGTTCACACTTTACTGAGTCTAAATGAAGCCTGAAGTGAACTGTGTCCAGAAGCGTCGTGGACTTCTCTGGACTCTGAGGTATCTGGGATGGACCATCACTCAGTGGAAACGTGGACTGGGCTCAGACCAATCAGTATGGACACCATGTGCTTCAGACCAAAGATGAAAATGTTTTAGAAGTGGCGTTAGTGTCTGTAACTCAGACGTAACAAACCAGCAGGGACGTACTTGGGTTCAGCAGCGTCTTCCTCCGTGTTGTCTCCAGCCTCGTTATTGGTGGAGATCTTCCCTGAGGATTTGTTGAGGCCGTCCATCCAATCGGAGACTTTCTTGAGCGCACCCTCCACTGTGGACACCATGGTCTGGACGGCCTCCAGCTCCTCCGGCGCCGGGTAGATGCTGGCGTGCTTGGCCATGACGTGGCGGTCGTCGTTTGCGAACGATCGGAACGACCTCTGCGTTGAGACAAAGGGAAGGAAGGGAAGAGATTATGGCGGGTTTTATTTTAGACATGTTTTTATTTCAGCTGTTTGAATCACACAGAGCAACAGAGTGAAGGACATTCAGAGAGGAAACGTATCTGCTGATGGACCTAAATGGACAAACCTGTGGCCTTTACACCTTCTGACCTTTAAGATGGTCCATCTGCCTCTACATTATCATAACTCAGCATGAACGGCTTCAGTGGGATTCTGCTGAATGTAAAACAGTCACTGAGCGTGAAATCACATGATAAACTATGTGACACTGAGCACGTTTACAGTCACACTAATATTTCACTATTATTCTGAATACGACTTTTTACCCAATGGAGCATTTTCTGACTAAGACATGTGGGAAAAGCTGATATTATTCCGGTTTTATGAGGATTCTTTGGACATGTTTACTGCGCATTCAGAAAACGTGTCACATTTGCTTGTTTTACTGCAGGTTGAGACACACGAGTCCTGTTTACGATCAGCTGTGAAGTAAAGACAAAGATCCTCTGGTCGAGATGATGAGTCCAAAGAAAAGGAGAAACACACCCACTGACAGAGGTTTATGGATACGAACGAACATCGAAAAGACGACCTTTTCCAGAAGGTGTTTAAAGATGGAGGCTGACGTCACACAGTGGAAAACTTTTTGAAATCAGGGTTTTCACGGCTGGATGTGAACAGGATTATTAATGGAATATTCATTTTCATTAGCCATGAAAAAAGCTTATTTTGTCTTTTTCAGAATAAGGGTAAAAATATATTCTTGTCAATAAAAACGTACCATAACGATAGAGATTAAGGTTGTTTAACTTCCTACGAGGCAGCACAGTCGAGCTGAGAATTATAAAATAATAATCGACAGAATTATCCATTAAACTGCAAACCTGAGATTGTACGATAGCTCTAAAGAAATTAATGTAAATAAAGCATGTCCAGACTAACTGAGGCTATACTTCAGTCTGCTGTTCTGGACCGAGGTCTCAGACTGTGACGATAATCGGAGGGAGGCCTGATCTCATTCCAACTCGACAGTGACCCTGCGTGGGACTGGTCCGTGCAGAGTCCTGACCTCAACACCATCCACACCTCTGAGATGAACCGGAGCTCAGACTGTGAGTCGGGCCAGATCACCAAGGTCGCGACGGGAGCAAATCTCTGCAGACGAGTTCAGCATGTGGAGGAAAACCTGAAACCAGAACCTGTTGAAACCCGTGGACTTCAACATTCTGCTGTCCACGGTCCCTACTTCAACAAGCAGCAACACCAGAACCACGTCAAACACACCAAAGACGGCGATGGGACTGACAGCAGTCATCAGAGGAGGCTGGATGAAGACAGTGAGAAGCTCCTCGTCACCAGCTTAAACAGTTCTTAGATGTTCTACTTGGTTAATACTCTTCAGATCTAAGAACCAGAGCTGGTCCAGTACAGGGTCCTGAACAGGGTTTAACCCGGGATCGAACAGCGTCAGCAGAAACGACGCTTCATCTGAGTGTCTGTAGTGGTTTTTTTCTTTCTCAAACCCTACCATTACAAGCCTTCGGTGCAGCACCCACGTCATTTCAGCCACAACCTAAACCTAATTAATCTGTGATCAACTACATGACTTTTCCCAGAAGGTTGCAGTCGGTCCCCGGTGGACTTCTTCAGCAAGGTCTGTTGTCTTTTTGGATGTTGGTTATATACACCACCCGGTCTAAAATGATGTGAAATCACCTCAAACCTCTGAAAACCATAAAGCTTACAGAGATATTTTGTAAGGGGAAGTTTGTGTTTAGAAAAACATCAGTATTAGAGCGAGCAGGACATGAATGTCCAAGACGTAGTGACTGTAGTGAGTCAGACTGGCAGAGGAATCTCTTTAGTGTCTGCACGGTTTCATAAAAATATCAATATTTGGCACCAGTGAGGAGGAGACAATATATTACGGTATCGATATTTTGTCCCATCTCGGTCACATTTAAATCTATATTTATTCAGTTTGCAAGTATAGTTGAAAAGTGTTTTCTATTGACCTTCTCACACTTTATATATTGGTATTTCATAGAGAATATTTTACTATCTTACATTTTATTATCTCTTGAAAATTTGTAAGAGGTTCTTAATAAAAGGAGATATGAGTATAAATATGAGTAAGTACCTGTTAATTGTCAGGTATATCATTTAAAATGTAAGAACTAGGCCTTTCCAACTATTTATTTGTTTGTATTATTTGACATGAAATGACTTTGGTCACATCACACAGCCTTAACAGTTCGAGTTCATCAGTACTGAATGATCAGGTTTCATGGTTAGTGTCGTCGTCGCCGTTGGCGTCGTCGTCGGCGTCGTCACGGTATCGGCAGCTCTGTGTGATCACAGAGGAGCTCATTGTTGACTGGTATCTTGCTGGTAGAAGTAGACTAAATCTGAAAAAAAAACCCATCTTTTCTTTGAACTTAAACTGTTTTTGATTTAATCCAGCGCCCGGTGTTGTTTTTCCCTCTGCTGCAAACACACGAGCTTGTTGTCGGTGTGGTTTGCGCGGCGTCAGACACACGATGACAGCGACACCTGAAGCGACCTGAGCTGCTGCCAATCTGTGCGTGGCCTAGATACAGACGCCGTTACTTCACATCAACATTTATGACATGTACTCGGGGATAGAGAGGGATGAGAGAGGGAAAAAGGGCTGATGTGCAAAATTAGCTCGGCGCTCCTTTTTCCAAGCCTGGGTGCGTCCGTCTGTCCGTCCGTCCGAGCATCACGTCAGGCTCCAAGGTCAAACCGGTATCTCCCTCAATCATCCCTTCCTCCTCAGCTCCGATCCTCCCGTTTTCCCCTTCTCCTCTCCTCCCTCTCTTCCCGCCTGCAGCGTGTAAGCACCCCTCATTACAGTGAGTTATTTATGACGCTGCTTTAATAATTCATGGCCGCGAGTCTCGGGGGCTTGTGCTGGAGTTGCGAGGGTCATTCATCACGACCTGGCTAATCTCTCGCCGAACTGCCGGGGGCATTCGAGGCTGTGTAGCAGCAAGTGTGGGCAGTGACAACAACCATAACACACAAACATGCACACAAACATTAACAAGATCTAAATGAAAGATTAAGACTTTCACAGCTCCCACACGGATCCTGGATCGCGGCCCGGACCGGTATCAGACTGCTGGCTTTTATTTGTTACCTACATGACAGCCGGGAGTTCAGGCTCGCGCTGCAATTAGGAGATAATGACGTTCACCGCTTCAATTAATTGCATTGCCGGGTTTGTCGGCATTAAATCAAATCAGATTTAATTCCTTCAGCGTTTTCTTTTCTCTGCGCAATCACGCGGGAGGATGACCTCTGACACGCAGCAGCAGTGGACAGCTGATGAAGGCCGACGAGCATCTGTGCAGCTACAAAATCTGCAAGTTCTGCCTTCACAGCAACACCATGCAAAGACACACGTTTATCTGAACAACTACTGCATCAACAACTGACATGTCCGCTCTGTGAACGCCACAGTCAGTTTGAGGCAACGCGAGAGGCGACCTTTAGCTGCGTTAATCACCCGTCTTCAACACAGAGGACGAGTCACAGACCGGGTTTTACTGCCAGAACTCTGCAGAACGGATCCGACGGAGACATTCTGAGCATATGGCCTTTCTTTGTGCCAGAGAAACAAATTAATCTTCTTTATAAACAAACAACTCTTTCATTAAACTATCTTTGCAGTAGTTGAATGGAACTAAGTACATTTACTCAAGTACAGATTTGAGGTCCAGTACTTGCAGTATTTTCTACAGCTTTATACTTCTACTCTCAGAGGAAAAGCGAGGTTTTCATCCCCTTCCTGTCCAGTAAAAACCACGTATGTCCAAATGTGTTGATGGTGAACCCTCTTAGAGTAAAAAGCACCGTCACGAAGCTGAAAACAGGCCTGTTTTTCTGACTTTTTACAGATACGTGGTTCTCACAGGACAGCAGTCTTATAGAATATGATGCACTGATGTAGATCAAACTACCGACAGTTTATAAAAATCGATCAAATGAGCTCAACCTTAAACATGTACAGCAGTAAAACGAATCAGATCTTCCACCGTTTCACCTTTGAATCCTTTTCTTTTCTCGTTCCACATGTGATGCTGATGCAAAACAGGATCAGAAGTGATGATTGACAGCGTTTATCACTGTCTGAGTCTATTTTGTTTTAGGAGAATGTTACATATTTTGCTAAAGTTAAGTTAGTTACTATTTTTAAAGTATTAAAAATCTGTCTGAGTTGTTTAAAACGGATCAAAACACTGAAGTACAGGTTTTATCGCTTCGAACCCTCATCTTTGGGTTTGGTTGTTGTAACCCAGAAAAACATTTAATATTCATGAAAAAAAAGATCCATCCAGTAAGTTTGTCAACATGTGACTGAACACTGTGCTGCGTCGTTCAATTAGATTTACTAAGCTTCCCTTGTAGTCTGTCCAAAAAGGTAAAATACGCTGTTTTTATTAAAAACTGTTCACACTGCGTTAATAATCATGAGTGTTACGAGTGCGGTGATTTCACCAAGCTTTGAAAAGCGCCTCAGGACACGAAATATACGAAAGCTCTCAACCTTTAATAAATATTCAGTAGTTTCTCAAACTGTTCAGTGAATTTAAAAGGAAAGGCTCAGTTTTTCAAGTCTGTCTTTAACCAGTTGACAGGTAACGATAAGCTCCTCTCCTTCATACTGGACAGTATAACATCCATACAGATACGCCACAAAGATAAAAGTGGAGCAAAGCGAATTTTTTTTCCTCATGAGTGACTCAGATCTTTTTTTTTTTTTATAATAGTGTGAACACATAAATTACACAGACTCATAACAGAATTGATGTGACTTTTATGTCCCTGTCGATGAACATTAGTCTGAGATGTGAGCTGACAGGAGTCGCTGCGAATACGAACATGAAAGTCATCTGTGACGGAGTCGGTGGATGGACAGCGAAACCCCACAGATCACAGTGTTTCCTACCAGGTTCAGGACGTTCGCGCCGTTCACACCGAACCATCAGACCACGGTGCGACCAAAAGAGCTGGTCTCGGCCCGGATCAAACTGAACCTCTGGACCAGTTACAGGAAGTTACGTAAAACTACTGTCATGAAAAACAAAGGGAGGCTGGAAGAAGATAAAGATGAGGTGAATTAACAACATCTTTACGTCAGATGCAGCTCGTCTACAAACGGAGACGCAGCCACGATGACGACAGGACGCGTTACTCTGATTTCTCTGACTTCCAGGTGTGAAGATGCCCTTAGATGCAGCACCACAGAACCAGAGCCCTCCACAAACCCACTGACAAAGTATTTGGAGTCAGTAAATCCCAAATGAACACCAAGGCTTGCAGTCTGAATTCAACAGCAGTCTGAGTTTGAAAAAACAAGTGGATATCTTTAAAGTCTTATTGTTAAGAAAAATACTGTTTCTGGATTAATCTGCATCAAAACTGTCGGTATCTGCAGGAGGTGGAGCCCATAGTGGTTGATAATATTAGGCTTCAAAAGTGGAAATACTGACTTTGAGGGAAAGCTCAAAGATAAAAATCACTCCCACTTAGACTTAGTCTGATGTTCAGCTCCACATTTACTGATCAGTTACTTTGAGTTTAACGTTCAATGATTCAGATTTCTTCTTCTTCTTATCTTATCGTGTTTATTACCTTGACTCTGATCCTGTGTCTAATAAAGCGAGAGATTCACTTATTTTTAGGTTAATTTCAGACGTGTATCTTGCGTTTTCAGTGTCGACATTTTGGGGGAAGAGGTGAAGATGATGTCGGCCGCTTAATCGTCCATCAGCTTTATCCTCACGTCACCACCACGTGATGATGATGAACCAACAAGCTGAGCAGGTCTGTCCACGTATCCAACGACCAGATGTAAGTTCGTGCAGGGGAGGCTCACCATGTCCAGGCAGTGGGGGGTCGTGGGAGGGGTCTATGTGAGGACCAGAGTCCCGTCACTCGGCCTCTTCATGCAGTCAGACGTCTCTGGGCTGTCGGCCTCTCGCTCCGGTGGAACTTCAGGTTTTCACTGTGGGAAGAAGAAGAAACACAATCGTTTCTCTTTGATACATGAACATTCAGGGGACACAAGGTGATGTATGCGTTGCCGTGGCGACACAGATTTAACCCTTGTATTTTGTAATAATGGGTACTTATACTGTAATGTGGGTGATCCTGGATTTAAGGCTTATTCTAAGCTGCTCTGAATAAGCAGCGGCTGAAAGCTTCAAACGTCGACTGCATCATGAAAGCTGAAACGATAATCTAAAACGTCACCTCTTCATCACCGAGCTTCGTATCTCACACCTATCGATTACAAAAGATTCACCAGCATCTGCGCGTTCACAGCTGATCTGGTCAAAGTGAGCACAACAATCTGGGAAACTATTTCAAATAAGGGCAGACATTTTGAATTTAGTGAGATCCTTGACGTCACTTCTAAAACCACTTTGACTCTGCTTTCTTCAATGGGTTTTGCTGTTTTTGTTAGTTTTCTATTACTGTAACTTGCATATCTTCAGACTGATCATATGACAAAGAGCAACATCTACTGCCATAAAAATGACTTAAAGTTAAATCTTGTGATGTTGTAATTTAGTCGTCCTCTTAAAACTTAGTGACATTTATTGGCCCTAAACTTTAAAATGACATGTTTCAAATAGGCTGCTTTAGGCCAAGATCTACTGTATGAAAACCAAAAAGCTAAAGATGAACAGATGAATCAGAAGTGAAAATAAATGAGCTGTTTCATGCACAGAAGTTCAGTGTTTCACACATTTAGGCGTCAGCTGAGCAGCTGTAACGCCTGCTAACTTTAAAACTGTGATGTCTATTTTAATACATTTCTGTCGAATATCATCATGGCTGTTAATATCCCAGAATTCCAGCTACACAGAGCAACAACCGGCCATGTGTTTTAAATAGCCAGAAATGTAATAGTCAACATTTAAACAGCAATAAAACACGAAGACATGGGCTCGACAGCAGCAGCCCTCGCTCCATAGTAACTTCAAAATGTCAAACCAGACTTGACTTGGTCAGTTTTTAAAAACATAAAATAACGTTGTAAGTACTACAGCCCATTACAGCAAGACCACGGGACAGCGTTAAGGTCCTGAAGGAATGGAAAAGGCAACAGATGAAAATAAAATCAAATATTTAAACCAGAGTGACAGAAAAAGATGAAACTGTTAAGATGTCGTCAAGAGACAAAATCAGTCTCTCAGCATCTTTTAGTCTCAGTCACGTGACCAAACTCTCCTCTTATTGTAACGGCGAAGGTAAAACCAGCCTTTTGCATAATCCTGTTCAGACCTGACTTCAACATGCATCTTTCATGATCCGATCGACATTAAAATGTGTCTCCACATGCGTCTTGAGATATGCAAACGAAGCAGCTCCTCTAAAACCTGGCATCCAGTATTTTAGATGCAGGACGAGTTGTCAAGTTGAACAGACTGTCTTTGTTGTGTGTCTGTTCGAGTGCATCACAAGTAAAGAAACTGTCAGAACAATGAATGATGAATGAAAGGCTGTTTGGCTGCATTTTTTATCTTCACTAGTTAACGTTAGCGAGGTAGAAAAACATGTTCACTCACTGCATGAGTGAATCGATCAACACAACTTAAAGGGGACATACTGTAAAAAATAAATGTCTTATTCAGTCATAAAACAGAACAGAATAATTCTAAACTATCACAACACTCACTTGACGGAGACATTCACAGAACCCACTTGAAACCTGTTCAGGTCCGATACAGATGTAGATGCAGACGCAGATACTCCATCCAGGTCAGTATCGGACCAACATCCGAAACCGGTTTGTATTCTGTATATTTGTAACGTCAAAACTAAACATCCATCATTTGACAGGGTGTCTACATGATGGTACCCATGGCACTGACAGGGAAGGGGCGTGGTCAGCAGCACCTCATTAGCGTTTAAAGAAACAGACACTGAAACGACTTTTTTTATTTGGCGTATCTACCATCAGACGTTTTGACACATGATACTAGAATAAAACATAACACATAAACCATGGTTCAATGATACCTGTGTATTTATTTATTCTGAATAAACTGCTCTCACTTCAAGACACATTTCCCTGAATCAAAGTCAATCTCTGAGCTTCATCTCATTTCACATTTAAAGTTGGATTTATCTGAGGACGACAGCGTGAGTTCCTGTGAAGAGTTCTGTAGTTCTTCATGTTAAATACAACAGATGACTTACTTCTTATCAGGATTAGAAATAACCCGACCATGAACAATGCTCTCTCTCTCTCTTTTATTTTTTTTACGAAGCGCTTTGATTCTGATGCAGCTGTGAAATTGTTTTAGTGTTATCTGTGCACGGTCTCACACTGACACATTAATTGAATTACTCAGAATATATTCTCACTATTAAATGCATTAGAAGAAGCTGCAGCTTTGCCCACGCGGTCAAATGCTAATGAGATGTGAGCTGCAGCCTGCGGTGTAATCATGTGCTGGTGCAGGTGCTGGTGGTGTTGTGGGGGGAGCGAGCAGTGCTGCTGTCTTATGTCCCAGGGGAGCCGGGGGGGGGTCGAGCTGGGCGTCAATTAGATTCTCAGTCACCTTGACCTGGTTTTCGGTGACAGAGGGGTGCAAGCTGACAATGCTCGCCGCAAGAATCAGCTTTCCTGTTAGCAGACCACCCTTTCAAAACGCATTACACAAACACAGCGCAAGAGAAATATCAGGGAAAAGGAAGCTGATCAATACGACACAACAATTACTCTGTCGGCTGCCGGGGTCTGTGGTGCTCTGGAACCGAACCCTCCCTCCGAACACACAAACTTCAAAGCATTTACAACTGCTCAATAATGAAAGATGCTTCTACGTGTGAGAGACTGAGGACACAGCACATGAATGCTAACAAGCTTCATTCTCCATGAGATGAGAGAAGACTGAGCGGTGTTCTTCCCGCTGTCTGATCGTACATCACCTCTTCACACCTCCGCTCTAATCGCTCCATCGCCTCTGATGGGAAAACTACTGCTGGTGGCCACAGATTACTTCACACCAAGTCAAGTCACAAGCTTGGATGTAAAATAATTCAGATTACGCTCCCATTAGTAGATCTTGACAGATGAATCTGGGCTGTAGGTCCGGGTTATAACTTTATTACAGTGAATAAAACCGACTAGGGACGCAATGATCCATCAGCCATCGGTAAATCAGATGACGTTGACAGACGGCAGTGGCTGACGTTTATCTGTTCTTGAATGAAACGCTCCCATTGTGATGACGTGAAAGCACAGCAAAAGAATCTGAATGCAGCCACGCTCCATCCAGGTCTGTTTCACTAGAGCTAAGTCCAGTTCAGGATGCTACCAGGAAATTAAAACTGCACCAATATGGCAACGTGTCGGATCTGGAGCCGAGAAGGTAGATGAGGCAAAAAGTATGTCAAGTTAAACCAGTGTCCACACATTATTATTAACGCCACCAAGTGGACTGGAGTCTCGTTATGTTCCACCCGGGAGCATCTGCTGAGTGAAAGAGCGGCGCCTAGTGGTAAAATTCAGCACTGCTTCAGTCCGGTGTTTGGCTTCATATCAGACCTGTAGTGGTGTCGTCTGTTTCAGGTTCGCTGCGTCAGTTTTAAAAACTAAAACTAAATAAAAACTATCATGAAGCAACACAAACTAAAATGAAACAGAACTGCTTTGGTTTTATTTTTTAATGGTGTTAATAGTTCACGGTGAACAAGAATAAAATGGTTTTACTTTTTCAGCTTCTATAAATCAAAACCTTCTTCATAATACCTGAAAAACAACATAAAAACTCAACTAAAACTAGTCGTTTCCTCAAAATTAAACTGCTTATGTCCCCGTGAAACTAAACTAAATCAAAATCAGAAATCAAACTGATAGACCAAAGGAAAATAAAAACTGTCATCACATCTCTGTCGGATCATTTTTGCCGCTGATGGAAGTAAACAGGCCGTCATTACTGTGGTGTTAACGGATACGTAACGGATGCAGAGAACAAAGATCACCTCCATTATAAAACAATTAAAGACTCTGCGCTGATTAATAATGTGTGTCTGATATCATTTCTCTACAATAAAAGTTCAATGACCTGATTAAAAACAGTTAAAACACCGTCTCCTCCTCCTCATGTGGGTCATTTCATACCAAGTCACCGAGGCCCCGACCCGTTCATGTCCTGGATTCTACTGGAAACCTTCATCTGAAAACTTCTACTTCACGTCTGCTTTCTGGTCAACAGCTTATATGTGAACATACAGCTTTAAACGTAGAAAATAACGTGACCTTTTGGTTTTCTGTTTCATATTAATTCTCTCGATACTGAATTCATATGTTACTTGTTCGTGAGGAAAAATAGGTTTTTGTTTCAATAATTTAAACACAGCTTAGTTCTTTATATATTACATTTATAAAGCATTTCATGTGTCTTTTGCCAGATCTTTGCCTCATGTTTGCACAACACAAGAAAACCCTGATGATTAAAGTCACGTTTATGACAAATGTTGACTCCAAAGCTGTCGGTGTGATTTGCTGTCATTGGCGTCTTAGTTTAGGTTATACTGAAGAATATTTACAAAAGGTTTGACAGTAAGTGTTGAGTACTGCTGCGAGGTTTACACTAGGCCTTGCTTTCTTTGTCAATTAATCTGTCCATTATTATCCTGTCCTCAGACGTCCTGTTTTGTCCACAACAAAAACTGAAGAGAAGCTTGAATCAGAAAATGTGTTCACTTTCTTAAAACTCAAACTGATCAACAGATATTTACCAATGAATCTGTTAGTTTACAACAGATTGATTGATTGATTGATGGATTGATGGATGCAGCTCTAGTTTAAACTTCCTGGTTTGACTTTGATGTTTTCAGGACTTTTTCTGCTTTATTGATTAAGTTTAAACATTTGTTAGAGATCAAAACGTGACATTACTTACTACATTTTTGAACACTGTAACTAGTGATCTGTAGCCTATTATACTTCAGAGGTAAACTTCCTGACACTGACTTTCCTGTCCAAGAATGATAAAAGCAGTTAAAGAAAATATAACACAGTGGATGTTTTCCTTCTATCGCATCCTGACTATCACAAACACAGAATCTAGTAATCGTTGGATGTAATTCAGGCGCATCACGCAATCAAACGAGACGCCTCAGTTGGGAAGAACAGGAAATAGTAGCACAGGTAGAGCGACGTAATTATAGCCCAAGGAGACAAGCCGAGTGCAGACACACAGCGATGGAGCTCAGATTTCAGCAAACAATTTTGGGCAAAATGCCATAAAAGCAGTAAACAAACACACAAGGACACCGTGCATGAGTCTCAATACCAGCATACTGTATTCTGCTGTATTTTTAATAAATTCCTCCATGCAGGCTCATTTTCCAATAACCTTTCATCTCCCAGAAGAGGGAAGGTGATTAAACGAAGATAATTAAGAATACAGCAGTGACTTTATAAAGGACGGTGCTGCAGTCGTGGCAGATGGTGAGCTCAGCATGTGACAAAAAGACAATGCTGATTAAAAAAAAGAAAAAAAAACAGGCCAGAGCGTGACAGTTTTTTCCCTCTCAATAAAAACCGACTTCCTACACGACTCTCGGAGCAGCTCTGACATGCTTCACACAAATAAAACCATTACAGCGAGCAGCCATTTAAACCGATCCGCTCCCTGTGAGTCAAGTTTATTTGCATAGGCCTTAATTACACTTAGAGTCTCAAAGGGCTTCGCGACGCCCACATCATGGGACAATAACCGAAAACGACACACTCCATCCTCAGATGTTCAGCGAGAACAAAAAGCCTACGAGAGCTCTTCATTTTATTTTACCAAACAGCCATTAGCTTCATTAAACTCCAGTCAAAGAAAACGTTTGGAGCAATTAGGCCACGAAGCACAATGAGGTTCATGAAGGACAAATACCATGGGTTAGTTCTAAAGAATCATTTATAACTGAAGTACGCGTTAGTTTACAGTTCAGTTCCCTTTGCAGTGAGGAAACGATCCCCGCCGGAGGTTTCAACAAATACATTTAAGACTTTTTAAGTCCACAACGAATCCAAGTCTGCTTGGTTTTGTTTGATTGTTTCTGTTGTTTGTCGAACATGAGCACAAACGGGCCTGAACTTTGGAGATGAAACCTCTCTTAATGAAATCTGAGAACTCAGTTTGTGTCATGTAAGATGTATAGTTTTAACCAGAATCAGAATCAGGAACATCTGAAACTGTTCACGCAGTATTTCTGATTAATTATATAGACCGTGGCAGGCCCTCATCGTCTAATTTGGCAACGAGTGCAGTTGAATCTTCGGTTTTTGTTTTGAACAGTGAGTCAGCATCACTTTATTCACGTCCTGTCTGTGGTGACAATAGGGCTCATCTCAACAGCATCATAGCTTCCCTAATGCAATATAACACAACACGATAAACTAACGGTAAACATGATGCAACAGAACATAGAAAAAAACTGTTCAACAGTTGAGATAATGAGGGTTTTCCGTACGTTTCATAGGTCTCAGGTGCTGTCACAGTTCTGGGGTTCGAAATGATTTTGTCATTTGAAGTCAATTTAGTTCATTTATCCTCACCATATTTATGAAAGAAATCTGGCAATACTTATTGTATACTTATTTTTTATATTGCAATACTTATTATTATTATTAGAGTAAAAGTCCATTCATATATAAGACTCGCATCCAAAAAGCTTAAACACAAAACCTGCTAAAGAATCCACTGAGAACCAACTACAAGCATTAGATAATCTCATCATAAGATGTCTGTAAGTTTGTGCTACTTCCTGTCGTCAGATGTCTGCAGCTCCAGCAGCTCAACAACATCTGAACTCGTTTCAAGTCCATCATCATGAGTTCAGTGTCAGAAAAACACAAACACTGCACAAACTCCTGAAGGTTAAAGTGGACTAACGTATTACTTGTTACAACCAGAAGACTTCACCGATAAACTCGGACTGAGCTGCACGGTTTGCATTAGTGCTCATTGGTTCCATGTTGGGTTTGTTTTGTTACTCATCTTTTCCCAAAAACACACAACAAAGTGAGACTGCAGTTACTGCAATTATGTAAATGTTACATAAACATCATAATCCTATTGGTTTTAAAGACTTGTCAAAAATCGTATTCAAGACATTTTAAGGCCTAAAATTCTGATTATTTGATTTTTTAAGGACCTGCAGCATCGAAAGGTCCAAAAACGCTGCTAAATAAGCTCAGTCTTTTAATAGCGTTTTACATTATTGTTGATGTCATTCTTATTTAATGTTTGATCTTATTTAATGTCGACAGACCGATTTCACTCGTCACATTACTGTCACGTTGTGTTGCTGTAAAAACACAGTTTATCATTTGTTTTAGTGATACAACAGCTGTGTTTCTGTGCCACTTTCTCAATGCTCTGCTGATGCACATTAAACACATTTTTTCTACACTGGATGGAAAATTGTTAAAATGTTTAATAAACACAAGCAGCTGTACATGTCTGAGTGCAAAATTGGCAATTTGACGCTCTGCGCTACAGTAACATTTCAGTCCGTCAGTCAGAAGTTAAAGAACCTCATTTAAAAATATATATGTGTAAATGTTTTATTTATGGTTTTTTTCCCTGGCTTTTATATTCGTTGTGGTAAAACAGAACGAGGCGTCTTAACGCCGAGGGTCATATTCAGACTGTGAGTTTCTCATCATTTAAAAATAAATACATTTTAAAAGTAAATGAAATCTCTGCGTGGTGCTTTTCCCTGGCTTTCGTCATTAGTGCCTCTGAGCATCAGAATCAGAAGGAGAGGGAAGACATCAAAAACAGAATGAAATATATCATAACCGATAAAACAGGATGCAAGTCACGGATAATCTCACCAGACAGATTCTGTGCAGGTTTGTCAACATGCAAGTTAATGTGTATAAAAAATGGAAGGTTTCTTCTCTGTTGAACCATTATCAAGTACATGAGATGGGCAGAGCACTGTCTATTCAAGATCATTAAATGTTCTGTACAGTGTTGATGAAACGCAGAGCGGCCGAAACGTTGGAATGATCAATAAACGCTGATGTTTGGAGCAGGTGTGTGGATTGAAGTGAACTTTCCAACGTACATGCATCGGAGACGGTTGCATGAACATACGTCAGTGAGACGCGGCTCCGGTGCAGAGTTTGACACGTTGAGGGTTTTCTCACATTCATTTTGTTTCTGAAATGAACATTTTTCATGTTTAGAGATTCCTAATTTTTAAACGAGGGTGGATTTATATCATGTCTTATAACACGGATGAAGGGGGTTTGTAAATTAAAACTTAAAGCCTCATAATTCATTCTGACAACCTTAATGGAGCAGCGCAGCAACAGTAAAAGTTAATAGATCCTGTTCCTCCTGTGTGGCTCAGTGAACAGTGTAAGGATGTGACGCTGCCAGGGTCAAAGGTCAGCCTGCACCCGTGCACAAAATGCAGCCGCTCGCGCTGCTATAATGTACTCTGTGGACAAAACCAGGCACCAAATGGCCCACCATCAGACCCTCAGGTATGCTGTCCTTAATGCCCCCTCAGCTTCCACTCTTCAGGCAGGTTTGATGAGACCCGGTTTTATTTCAGGCTCTGTTTATTTAGGTCGTTCTCACTGCGGGGAACTTTTATGAGCAGGCTTTTATGTTCACACAAGACTTCAAATATTGCTCTGTGCAATCCTGCGAGCGTGCAGCAGGCGGGATGGCAAGTAAAAAAAAATAAAAGAAGAAAAGCCTTGTTCTCTCATACAAAGCTTTTGTGACTAACATTTGATCTGACAACAAAAGGCAGTCGAGGCTCTCTCATAATAATCCAAGAGCTGGGATCACACGTTTCTAACAATTGGGAGAGTTTTGCAGAAATAATGCATCTGAGCTAATGTCAGAAACTACAGATAAGCTTTATTAATCATTACAAGCCGGTGAGATTATATGAAATATTTATGATAAATGATTCTCACAGGGTGTGGAGGTGTTGACAGATAACGCACGACGACCTTTATGTAATAAGATCTTCCTTCCAAAATGCACTTTTTTTTGTAAATTTCCTCATTTCCTTGCAGTGCGATGCAGCCTGGCTCAGGACGTTACGGCTCTATATGAACATCAGGGTTTCTAAATGTTAAAAGCAGAGAACATTTTGTTTGAATGTCTCTGTAAATGGCGTCCCATGAACTGGAATATTATACCGAGTGTAGGTGAAGGTGTGATCACACTTACAGCTCTTTTTTTAAATTCAGGCTGAAAAACAGCAAGCAGCATTTCTAGAGTTAGTGCAATAAAAAGGGTCATAACAGTGATTTTTCATGTTCAATCTAAATCCTCTTCAACCTTCTGCCACATTTGAGCTTTTGTAATATTTCCAAATTCAAATGTCAGGTGATAAACCCACCTGAAAATTCACCACTCTGCCCAAGAAACCACACGTTAGCATTTCTACCTCACAGTGTTCATGATTTGGCTAGAAAAATATCCTTTAAACTCGGACTAATTTCCACAGCACGACCAGACTAAACAAAAGAAAACACTGTCCTTAAGTGCACACAGTTGCGATGGTCACAAAATCAAAGTCAGACACATACTGCAGACAAATACGATGTAAAACACCTGCCTCCTCACTTTCTTTTGACACATCTGATCTACATTCTCCTCCTTCTGCATTATCAGCAACCAGTTTTTCACATTCATTTGTGAATCGCTCTAACATTTGTATGAAAAGTCACGGTGACAGACGCCTGAAGATACAAGAACCGACTGAAATCTCTCCAGGAACAACTCCTTCAATATAACACCAGCTTCAGACACACAGGATCAGCCTGATCATTTTATCTCATGGTGGACGACAACCAAAGCAACATCCGAGACGCCACACGACATCCTGACAGAAAGACTAGCGTGTTCCTTATTTTTGGCTCAAGTTCTTTGTGAAGGACTGACAACCCATACCGTCTTCTTTGTGTGACACCAAGAACACCCTCCGCAGTCATTATTTTTCTTTCCCAGCTCAACACAGGAAGTATCACGTAAACACACCTCTTCAAAGGCCGGTAGGTTTACAGCGTCAGCATTAGCACCTCCTTTCATCATACATGTCGAGGAAGACTAGTGATGATTGGTCGGGGGAACAACGTGCGGTCCGTCATGTCACTCGGCCACAACACGGGAAGAATTTCTGACTCTATATTTGGCGGATCTGACAGATGGAACATTTCGACCGATGGCATCAACTCAACTTGGCTCGGTTTTGGCATCAGCACCTTGCAGCTTGTGCACCTCTGCGTTGGACCAGGGGGTTGACTTTCTGCCAGAAAAATACAGTGTATCCGCTGTACTGGCTCGGATATTTAAAAACGTGCCACGTCATTACATTATGATGCACATACATATCGACACAGCGACGGTTCCGGATCGACGGGTCTGATGTGCATGGTATCAAGTCACCTTTTCGTATTTCATCAGCTCGTTTGGAACTTTGGTGAAGGTGGTACTAACAATAGTACCTGATAGTTCCTGCTATCACATAATGGGAACGCCAAAAAGGCCGTGCAGAGTGAAGCTGAGATGATTCTGTCACTGGAAATGCAGTGAAAGTGACCATTGGAACAGACAGAAGGTTTAGTGTAGGCCATCTGAACGCCACGTAAGTCAAATTCATGTAAAATCATTGTGTAGAGCATCAAAAATGACATTTCTTTAGCAAGTTTTCTCGCTTTCCCACATTTTTGTACACAGATTTGGTAATAATAATGGTTGAAAATGATGTGAAATTATGCTTTTTTTTTTAAAATCGTCACATTGTCAAGTCTTCAACAAACTTGGGGAAAATGCTGGAACCCAGACAGCTCATAAACCCTCTGAAAACTGTTCTGATAGTGAGAGCTTCAGAACTTATTGAGCAAAAAGGCTAAAGATCTACAAGCTTTTCTCTGTCTTTGGGCTTTAGTCTGATACAGTATATGGCACATTGTCTCGAAGGACTCGTGGAGATCTTTTACAAAGTTTAATAAACTGATGAAAAATTAACTTGCTAAGAGTTGTAGTTTGGTTCATTCCACATCTACCGACATCATGTGTCCAAAGGTGAAATATACGTCAGACAGAGCTGGACTTTTGGAATTGTTAAGGTGAAAAAAGGGTAAGAATGGTGACTTTAAACTGGCCTAGATGAAGGATGTTAGATCAGTCTTCACGAGGGATGCACCGATTGTGAAATCCTGAACCGATACCGATATTGAAAATGACAATTTGTTCATTGGCCGATGTTATTTTCAGTTTTATCCCCCTGTTGTGCCAAGGAAACAAAGAAATCTCCATCATATCTATAAAAGATGTTAAATGAACAGTTTTAAAGTCTTTCAGCCCCCCATCATCATGCAAATTTATGAAATAACCTTTAATATAAAACAACAGATAAGTATCACAGCCACTGTAATCGGTGAAATTACATTTTATATGATGATACCGATGTTCAGCTGATATATATCTGTGCATGACACTGTCTGTCGGAGCTTTGACAGGAAAGAAAAATGTAAATGAAAAAAATGACCTTTGGCTTTAAATTCTGCTTGTTTACTGAGGTGTAAACTCAAATAAACTGCAGACAGTGAGGGGTCGGTGCAGACTCCATCTATTTAAGCCAAAGACTAGTGGTGCAGGTTGCTAGTGTGAGTTCAGGTCTGGTGGAGGATGTGAAGGCAGGTCAGGAACAACTTCTGCACCTAATCTGAAGAACAATGTGAGTCCAGACCCGGTCACCTCAACAGACCCGTTCTTTCCGTCCTCCTCCTGTCTATCTGAGCAGCTCTGCAGAGCTGTGAGCACATCACAATGGATTTCAGTGCAGGTACTGTAACCCTGAACATTATGACTTCTCGCAGCAGAGAACATATTTCACCGACCGCGCAAATTCTCTGTGATCTCTTTGAAAACCCGGAGATGTCCGACTCTGCTGCAGAGCCAATAAAAGTGACTCTAGACGTTATGTAAGCGAGCCACAGCTGGCAGGAGGCGGCTGCAGAGGAAGCAGCACCGCGAACACACAGACAGGAAGGACGAGGCTGTGTTTACCTTTAAAAATACCATAGTAATCTCCCAGCATGCTCTGATTTCACAGCCCGGACTGAAAAGTAGATGAGACCAGGAGAAAAAACCTGACTCAGGACCACAGAAGCCCCTTTTAAAGACTGGATTCACATTACCGACGGAGGTGGGAACAGGATAAACCAGACTCTGACTACAGCCTCGTTTGTGTCGATGCGAACAAACGAGTCGTACTCAGGTGTGGACAACATCGAGAACGTCTGGAAGAAGTGTTCTCGGTCCTGAACGTGCGCTAGGCCAGTTCGTCTGCGTTCAGAATGTAATCAGACCTCGATCTGTCCGACTGTAAGGGTGGAACAAGCTCCTGAACAAAGGCGAGTTTTCAAAGAAACCAACACAGAATACAGCGACGTCTGACGCGAAACTCACTGAAGATGTGGTTTGTTCACATCTTCACATTCACTCAATGTCTAATCGATGACATGAGAAACATTCCCATGTGGCTTTTGATGATTTTTTCCTGGCTCACTTGGATGTTTCTAGATGCTTCTTTTTGTCTGACTTTCAGTGCACATTACATTTAAAACTAATTTTCTCAGCTATTTCAAGTCAGACTGATGTGAAACTTGTAGAATGCTATGACTGAGACGCTGCCGATACAGTTCCTGAGACAAACATATTAATAAAAATGCGTAACAGCTGTTCATATGTGCTCCTTGGGTATCGACAGTACCAGGCATTTTTTGACACTCGATAATATCTAAACAAGTCGGTCAGTGCCATAAAAGTATTGACGTTCGGTACCGACCGGCCGCTCACGTCGGAATTTAAAGAGTCTTTTGCTTCAGACGCCATCTAGAGAAACACGAAAAGTGAGAGTTTGTTGCAGGTTCATTTGAGGCCTGGGCTCTTAACCTGTAGAAGAAAAGTAAACCAAACAGCCCTGCCCATAGGGGGCGCTAAAACCCGGTTTAACTGCAGTAGAAGAAGAGCAAAATGGAGTAAACTCCTGCGTCTGTTCATCACCACCATCAACACTTCTCTGCAGACAGAACTCACAAAACTGGATAGTGTCGATATATTTGTTAAATCGAACATTCAACAGTTTTCTTCTTCCTCGTTGGTGCTGAGAGAGCGAACCTCTTGGGTTGACGACAAAGTACACGTCACTGAACTCCACCATCTGCATGAGCCAACACGAAAACCATTAAACGGGTTGGGTTTAAATTAGACTCCGGAAAAAACATAAATGAACATTATATTTGGGATATTTTTGGAGACTAACATGAACATTAAATCTTTTTCCTACATTATCTGCATATGAAGCTGCTTTCAGAAGAAGGTCAAGGGTCAGTGACAGAAATAATCCTGAGATGCAAAAAAAAAAAAAAAGGTTCACATCCTCCGAAGGAGAGGTTTTTTCAATCATGTGGGACAAGAAAATGTGGAGAAAAAGGCTGCACGGTTGAGGTGAGTGAAAATAATGTGTGAAATGGTTTCAAAATAAGTATGAATGTTAATTAACACTTGTCTCACTGAGGTCTGTGCGACCGCAGACTGAGCTGATGTAAGAGTCTGTTTTTTAATCTCAGGCTGGAATCTGCAGGTTTTCTCTGTTTTTAAGAACAGAGGTGAGGTCAGAGATTGTGGAGATGTGATAATTGGAGGCAGACGTCTCCGACCGTCGGGCGACGCAGAGGACGAAGCTCGAACGTACAACGGAGCAGATCGACTCTTCGTCCTCCGATCAACAGACGACACTCGCTCACTTCGTTGTTATTCATCACAAGCAACATAGTTTGACGTAGAAAAAAAAAACCTTTTGTACATCGTTTGACCTGGATTTACACAGACGTAAGATCTGTACATTAAAATCTAGAAAGTTTTAATAAAGTCAGAGTTAACGTCCAGTTATAACAAAACAGTTTGTTTTCCAGGTTTTATAAGGAAAGCCTTGATTTATTGAATCTGAAAAAGGTCGGATGAAAGACATGAAATATGATTTATAAAGATCCCATATTGTGCAAAGACATTTTATACTTGTTCACCAAACGAGCTGATTTTACCTGCGATTCTATTTAGTTTGAGTTCGTGTTGCTTTGTTCATTTTTATTTGGTAGTTTTTATGTTTCTCACCTCTTGGAGACTCACCACTCTGCAGGTTTGAAACCTCCCCTGGACCACGGTGCAGACCAAACAGCCAGACCTCGGTCCGACCAGACGAGGTGGCCTCGGCCCGGATCAAACTGAACCACGGTTTGGCTCTGCTCCGAAACTAACTGGACCAAATATAGACCATGTCAAACAAGACCCGTCAACCTTGTTTTGTACTTTCAGGTGTGGAAACGCCATTAGTCATCATTTGCTCAAAATACAATCATTTTAAGTCTGTAACAACACTTTAAGATTCTCTAACGTGGCCGAGTTTGACTAAACTAGGAGGATGATGCATCAAACTGCATTGAGGATTATCCAGGAAAGGCAAGATGTTTAATTCAGTGACTTTAATCTTTCCTGTTTCCCAAAAACCAAACATACAAAGTGCCAGATCTGATCCTAACCCATGCCAGGCGCCTCCACAGACCGGTTCCCCTCTGAGCTCTCTGACAGGGTTAGCGGCTTCGGCCACATCTCTGCAGGGTCAGGGTTGTGTGGAGGAAGCTGCAGTGGAGGTGAATGTTTACGAAGCCCAGCTGGGTGACGCCCACACAGACGCTCAGGAAACACAGCTGCTTTGTTATGAAACCGCAGCTTTTTTCTGCAGAGGATTAGGCCTTCATTAATGCATTAATGGATCAGAGCTGCACTGTGGGCCTGAAAACATCCAAGTAAGCGCAACACTCTCATCCCTGGCCGCTACTAAAGCAGCAGACTGTGTATGTGTCATCCTGACAACAAACATTGTGTGCTTTAGCTGGTTGTTTTTCTGCATCAGATGTGTCACACTGGAAGGAAATATCTCATTTTAAACAGTTTGTTGTGAGATCCCGAAAATAGTTTTTCAGTTGAAGCTGCAGGTTTTTCAGCTCGTGATCATAAACAACCGTAGCCGCGGTTACGTGGACAATATTTCTTCAACCCGACTGAAATCATTCTGACAGACACTGACACTTGAAGCTGCGGTCTGAGAAGAAACAACCTTTACTGACTTCTCTGGAAAATCTACCCCGCGATGCAGACGAATCACAGGTGTTTTCAGGCAGGAAGGGGTTAAATATGTGATTGACAGATGTAATCACCGATCGCTGATCAGATCCAGTCAGACGTCACTCTACTGCTCTACAACGTGGCTCCACGCGGAAGCTTGGAGAAGTTTCCACAGTGACGTGAAACGGCGTCAGCTTCATCCATCCTGATGTTCAGTCTTTTGATTTGATTTTAACGGTTTACATCAGACCTGGTCACCGTAGGGTCACGAGGTCAATGGGGAAAAAAAGGAGTCAAATAAGTGTACATGATGCATGCGACGCATCTGTGATGCTTTTATTTTGAAGGTGACTGACGTACATTCATTCACGCACCTTGTTGTAATGTGGCTTTGAGCTCAGCTTCTGTTAAAGACTGATACACAAAGTAGAGTTTTGTACAGTTTGTTTAAGGATTACAGTTTGTCCTTCGTATATTCACACAGATGTTTAACCTGACTTCAGTGACTTGTTCAAGTCCAACAAAGACTGGATTTCTCTGACTGAACAAGAACAAGAAGAACTAAAACACAGGAAATTAGACGACAAATAAAATAGCAGTGGATGCACTTATTACTCCATTGAGTTAATTTAATTATTTTTTTTTTTATTTTTACAATTTTTAATTGAAATGCAGATCCAGCTTCTTGTTCTTAGGAAAACAGCCCCGGTTTACATGGATGTAGTGTTAACATGTTCCAAAGCATTTAATCACAGTAGAGATGTGGTTCTGCCTGCTGCGAGTCTGACCACGCCGACCTCAAGTCTTGTGTTAGACGACGCTCAAACGTTTCCAGTGGTTTGATTCGGTCGACGGTTCAGTGGAGTCTGGACTTGATTATCAACGTGTTGTTTTGGGGCTTTTTACCATCAAGGCTTAAATCTCAAATCCTTAAATCTTTTAAGATCTCCAACAAAAACAAACCATCCATCACAGATCAGTTTACGACCAGATTAAGAGTTTACATGATTATTAGACTGTAATGTTTTCCTATTGAACAGATTATCAAAGGTTTACGCCAACCTTCTGAACCTGACTGAAAATTCACTCTGATCACATCAGTCCGCGATGACCGAGGTGGAACCATGACACGCTTTATTCAGATCAGAACCCGACTCCTTCATATTTTAACACATCCGTTGGCTGTTTTTCTTAATTAACTTAAAAGTTTCTAACCCTCTCGATGAAACTACCTGAATAAATACAAGTTTCTAATAAAGAACCTGTGTCGAAACTTTTCCTAAAACAATTTGGAGAAGTTCCTGTTTGAAATAAAGGAACGGAGCCCGACTCTGAATGTCAGGATGTAGTCGTAAAGACGCTGCAGATAAAACCTGCCTCTGTTTCGAAGAGAACTCAAAGGAGGATTTCTGCCTCGAAATTATAAGACAGAACATAGAGCGGAGAGAAGAGCTGCAGCTTCCTTCACAAACCTTTTATTATTCTGCTCTGTACAAAGAAGCTTGCCTTGCATTTTTATTGCTGCCGTACTATCTTCTTTATTATCCTTATACTGTTTGTAAAGCACTTTAGCTCTGCCTTGAAAAGTTTTATATACAGCAAATTAGGTTTACGTTACCTGCATGTGGGTGTGTTTGTGAGTTTCATTTCAGCAGTGGATGCAGATGATAAGAGGCCTTTAACAGCAGCCACACATGCTTTATCCTCATAAAAGCTTTTTTACTAAATATTGCAATACCATCTTATTCAGTTTGTTGCGTTTCTTATACATTCTAGAGCTGGGTGATACATCAACGCTGTAAAACCCACCAGGATATAAATAGAGCTACATAACAAAAGTTACGCTTCCCATTTCGACAGTGGAACAGGACGGTTTTAAAAAACGGATCAAAACTCGTGATGGGATTTGTGCTCGGTCACAAATAGAGGAGAACTCCAGTCACACAAACCAGGGTTTTTCCTGCGTAGAGATTTGTGAAGTGGCTCCAGCTCTCCATAAAACTCTGTGGATTCATTTGTAACTGGAACTGCAACATTATGCTGATGTGGAGGCACTGTATGGTAATCTGCATTAGACACCGGTGACGCTGCTCCCAAACACAAATACTACTTCACACGTGTAGAAAGCAGCTTTGAAACTTTCATGCAGACGTGTCAAAACAATGTTTCACCACATTTATCCATTTCTTCTTCGAGATCCATAAATGATGCTTTCTGTCTAAACTATAACATACCAGTACGTCTGTCACACAGGACCTGATGTTGCTTCCTGTGTTTTCTTACAGTATTATCAGGCTGTTTCCTGTCGTCATTTTCTTCAATCACATAATTATTAGAAGTCTTAAAATACCATATTTCCTCAAACAGTGTCCAGGTCTAACAGTGTCCAGTCTTCCAGGAGGAACCAGGTCTTTATTTGAAGGAGGTTTGTATTAGAGTCAGGCCTTTATTTAGAATTTCCTCTGTTGAATAAGTAGAAATGGTCGTAATTAGCACAAAACCTCATTTTGATCCTAAGATTGAGCTAAACTTCCTTTCCTGTTACAACATAAAACCCTCCAGCGTTTCAATAGAAACTGATGTCTTCGGAGTCAGGACGTCCTCCTGACCGGATCGATCATCTATCAGATATGGTGTTCAGAGACCTAAATGTCATGTCACCTCCAGGATGCAATTTCAGCTTCTTATTCTGAACAAACCAATCAGAGCAGAGCGATCCGTGTGTGTGTGTCTCAGGTAATGGACGTATCATGTGTCCGTTCACGTCTGATGCTCAGTAGAGTAAACCTGAACCCACAGCGTTACTGTACGGTTTCATTTGAAGCCGCTCTGCTTCCTCGTTAATGTGAGGACGGTGGATTTTGAGGAAATGACTGAAAGCGTTTCATGATTAACTGCTTCTCTTTACAAACAGCCTCAGAATCACTTTGAACAAACACGACTACATTTAAGGCCTAAAACTAAAAGGTTTTTCATGACGTCTTCCTTTTATGTTCTTTAGGTGTAAAATCTCAAAAGTAACTGAAACTGAAAAGGAAAAAGCAGCACGTTTTCATCACTGGGGGAGGCGGACGCTGCATCTTCCTTTGATAAATCATACACATCCTTTACATTATGTTTATGGTCAATGCAACGATCATCAAAATTATGCTACAGCTGAAAATGTTTCTTTGCAAACGGCATCACATCAATCAATGTTTTTAATTCAAGACTCTGTTATAAACTTAAACAGGCGATCGACGGGACTGATTTCTGTCCTGTTTGACGAGTAAATCACAGAAGGTAAAGGTTCGTACTAAAGCAGTCGTTAAAAAACCTGTCGCGTTTGTTCTGTTTTGCAGATGATTCCGTTTGTGTCCGGGATGCATTCAGGGCACCTCGTAAACTCCACTGTTTAGAACGGCAGACCACGAGAGCACTGAGACTAAATGTTGCATTCAGGTACACTAAGTAAATTCAGAAATCTATATTTAAAAGGGACACCAACAGGAAAGTTTCTATTTTTCTTACTTCCCTTTGTTCAGATACATGGTTGTGCTTCTGTCGTGATGAAAACACTTCCCTCTGTTCATATTCTGAAGTTTAGATGAACCGTCTTCCTTTAGATCTCAGGCTTCATCAGACTGCCAGCATTATCAAAACGTACATTGTGACAAATATCGATATCGATCAATATGAAAAACTAGCGTAACCCTAATTTTTTTTATTTCCCTGAGTGCTTCTGAATAAAGTGCTTAAATTCAACTTTTTCCTCACTTGGTCTGTATTAAAAACAGGTCATTACAAATGATTAAACATTATTATTGTGATACTTTTCCACTGTAAACATGGTCATTTGTCAGTTTTGTGTTCACGACTCAGCTGTTGCCGGTTTAATTCCTGTTAATAAACCACTAAATGTATAAACTGTTAAAACATATGATTATTTTCCCCTCCTACGTTTCTACTTTTGCTCCGTGGCTTTCCTTTCCTACAGGATCTGCTTGTGGTGCATTCGTACGGACTTGTGAGGACGTGGACAGAATAAAATTCCTTTCCCAGACTTGCCTCTGAGCTCCATGTGAACTCTGAATAGAGTCCCAGTGTAGGAGGCTAATTATAATATCCAGCAGTGTAGTATTGGGCATCGGTCCAGGCAGTCGTCATGGGCTGAGGCCAGTTCAGTGCATCCATTCACCTCATTCAGTCCACAGCCTCAGAGAGAGTTATCACAGCGCTGTGCTTTTCACGGTCCGCGGTCCACGGTCCTGCAGACCCACTGCCACGGCCCCTCAGGTACCACGTGAACCTGTGAACTGGACTCCTCAGTCCAGCTTCAAGAGGCTGCAGCAAACAGGCCTTTTCAGTCTCTTTAGATATTCATTCCTCCGACTTAAAGGGCTGCCCTGCGCGCAATGTGAGTTTAATACTGACCACTTTTGACATAAAAATACACAACTCAACCAGCACCTGGGTTTCACCTGTTGTTGATGCTGTTTAGAAAGATTTTAACTCACAGTTTTATACATGATGTGGAGAATTTCATATTTAAGATGATTTACTTCCACCCGTTGTGCCTTTAAAATTTAATAAACATAAGAAAAATGACATATCGTCATGTAAAAAGCATCCAAATGTGACAAATATACTAATATCACATCACAATACGTCGTTAAGTTTCATTTACGAATCCCAGATGAATTTTTTAAAGTAAAATTAGCGATTATGAACCGATCCTGAAATTCTGTTTAAAAATAACGATTTGACCGATAATTTATTCATTTAGTTTTAAAGTATCTTCAACACGATGTCTTTGAATGAGAACAAACAGATAAACCACTGCTCAGTTTGTCATGTCAACAAGGACAATATCAGCCAGTACATCCCTCATTAAAATGCTTAATCCATAATGCTACTGCATTATTGACTGATTAACATCCATGTCAATGAAGCACATTGACAACTTAGAGATAAAAAAGTTTTTCTCTGAATACAAAATCAGTTGCCAGAAGTCTAAATAAAAAGCTGGATTTCTACATAAATCTATAATCCAACAAGCTCAGCAGCTAAAGTGAATTAAAAACCCTCTCAGTTCATGAACAAAAATACAAAAGGCATGTGAAAGTATGTCTTAATGTCGTCATTGGAGCCACAAAGCCAGGCAGCTTTAAAGATCACAAGCGTATTCTTGGTCTCGAATTGCACCATAAAACTCATTTTCTTTCAAACATCGTCGCTGGACTTTGTACTTTTACTCAGAGCCTAAAATACATAAAACATCACACATTTCTTATCAAATCAGACAGCGTTTGTCTCATATTCCACTGGTTTCCCTGCAAAAAATAATCGTCATTGTGCTTTTTTTTTTTTTTTTTTTACAGTGAAAAGATAAAATCATGACATGTCAAAAATAATAATAATTTTTCTTAATGTTGATAAAAGTATTGTAATCGCCGTTAGATTTTATTTGTTTACACATAAAGATACGAGACGACAGATGCAAAAAGTCATGGAAGCAGCTTCACCCAGAATGTATTTTGAGTGTTTTTGAGACTGGTCCAATGTGGACACGGTCTGAACCATCTGAGCCACCAGGACGAGCAGAAGAAAAAACCACCTGAGGCATAAGAAAACCCTGTCAAGTGTCAGACCTAAATCTGCCATGAAAAACAAACACGAGGAGCTTTTTATCTCGTCACGTGAACGGATAAAAGCTCACACCCTTTGTGGGTCACGACGCAATTTCCCCGACTCGGCTGAGCTCAGGTGAAGCTGCAGGAGACGCCCGTCTGAGGCTGCAGAGGCGACTAATGGCTTTCATTAACGCTCAGCACTCCTCCTCGCCGCCTCCCGGCTCACGTACAGCCGCACAGCATCCGACCGGCAGGGAAGACAAAAAGAAGACGGTCCTTTAACCGGTCGGCGCGACCACGGCCGGTCGCCTCGGTACCACAACGCTCAGCTCTGACCTTCAGTCATGAGGAACACTGATGGGACTGTAACACCTGGATAAAACCAACATGATGTTTTACCGACTGGAAGCTGAGAATCCAATCATCGAGACAAGCTCTGAGGGTTAAATGAGGTTAAAAGGTGAGTTTCTGTACCATTTACAGATAATGCAGCATCTGTGCCGTCATTATACTGACTTTAAAGGTGGAACGACATCGATGATTAATGAACTATTAGTCTAGTCTAGTCTCACAGTAATCGCAACATGACTAGTCAGAACTGAGATTTTTATCAATGCAACGAATAACTTCACTGAATTACAGTCGAGTATGACTCCTGTAAACTTCCTGACTATGTTCTACAGCGTCATGTATGAACATATTAACGCGTCAAACAGACTTCAACCAGGCTCCGTGTTTTCCTCTAGATCTGCTGCTCGTTAATGAAATGTGGTCTAATTATCTCTGGGACAAGTTGATATTTATCATTGAAAATGTGTTGACAATTCAAAATGCCAACCCGTCTTTCTGTCTTCATGCATTTGTTTTGGGAGAGTATTGGCAGCAGACGACATGAGACTGAATAAAAGGACAATTTTGGCTCAATATATGAGCATCACCCTGAAATTGAGTTTTCATGCTTTTCCAGCCTCCGGGGCTTGTGTAGGATCCCTGTCCTTCACCTGAGGAGCTGGCTGAATGTGGCGGAGCAGAAGAAGGAGATGTGAGGATGGTCTTTTCATGCTGCCAGAGGAGAAACGCCTCAACGCCTGAATATCTCAGTCTGTGTGAAATTGGTGGCAAAGCGCTCGGCTTCTCTGCTGGTCCTTTTTTCAGCGAGCCTCAAACAAGCTGCACTCGTCCTCCGTGAGTGGAGCGGCATTTAAACATATGCAAAGGAGATCTTAAGGGAAGTGCTGGAGGTGGCGGTGGGTGGGGGGTTGAGGAGGGAGGGGGGTTGACAACAATCAGGTGGGTCTGAGCAGAGTCACAGTGAAGCTCAGGGAAAAACCCTCGGGGACAAACTCTTTGTCCTCCGACTGAAATGAGGTTTGACACAACATGTACCGATGCTGGAGAAGATGATTAAACCTTAAAAGAACACATTAAGGCTCATAGCTATTAAAACATCACAGTCAGTGCTGTTTTAATTCAGCGCTTCCTGCCTGCAGACACTCAGCAGGTGTTTCACTTTAAAGTTAAAAGCACCATAACTGACAAACTCCAATTAAGACACGAGTGTTTACCAACTCATCCCCATTTGAAACAGAGAAAACTACCTTTTCCTATTGGTTCGATTTCTTTTCAAACAGAAAAAGTCAAAGTAAACCAAAATGCACCAAAAGCCAAGTTATAACAGCGTCTCACCTCAGTAGAAGAAGAAGAAGTAGCGAGAAGGTAAACACATGAAAAAACAGGTCCAATCTGCTTAAATTCTGTTTTTAGACTGGCAGTTTGTAAATCAGATACAAACCTCTTTTGGAGGTGGTTTGAAATGTGAGTTCAAGTGAAAACGTGTCACGACGCGACACTCAACCCTGGCAAAAAAAGGGTTCAGAGGTCAGAGACAGGTTGGAGACTGAGGGTCTGAAAGTGACCAATCACAGGAGCAGAGACACCAGACGAAGACCCGCCTCCACACAAGTCAACACGAGTCACGAGTCAACGTGACCAAGCAGTGAGTGTTGAGCAGCTGCGAGTGTGTAGGGAGGGTGGAGCTTTTCAAAACCGGTTTGAAATGAAGCCATCGGACCGGATCAATTACCGAACTGTACCGCTCAGCAGACACTCCCGTGTGGAACGTAATGAAGCTGTCACAACCCGTGAATGAGAGTCTAGCAACGTGATGCAGCTGTAAGTCTGGAAAACCACCAATACACACTAAATAATGAGAAGAAGAAGAAGAAGAAGAAGAAGAAGAAGAAGAAGAAGAAGAAGAAGAAGAAGAAGAAGAAGAAGAAGAAGAAGGAGGAGGAGGAGGAGGAGGAGGAGGAGCACCATCTCCAGCACTGACACAACGGTAGCAAAGTGTGGAGATAGGTCTGGATATGCCAGACTAAAGCAGCATCGTAACTTTTTCCTCCTGTTGCGTTATCTACGTTTTCGTTCTCTTTCATCAGCTTCAAATCCATCACGTTACCAAAAATCGCTGCAAGGTTCAAGTGTTTTGTTACATTTTATTTGGTCCGGTTAGTTTTACAGTTGTTACGTAAATGTCATGAATTAATACCAAGACGAACGATAAATAAAATGTTGTACTAACTTTTCCGACATTTAAAATCCAGTTCCTCTGTGCTATTAGACTGTTGTCTCTTGAGTCTCATTTAACTGGATCAGAACCTTTTGTCCATGACTTGAGTTTGTTATTAAAAGTCTTGCTAGTTACATTATCATTCAGACCCACTCCCACTGAAATCCACCTCGTGCTGCTCGACTCTGATGCTATACAGATAATTAATTTGGGGAAAAGAGGGAACTGGTTCTGGATCAGTGCTTGTAATTGACAGACTCCAGGTTGAAATATCAAACTTGACGTCTGGAGAGAAAAAGCTGTATTTGTGTCTTAACTTCAATACTTATCTTCATGCATGAGTGGAGCATTTTAAACCTTAACCAGTAGGGAACCAGTCTGATAATTAATCAAATAAACATGTGCTTAATAAACTACACTGATCAGCAAAAACTGCAGGTGCGAAAAGGCAGCATTTGACTCTGTTTATGAAGACATTCTGGTCTATTTTGTGGACATAAGTGCTTCGTATTATTCCTTAAAATCAGAGTTCATGTGTGGTTTGAGGTGCTTATTTCAGCAGAGATGATCAGATTCTTCTCTTCTATCATCAGAGTCTAAAAGGAGGCATGTTCGGAGGGTTCTAGTGCAGATGAGTCGAGCTCCGAGGGCTCTTCGTGTCGGCGAGATAAGGTGGACAGATGAGAGCTGCAGAAAAAAAACCTCTGCTCAGGTTTCACTGCTTCACCTCAACGGACCCGTTCGGTTCCACCAGAGGAAAGCGGTCGAGCCAAAGCCAGAGGGTTTGATGTGCGGCGCTGGCACCGGCACGAGTAAACAATATGCTGAGGTAGAAATCACTAAATATTAATATCTATTCATAATTAATGCGGTTGCACCGTTTGGAGGTCGGTATTTTGCTCTTATGTGGCCTCCTGCTGATGATGGTGGAGGCTCTGTGACGGCTGCATTAAATATGAGCATCTATTGGGTTATTTTATTGTAATGTTATTTTAAAGTCAGGAACACACTGGCTTTACCCACTGAGGATTCTGACTCGCTCTGTGTGAAGACGTCTCATCAGTCTGATCCACGTGACTTTAGTCGGTTTGACATCTTCAGAAACTCTGTCCACATACTTTGCGTAAACGTAAACCAACTATCTGACCCTGGCAGTGCCTTCAGGTATCGATGGTCAGAACCGAGGACAGTTTAAAACCCTCTCCTCAGCTCGGTTTTCATTCTTTACAAACAGCTTCTGCCACTTTTCATACAGTCAGGCTGTGAGACGCGATGATTTATATCATGTGACGACTGAAAAACCTCAATAACTATTTTATACTATAACAAACTATATTTGTTTGTCTTTTGTTAATAAAAACTGAACATGGCAGATACGACGTGACATACATATAAAAGCTCAGTACTGTATTCAACCGAGGTACAACATCTAAATAAACCATGTACTATTGACAACAAAGGTCATAATAAAAAAGGAAAATGGGCAGATATGACATAAATGAAATATAACAGCTCATTACTGAAATATTGGGCGAAAGAACCAAATGAAAATAATCCGCTGCAGCCCTAGTTCTGTTTTCATACATAAGGGATACATAAAGGGAAACGATCATCATGACTATGTCAATAACTGCGATATGATGATTATGTAATAACAGTGACAGGACTAACGATGGGTCGACCTCTAGAACGTAGATAAACGTGTTACATCGTGATATGCATCGTGACGTGGACGTGAAACAGCTGATATCAGGACATGTCACGGTGCTCAGTGAGCGCTGAGGATTTACTGTTAGCACAACATTTGTGTAATCCTCACACACGGGACACAACGACTCTAATTGAAAACAAAATGTCACACACACATTTGATCCTCATTTACAAGAGCAGCGCCGCATCCTCGTCAACACTCGTAGCTGCGGCCGGTCCCGGGACGGTCCGAGGCCAACGTCGGGCTCCGGTTACCGTTTCTATTTACATTCCTCATTCCCCGAGGAGCCACCTGCTCCGGCCGGGGCTCGCTCTGCTTACCGAGCACACCGGGCCCGGCTGAAACCTGAACCGCTGACGTAACAGCGACGTGTTTATCAGGTTCAGGCAAATGTGGGGAAATGCAAATGCAGAAGCAGCTCCGCGCCGGCCATCTGTTAAAGCTGCTTCTTTCACTTATTTACCTGATGATTTTCCCGACTGTGCCTCGTATTACAGAGCAGTGTTTAGCTGCAGGACATGTCAGCACAGTTTACAGTTGTATCGGGTTGTATCGGCCCGTCTGAGCTGTACAGACGAGCCTGTGGTACCGGCCTGTCCTCAGATCTGCTCTCACGTCACCATATTTAAATATAAACGGCCACATTAGAAACCGACACTGCTCCGTCATTATCAGCTGCTTTGACTCTGATAAGGTGATGAAGGCTGGGTGTCAATGGATCATTTTAATACCAGTGCTGCTCTGAAAATCACTTCCTACACTCTGTGATTTCATCAAAAATTCAAATAGGTCAGTAGCAACAAAAACAGTACAAGCTGACCTACAAAATAAAAGTCTCTCTTCAATCTACGGTTGCTGCAGTTGTTGTGAAAGAGAAAAAAGTATAACTGCACAATTATTGCAGTTTTTATGCAAACTTAAAATGACATCAGTTTTCCAGGTTTATCACCTGCAACTGATTGGTTCAGGCATCAACTACCACGGCTTGAAAATGAAGCCAGTAAGAAGCATGTTAAAGTGTAATACCACTGACGGCCACTAGGCGCTTCTTCAAAAAGCCCTGGCTCCCATAGACTTACACAGAATCTCATTCTGGTCTGATTGGTTTTATTTGGACGCTCTAATAAGTGTTCTGGTCCATTTTAGGGCGAATAGTGTCGGGCTTCGATTGACAGCTTGTTCGCTGCCCAATCAGACTCTCAGAGCTTCCGTTCCCTGAAGCTGGAACTGCTTTTTGAAGTCGAGCATCAAGGCTGCAGTTCGTAAATCAACAGGAGGAGACGTGTTCTCCGTTTACGACAGCTGACGTGAAGCAAAGGATCAGGCTTCGTGGTCATTAAAGCAGATACTTATCAGTTAAAAATGCCTCGATCAGCTACGATGCCAGTCCCTAATCTGAAGAACGTATAGCTTTACTCAAGTAAAATACGAGGAAGAGTCCGATAAACTGTGACTTAAATCAGGACCAGAAGGGGAACGATCTGACCAGACATGCAAATCCACCTGTAGAACCTGTAGAACCTGACCAGGTGAACATCTGCCCTTTTAAACACAACACAAGACAGCATGAGACGACACGAAACATCCACCATTTAAACTTTCACTAATAACTGTTTTATGTTCAGGTACTTTCTGGATCTTCAATGAGGTTCTAGGTTTGGATTAAAACTGTGAATTATTTTTATTATCCATTAATCTACATGTGTCCCCCCCTCTTCACCACGAAGAGGGGGGGA
>JAPQRN010000027.1:3021340-3033719 GCA_037367275.1 Coranthus polyacanthus
CACGCTGTGTCTGGTACCCTCCATCCCCGGGTTCCCGAGGCCCACCACCTAACACGCACACACATTAATACACACATGTGAACACTGAAGCCTGGATGGTTCATAACGGAGCACCTTCTGTTTAAGGATTTTAGATGATTTGTGGAAAAGAATGACCAAAAATAAAGAATGAACTAATAAAGGGAAGATCTTCTGATGTTAATCCTCTCCCATGCAGTGTGTCCTATTGTTCCTTTGTTTGTAAACTGCTTTTGTTGTCTTTTTAATCAGTTATATTCATTTTAATTCAATTAATCGAGTTTATTGTTTCTGAAAATGTCTAAGTCACAAAGTTCGTTCATTGTGAATACGTTTCTCCTGTCATAGCCTACCAGTGGAGTTTTACTTTATTTCTAAGTGTATTTATAACAAATAACACCCTTCAAAGTGCTGTTTTTCTTTGTTGAAACTGCACATGCTACTGCATATACTCTCAGTAAAGCAAACTGTTTTGTCTTGAGCTCACGTAGACAGAAAAAAGACTGAAACACTGAAAACAAAAGATTTCATGTATCTGGACGCGTCATCCAGCCCCAGATGAGGCCGTTCCATTGAAAAACAAACACTACAGTTGATTGATAAATGTATTTTTGCTGCTAAAAAAGCCAGAATGAGCTTGACTGACATAAACACATCTCCGGCTGCTGCCTTGTACTGATGGTACTCATCTACTGGCAGCAGCAGCATCTCTGTTCACACAGAAGAACTAACTATAGACTGCATTGTGTTGGACTCCAAGGCTGCTGACACACAGCTGACATTGTGCTTTACACATTGAGCTTTTATTCTTTCTTTAAAAAAAACAAAACAGCCTCATACTGTGCTTTTCCTCCAGTCAATCCCATTTTTTTACTGGTAAACTAGATAGTCACATTACACCAGTGGTCTCCTTGTACATGAGAGAAAGCAGAGAAGCCATTATTTTATGTTAAATACACCACAAACACAGCAGTTATTTAAATAACATCAATGCCGATTTGTACAGTGGACTGGTCTGAATGAGATTCTGTCTAAAAACTTATGTTAGGAGAAGAAACCTTTGACTAATCAACTAAAAACCACTAAATGACGGTATTTTTCCAATGGTGTTTGGTGTCATTTGTCACGACAGCAACAGTGACCGAAAAAGTCCGGGCTTATTATATTTGTGGAAGTCAAAGTAACACAGCTATCCATAAAATAAAGATGTTCTGGACAAACTATAGATGTGAGGCTTTAAACTTACCAGTCTTCGTCGGCCTTGTGTGTGTATTTCTGCTTCAATTCCCATCGTTGGTGTGAACAGTTCACTCAGCAAAACCCGGTTTATGACTCTGGTTAAAAGTCGACGCATCGTGACAAAGTTCACCAGCTTCTTAAAAATGTGAGACAAATATCGACACACTTTACTCAAACCAGTGACTTCTTTCATTCGGCTGCTGTAAATAACTTTTTGCTGCACTATTTAAGATCAAATTCAGACTTTTAGCAACAGTCCAGCTTCAGGAAACTAACGCTGAACTAATGCTGTAGTGGTTCGCTATGAGAAAACACGCTGAGATATTAGGCTGCTAAAGCTGAACTGGATTTTTCGCCATATTTAACAGTATTTACCTTTAATTGTGATTATGTAGTTACAGGTACAACTTCAAAAGGACCTCTAGCATTGAATTTATACCATTTTTGAAGGTTACTGACATTGTTAGCTTACAAAACGGTACCTTAAACACAGAGACTCTGCTAAAGATTAGCAGCGGCTATGCTAGCGCAGTGAACCGTTCGTCCGTGTTATCTGACGGATCACTGATGATAAGAGACTGTTTTATTGAACTTTTTGTTCTTCTAGAGGCTCATGTTAGCTCGTTGCTCCTGCCATGACTCTCGGACGCCAGTCGGTGACTTTTACAAAGACAACTCCTCTGATGAGAGACGGTTACTGGTGTTAGCCTACAGCGCCATCTAGCCACACGGCTGAGAAATGGTCATTTCATACTGATGGAGTGTCCTAGATTTTCAGGGGAAATTTTGATGTATATTTTCCCAAAAATGTTAGAATTATTTGAATTCACTTGAAACTTTTTAATGGTAAAGCATTAATATTCATTGCAGGTAGGATGTACAGATGTAAACACCCCAAAAATACTCTGTATTGTTAGGTCAAGTTATATAACCCAATATCACAGATGTGCCTTAAGGGGCTCCTCTGAAAGATCAGTAAATAAATGAAAAGTTCTTGAAAGTTTTATTTAGTTCTGTTTTTATTAAATTTTTTTTTTCCAACAAGTTTCAAATTCTCAGCTCATCAGTCTTCAGCCGGGGAGCAGGGAACCGCGTCAGGGACCGGCTGACACCTCTCCACCACGGCGTTGATCTCTCCGACCGTCAGGCCGTCGTAGGTTCCTGTGATGGACGTCCAGTGGGTGTCTCCGTTGTGGTTGGTCCTGCTCAGCCTCCCGGTGAAGGGGATGTCGGCCGTCATCTTCCGGCCGTCCATCCTCACGCTGCAGGAGTGGTTCGGCGGGACCAGAAGCTGCACAGAGACGGAGTGACTGATGGACTCCACCAGTGTGGTCCCCTCTGAGAAGGTCACCTTCTGCTCCTTGGTGAAGTCCACAGTCCCTGGGCCCATGATGGGCAGTTTGGCGCTCATGGTGGACACGGAGCCGTTGCGGGTCTCTCTGCCAATGTCCCAGCTTTTCTCCACGGTGCTGGTCTTCTCCAGCTTCACCATCTTCTCCACGCTGCTGCACTCCAGGTTGGTGACCTTGGCGAACTGCAGGGTCTCCGGCGGATGGTGGAACAGCTCCATCTGGTCGATACCGTACTCCACGTGAGAGATGTGCTGGCTGTAGCTCTCTCTGTTGATAGCGAGGACCTGGTAGTTCTTGTACCAGTACTCATCACCCTCATAGGGCAAGAAGAACGCCTCGTGCTGGGTCACCACTTTGCCAAGACCGTACTTGTTTTTGCCCACGAAGATGTCCACGTCGGGGCAGGTTCTGACGGAGTACTGGGGGACGGAACCGTACGATTCTTCAACCCACTCCAGGAACTCAAAGTGGTCTACATTAACCAGGACTTCGAATTTGGAGGATGCGTACTCTTTATCAGCGTAGGGATACTGGCAGAACTTCCCTTTGCTGGGAGTGTAGAAACCGGCCTCGCAGTTGACCTTGCACACGTAGTCGGTGCGTTCGGTGTAGCCGTTGAAAATGGCGACGGCGCCGTTTGGGAGGGAGCCGTTCCATGTGACCCATTTGAGATTAGCATATTCGTCAAACATGGGGAAGGAGTGTGAGGTCGTCTCAGCGTCGAGGATCTCTTTAATTATTGGAGGGTGTATGGTTTCCCGAGACGGGACAACATCTTCCAGTGACGGGTTCAGCCATAGCTCTGTGTGAACAGAGAAAAAGAAAGGAGGAGTAATCTTTATGGAAAGAAAACACATTAAGTGCTGTTGTCACGTCCTAATCAGTACTGGTAACAAACTTCCAGCGTCTAAGGACTTGCATTGACTTCTGTCTGGTTCCCTGTGTGTCGAACAGTGATGCTATAGTCGTTCCTCGAGCATTGAAAACAGTCACCAAGGCATCATGACAGAATGTGACGACTTGGGAACGAGAACAGGTTCACTATAAGTAACTAAAATTAAACTACAACCAAAAACCAAACTGAAAGACTCAATAAGGAGATGATAAGGATAAGTGTCCTATAAACATATTGTGTTTTTGCAGACGTTACTGTTTTGAAATGGTAAATAACTTATTTTCATATGTGACTCTCTGGTATAACTCACTGCTGGGCTTTTCTTGTCCGTCCTGCAGCTGTGAGACGTAGAGCGGCGGGTCCGACTGCAGCGTCGGGCTGCAGAGCTGCAGCACCGAGAGGACGACAGCAACGCACCACCTCATCTGGACACACAAAACACAAGCAGCATTTCAGCATCGGGGTGAGTTGTGAAGACTTGTGAAGAAAACTGCAAAAAACCCATCAGACACTCACTGCTACACCTCAGTCAGTGACACGTTGCAGTTTTAACAGCAAGAAAAAGAGAGAAAATAAATTAAAAGGAAGCTTTATCCAAGTTTCTCATTCATTTCTATTGTGAAAACAAAAAGAAGTACATTTAAATTTGATGATACAAATGCCTTCTCCAGTGTTCTCCAATTATACTGTGAGACAATGCAAAAGTAAACGCTAAAAATATACTGAAAAGGTCTGTTTACTTGAACTACTGCTCTAACCTGGAATGGACATTTATTCATTTTTTATTATTTGGATCCACAGAAGTAAACATTATGTCATGATACAAAACATCACAAATAGGTAAATAAACCAATAATTACATATAATAAAAGGCAGAAAAGATAATAGTGAATATTGTGAGTATTTTAGGAGTTTGTTCTAATCAGTAACTTTTAAAATGACCTGATACTGGCACAAAAATATCTTAATTGAGCAAATTTATTGACTATTCTTAATCACTGCAATATTTCAAAACTTCCATGTGCACATGACGCTTGGTTCTTCAATGTTCAACAGCACAAGCGTAAAGTTAAATTGTAATTCCTCTTTGTTGCCTGTAGGGGTCAATAAAGCTCAGAAACTGACCTTTCGTTTTAAATTTTGGATTTTCTGCCATAAATCAGATGTGTATCATGACTAAAAATCCACATATTTGCTTACGTTCCAGACATTAAATCAGGTCAATAATACACATGATGTGAGACAGACTTTTTCAACATGAATTAAAAGAAGAAAAATCACCAGGTGTTGCAGCTGCAGGCTTCTTTTTTTTTTTTTCCTTAAAATGGCATTTATTGCAGATTCAGATTTTTCTAGAACAGAAATCACACACAGATCCTTATTAATCAGATGTCGAGAGACGGGTTTTACCTGGACAGGTTCCTCCTGCAGTGAAGCTGCCTCCTGTATGTGCAGAGTTTTAACACCTCCCCAAACACTTATTGCCCCCAATAAACAGCAGAGAATCGCAGCCGCTCGTCGCCCATTGACCCGTCGACCCGTCGATCCACTCTTCTGCTGCTCGGTTCGAGTCAACGCTGAAAAGAACGACACATCCAGCAGCACCTTGTCATTTTACAGTAAAACCACTGCCTTCTGAATTAACACTAAAAGCAACATTTACTTAATCAAAGTGACTAAAGGTAGTTTTACACACTAGTAAAGATATTTAAATGATTTATTAAGGAGACAAATCCTTCAGTATAATATTGAGCTGTGGTGAATAATCTGCCGTAAACACTGTGTTCGTGATATTTTGCAGAATGTCTTCATTGCACTACACTTGACCGTCTTTGTGTTGCTTTTGTGAAATAATATTTGACAAGAACATGGCGTTTAATGATACTTTTTTTTTCTATAAGGCAGTGGTTCCCAAATGTTTTCATCTGTGTCTTTTATGTCTTGTCACATCTTTCATGTTGTTTTTGCTCTTGCCTCTTTTACATCATTTACATCTTTTACATCTTGTTACGTAGTGTTTCTCTTGCTTCGTCGTCGTCTTACTGCGTCTTTTGTGTCGGTTTTGTCTCGTTACATCTCTTTCCTCTGCATTTCACATAGGTCAACGTCTGTAAACTCTTCCAGGTGAAAAATGAATTCACATTTCACATCCTTGTTACGTATTTTACTCGTTCCGTTGCCGTTTCCATCTATAGTTGCCGTCTATAGTTTTTTGCAGACTGAACACACACGTTTAATTACATTCAATCAGCATTTGTTTGTTCACTCAATGTGTCCATTGCACTCATTCACATTCACCTTTCATTGATACACCAACTTTCCCACCTCTCCCTGGGATGATTTTTTTTTTAGTTTTTTCCCTCTAATGTTTTCTGTGCAACTGAAAATGTGCAGTGAATAACACGCAGAAATGTGTTAGAATTTGCGTCAGCTTTGGGTGGAGACGTCGCGTAACTCTGGGTCGTAATAAGCGGTTTCACAAATGACCTGTGTGCTTGTTTTTCACGTATGATAAGTCAGAGATTAACATGGCTGCTCATGTCCTTGACAGACCGATGTGCACCTGCAGATCTCGAGGAGCATCGAGTACTCATGCTGATAATGATAACTGGAGTCTTTATTGATCCCGGTTCAGAAAGAAACCCCTCCCTCCTCCTCGTCTCTCTGTGAAGTCTTTGATGAGACTGTTAAAAGTGCTTCGTAAATAAATTTGCCCGGGTTTAACGTTCATTATCTATTGGACGATAGAGGATCGCATGATGTCCAAAGTGCTGCGGCCCTCCGTCTCCATCGATGACAAGATACTGTATGTGTAGATAAGCGCAGGCCGGGAGCGCAGTGATTACATCTGCTGTAATAGTGGGTCATTGATTAAGACGGTCCTCGTTGCGTAATGTCGCCGGCTGCCAAGATTAAAGCGGAGGAGAGGCACGGACATTGTTCCGCACGCACAGGCCTATCGCTGGAAATCGCTGATGTCATGGCCATCTGTGTGCGACCTTGAGACGCAAAGTTATTATCAATTTATTTATTTAGGTCTGAGTGAGGAGTGTGTGTGAAAGAAGGCAGCGTAAAGGTCACTGGCATTGATAGAAGGCTGCAGAAGTGCACTGTCACGGCCTTCTGCTGCTTCTGCATCCGGATCACTGCCAAGATAAACATATGCTGTGTTCATGTGCAGAATAAACCTCGGCTTGTGAGGGAGCTTTTCACTTTTTCAGGGCCAGAAATGACATTTTTAAAACACTTGATTTAACTTAATGTAATCATCCTCCTATTAATGCATCTTTTATAACGGGTGAAACTGCTTTTAGCACGCCATTTAGTTAATTGTTAAGCTAGGCGCATCAAAATGTCATTTATTATTTGCTCAGTCAATATATCCATCGAGTGTCATAAAGATAAATACAGTTGTTTGTGAGTTATATCGGACACATAGTCATGCATAGCCAGGTCTCCTTCTGGAATCAGGGTAAAAGTTATCTGGGTTGTTTGGTTCGTTCTTGCTTGATGATGCATTTGCAAAATAGTGTCCGGAGAGAAGTTGTTTTGGTGGAACATGAGCACATGAAGTGACTATCAAAATGACTAAAACAGAAAACGGCACGTAAAAAGACGCATGTCTTTGTCAAAAGTGGTGGTTTTTCAGGTGGTTTTTGTTGTTGGACTTTCAAAGACAACAACGCACACATAGAAGAAGAAGAATGACAATCCTGACGCTGTACGATGGAAAAATTCACCCTCTTCAAATCAGTAACCATTGAGTCCAAACTATAAACGCAAATAAGAAAACGTTTGGATGGTGTGAAAAATGACAATTAAAAAATGATATTATTATATTGATATTAAAACCATGACAGACCACCAGAATAATATATTTAAAAATATTACAAATAAACATTTTCAATTTCATGGAAGATCTGTTTCAGAATAATAAAAAAGTAACGATAATTTACCATGTATTATTTCCTGTTGGATAAATTTGGAATAAAATGATAAATTATAAATATATGTGTTTATTGACTGTTTAGGTTTTTAATAACTATGAAGTTATGTAGTTATGAGGAAAGGTACGTTTTATTACCGTAGGTCAGTTGAATTCAGTGTATTACTCCTCTGTTAGATAAATGGTTCATCAGAACTGAGTAAATGTAATGACCACAGTGTTTAAACCTTTAATGGTTTTATAGAAGACAAAGACAAAACGTTTAAGTTACATATCGTTTTATTATGACATGTATTTTCAGATCAGCCAAATGAAAAGTGCATGGGGATCATTTTCATGTGGATCATGTTACTTCTTCCACCATTAAAGATGTTTCCATCAGTCTTTCAGGGACAAGGTTTGGCGTCAGTCACCGGTTCACAGCGGTCCACCACAGCTCGAACCTCTCCGATCTGGACGCCGTCGTACGTCCCTGCGATGGACGTCCACTGGGTCTCTCCGTTGCGGTAGGTGCGGCTGAGCCGGGCCGTGTAGGGGATGTCAGCTTTGATCTTGCGTCCCTCCATTCGGACTCTGCAGGAGTGGTTCGGTGGGACAGTGAGCTCCACGGACACGGAGTGGCCGATCGCCTCCACCATGGTGGTTCCTCTGGAGAACTGCAGCGTCTTCTCGCCGCTCAGCTCGATGCCTCCGGAGCCGATGAGGGGGATCTTAGCCGTGATGCTGCCCATGATCCCCAGCATGGTGGCCCGACCGATGTTCCAGGTGGTCTCCAACTCTGTGGTCTTGGAGATAGTGACAGTTTTCACCACCGTTTGGCACTCATTGTTGGTGACCCCGGAGATCTGCATGGTCTCAGGAGGATACTGGAAGATGGCCACCTCATCGATGGCATACTTGACGTCAGAGATGTGCTGGGTGTAGGCATCCCTATTGATGGTTAGGACCTGGTACTTCTTGTACCAGTACTCATCGCCCTCCCAAGGCAGGAAGAAGGCCTCAAACTGAGGGACCACCTTCCCAAGGCCGTACTTGTTCTTCCCGACGTAGATGCCCACTCCCTGACAGGACCTGACTGAGTGCTGAGGCACTGAACCATACGAGTCCTCCTTCCACTCCAGGAACTCAAAGTTGTCTTTGTTGACCAGGATCTCAAACTCAGGGGCGTAGTACTCGCGGTCTCCGTAGGGGTAGCGGCAGTAGGGGCCCAGGCTGGGGTTGTAGAAACCGGCCTCACACTTGTACTTGCAGACATAGTCGGTGCGTTCGGTGTAGCCGTTGTAGATGGACACGGCGCCGTTGGGCACAGAACCGTCCCAGGTCAGCCACTCCAGGTTCACATTATCTCCAAACATGAAGGAGGAAGGCAGGTCCTGCTGCTGCTCCAGATCAGGGGGGGTCAGAGGACCAGACACCTCGTAACCTGTCGGTTCAGGAACCCGGTCCTCCAGATCTGGGTTCAGTATGGAAGCTGTTTGAAAAAGACAAACAGGACAATTGAAAATATTCCTGCAAATGCAGTGGTTAAAGTAAGGTTTATTAAAGTTTATATTTATTCCATAAATGCTAATTTAAATCAGGTCTTTACAGATCCACTGTGGTTTGGAATTTATTTACATGAATAGAAACACTTTAAAAACATGACTTTTACACAAATCACACCCTGGAAATTGTAAATAGTTTAAAGGAGCAGTTGTACCTTTTCTGAGCCGTGAGCTTTTCTTCACGATGTCCTGAAGACTGGCCGAGGTCAGAGCCAGCAGAGCCGGCAGCAGAAGCAGCAGCAGCTTCATCTGGACACGACGGAGACCAAGACATGGAGACAAAAAGACAAAAAGACAAAGCAAAGTCAATGTCAACAATAGAGCTGTCGGTCATCTCATACTCACAACATATTGAACATAAGGGTCTATAAATATTACACTTTATAATATTTACTACGTCTTCATATTTTAGATTTTTATTCAGATTTATTTATTTATTGAAGAAATTGTTCAAAGATTCACAAGTTAATAATAACCTGAGTATAAAACTAATACCATTAATAACAACCTCATTCATGTTTGTTAAAATGTAGTAATGTTCAGAGTAAAGTTAAAACCATTGACACAGAGACATTTAGAATCATGTGCTTTAGTGACGTCTCAACCTGACAAAACACTGAGTGTAGATTCTGTATAAAAACAACTGATCAGTTGGTCCGGTTTGATTATTGGTCGTGGCTCTCGTCTGATCGTGTTCATTGATTACTGATTTTGTGTGAAGACAGAAGACAGACTCACCGTTCCGGTCGCTCCCCACTGAGTCCAGCTCCGCTCACGTCCAGGTTTTTATAAACCGCTTTATGGCTCCATCATAAAGTTCACTGTGCACTTTTACTGTCATCATCCGACGTGAACCGGTTCACACAGACTGGAGCGGCGGGTCCGGACTGGGGGGGTTCTGGTCCAAACTGGGATTCATTGACTCAAGAGACACATTTTCAAGTGAACTTTAAATTTTTACATCTGTGTTGTTCTTTTTTTTTAATTTGTGATAGTTTTGAAACCTAAATAAAACCTCCATCAGGTTCAGTTTTTATTTTCTAATCTTTAACACATCAAGTGATGACACAAAGTAAATGTAATAACTTAAATGTAATTAATTTTAATAATTTAAGGCTCAGGATTTTTAAAAAATGTCCATCATGTCCATCTCAGTGGATGTCAGGTCTTAAGAAGGAACCTCATCAGTAAGACATGGATGGAACTATTTCATACTATTGTGATGAAGTATTTTCCAAAAATAAATGTATAAAAATTTTATGTATCTGTCATGAAAAGTTTAAATGTAATGACTTCTTCAACTCAGCATCTTTTTCTGAACCACTCATTTTCACAGTAAAATCAGCGTCACGAGCCGTTTTCAAAGACCAACGTCTGAAAAACTAATGAAGGTATGAGGCTGACGTTGTGTCTGGTGTTTACTACGACTGATGACATTATTTAATGAAAATATGAAGTAAATCAGAGATTCCTCTGGTGATTTCACATGGACTGAACCTAGTTCATGTCATTCACTACATCATCTTTAAAATCTTTGAATTAAAACAAAAAATAAAAATATCTAGAAAAAGACGAGTTAAGAAAAGAAAAATCTGGCTTATCTCTTTGTTAATGATTTAGCTCAGTAGAAAAAAACCCAGATGTAAAAGGGTTGAAACAGGGTCAAAGGTCGTCTCAGGCTACGTCCTGTCGTTTGGCGACATCTACAGTCGAGATCTGAACTTTACACACTCCTGTGTGATGATGTGGAATTTTAGAATAAGAGTAGAGAGACTGCTCATTTATATTTATTTGATCACATTCTCAGATGGTTAAAAATTTACAAACACACAGTTCAATGTGTATTTCCAGTTTTCAGTAGTGAAAATAATGTATATTTCAGTTTTAGAGAAGGACTTTCACACATAATGTGTGTGAATAAAAGCAGCGTTTGAACAAACTGTTACTACACAAAAGGCAAGTATGAATATGAACGACAATAAACAAAACTGAACGGACCATTATATTCCTTTAGGTGTTTCCCTCAGAGAAAATGGAGGTGGTGACAGTAACAACAATTGTAGATTGTAACACACCCGGGGGAGGGGAGCGTAGACGCCGTGGTGTGGATGTACATGAGGAGGAGATGTTGGAGGAGGCAGATCCAGTCCAAAGCTGGAGGACCAGCGCTTTGACGATGGAGCTGCTGCTGAAGTGGAGGCAGCGTGAGTTGTTACTGGGGAAACAGTCTTTGTAGGTATAACAGTGTCACTACAGAAGTTGATGTAATCAGTAACACAATCAATGTCAACGTCCAGACTGTTCTCTACCGTTTCCAGTGATACATTCCAACCTTCCAGTCCCTTAGGTTTAGTTATATAAAGTTATAATGACCGTACACGTGCACTTCTCGGTCTCCGAGTCAAGATGCAACTGGAACATGCAGGAAATACGTAAACAGCGTGAAAATTACAGAAGCTGTGTTGGATCATCTGGACAGAGAAAAAATAAAAGATGGCACAAGTCTAAAGAAGAACTGGAAGTTGTGAAGGAAGCTTAGTCTAATAAACCACAAGAAAACTGTGCAAACAGAAATAATTCAAATGTCTTCACTGTTCTGGTTATTTTACAATGTAGAAATAAAGGCCACTCGACACCTACCTACAACCAGCACTTACACTTGACTATTCACCTCTTCACTAGTGTGATATTTAACAGACCATTTCTTATAGATCCTATGCAGTTGACTATAACTACATCCATTTGACCTGTTCATCCCATTCGGTCGTATTTGACCATCTTTGGTCAGTGTCAGATGTCGTGTTCGGTTCATGTGAACATTAACTGCTGCTGTTTTACATTAACGATTTATCTGATCGAATAGCAGATGTTTTTAGAAGCAGCAACAGTAGATGAACTGTAACATGACGGCTCTTATCAAATGTGTTCCCAAACCATCAGCGTCATAGAACGATGCAGTGAAGTGACATTTACATGTCTATTAGGTCTAAATGTTTTAACGGACCATGTAGGGGTTAATATAAAGACTAGATACCATTTGATTAAACAGTTTTAACTTAAACTAATGAGCTGGATGTGCTGAACGTGTGTCTGAAAATAGTAAGAATGATGTTTATGTCATAGTTTTAATAAACGTATTTTAAATGCACACGGTTTATACACATGTAAACAACCAGGTCTGTTTCTAATTCATAAAAATCAGGTTCTAATGTTAAGACAGTGTATATTATGCAAGTAAAACACATAATGTTTAATATGAGTCTCTTTTTTGAGTGTATCATTGGGTGTGAAACAATTAAAAATAAAAAGCAGATGACTTTATGAATTTACACACTGTCCATCAATTAAGTCTCAATAATTCAAATGTCATTAAAATGTTATTTTA
>JAPQRN010000027.1:3062150-3082726 GCA_037367275.1 Coranthus polyacanthus
CTGAGTCCAGTGGAGAAAACAACAGCAATGATTCTATTTATTCTCACTTTGTCACTTTCTTTGTCTCTGGAAGTTGTTTCTTACCCGTTCTCATCCCGACCCAACGTTTAACTTCTTCCAGTGTGAAGTAGTTGGTAGTTTTGTGATGCTTTGCTTTGAAAGTAGTTTCCCCAAAACTGAGCAACACAAACAGATAATACGCTCAATTATGGGGCATTTTTAACTAAAGTGATTTTTTTTTTTTACTATAATTTTGTTTCATGTAGTTTGTATCTTCTTCCAAAGACCTTTAATCAACCAAACCACATTTGTCTTTGTTGTTCATCTTCCAGTGTGAAGCGGTTGGCAGCTTGAAAGGCTATGCTTTCCATTATGTTTATGTCAATTTGAGCTCAAATTCTCCGCACAGTAGCGTGCCAACAGAACCATTTAAAACATTTAAAATCAAAGAAAGAAGAAAAAGGCTCAGCTGCTGTCAGGCACTGGATATAAATGTCAATGTTTTGTCAGTTTTGTTGACAATGGGTCAGGATAATGTTGTTAGTCTGGAAGATTCGATAGCACGCCACAAACTATCATTTGCAGGTTTTCTTTTGTCCCAAAGGGGACTCGTGACACAACAGGCCTGGGAAGTCCCTGTGAAGACAGTGTGGGAAATCAGAGAGGTCTGATTGCTTTTCTCTGCTCTTATTGTTCCCGATCTCAGCTTTCCTTACAGTCAGGTGTCACAGCGCAGATACGAGGAAACTCCTGGAGCTATAAGATCTGCAGAGCAAACAGAGAGGAAGACGAGGAGGAGGAGGAGGAGGAGGAGGAGGAGGAGGAAGGGCTGGGCCTGAAAAGTATCACATACTTACACAACATTTGAAAGGTAATTCTGGTTTGTTACAAGTTAATCTGGATGGTTTTAAACTGTGATTTTTTATGTGAATGTGTAAAAATGTGTTTTAGTGACATTATTCATTTATATTTTGTTTCCATGAAGTAATTGTCCGGTTACCTTTGATATGTGATAGGTTACACATTACTAGTTACCCTGTTAAAAATGTAATGAGTTATGTAACTTCAGTAACTTCATTAAATAAATGATTAAATGATAACCAGCGCTGCGCAATTAACTGAATCACAATCTCAGCCTGTGCAATTCTATAACTGCAAAAGGCTACAATTTAAAGGTCCAGATTGAGGAGGATTTATGTTGAACTTACGGCAGAAACAGAAAAACTTAAACACGACCTCTGTTGTTTGGTGATGTTTTGGATTTAGAGACACTGAGCAGAGAGAGGTCCTGTGTAAAACGTAGAAAATTGAACTCATTTTTGCCAAGCAACCAAGCAAGTCGAAAATCAAATCGCAATCGCAATGTTGCTCAAAGTTTTTCACCGAATCGCGCAGCCCTGGTGATAGCAAATGTTTTAAACTGGGCTCAAAAAAGGCAGCATACAACAAACAACAGGACTCAACTCTGATTACTGTCAAACCTTTATTAAAAGTACTTCAGTATAACTTGAATTAAGTTTAGAATAATTTGATTTTAAAGTACAACCACCAAAACAAATCAAAGCTTTGATCAGAAACAAGCTTTGTAATTCTTCTGTGGTCACCAACATTTGGATTGGTAACTGTAATTACCAAATATAAACACTTAAAATATTAAAATGTACATAAAATATTTAATGTCTCTCTGCTACAGTGAAGTGTTTTCTGTTTTCTTTCCATGAGCAAAGACTAAGGAAACTTTAACATTTGATCAAAAACTGAAAGACTGAATGACAAAGGCAGAAACCTTTAGAGATTTGACGGAGGTTAACTCGATATTCTGGACCTGAAAATGTGGTCAGGATTTAACTGTGATGCACAAACCTCTCTCACAGCAAACCTCCGCTTACTTCCCTCCCTCTCTCTCCGAGAAAATGGACCGACAAACCTGTCCTCTGCTTCCATCTTCAGTCAGAGTTTGACGAGGAAAAGATACCGCGGCGTTGATTACACCCAGGTTTACCCATCAGTGCTCCATTTAAAACTGAATTTCCTTCTTTTGCATTCTAGTATTTGGAAAGTTGTTTAAAAACTTTAAAAGATAACAGGATAACGTAGCTCCATTTATCTTTGAGGGCAACTTTAAAAAATGAGTGAAGAGAAACAAAAACACAAACTCAAGATCTATATGTTGACTTTTATATTTGACAACATCCTGAGACTAACGTTCATGCCGATGCCTCCCTATAATCCTTTAATTCCAAAGTATAATTCTTAATTAGGACCTGATCTGAAACCCTGAACATTTCCTCATCAGCCTGTTATCTGGCCTATAAAATATAATAAAAACTTAAAAAATAATTCATGAATGGTGACATTTTTCATGGAATTTATAGATTGAAATTCATGTCATGATTGGATATATCCAGCCATAAATGTTTACTCCTGCTGACAACCTCCAGATGACAGAAACCAGGGTCATCGCGCTAGTTAAAGGTTCAATATGTGGATTTGCACATGCGTGTGTACTGATGTGAAGTTTGTGTTGAAGTCTGTTTGGAGCTGGTGTGACTTAAACCAGATACATTTTCATGTAACTTCATGCTTGTGACGATGACCGCTGCTCATGAGCTGGAGCCGAAACAACAAGGAGAAGCAGCACCACAATTTGAAAATACACACCTGGTTCTCGGTCCTTTTCTAACCTTCATAAGAAGCCATGTGGTAGAACAGTAGAGTCGTGTCTGACGAATCTGAACAACGATTAGTAATTACTGCTCTCAATCACGTATTTAAATTCCTACCTGTCTGAAAACACCTATGAGCGGCCAAAACCTCCTGTCACGGGGTAGAGTTTCTACACGAGTAGACGCAGAAGCTTTTTGTCGCCTCCGACCGCTTGAATTACAATATTCTGGAAGGTGATTGTGGAGTTTTTGCCCATTGATGCCAACAAACTATCATGCACTGCAGCTTTCACTAATATCCTCTTTATGAATCAATAATTGTAGGTATTTTGTATTGACTACAGTAACTTACAGGCCACTATTATATTTACCAAATCTCTTGGTTATAACTTGCATATGATCATTTTCCTGAAAAATGACCTGATAACTTTAAGCCTCTGTTATGATAGATGTCTCATCTGACGACACTGATAGGTCGAAGGTTTTCATTTTAAAACAATGTGCTTCTGTCCAGTTAGTTTATTTCTGTCGCTTACGCTGTGGGTGGTGAAAAGGCTCTCGACGTCCCTTCTCTCTTTTGGTGGTGGCATGAATAAGTACAAACCGTGTTGGCATGGACAAACTGACATCCTGTGTGATGTGCAGTGCACGCAGGAGAAGAAAATAGTAGTTACTGGGTGTAACTTGAGTTCTATGAGTACGTGCATAGCCCTCTAATGGGCTTTGCTATCTGAAAGATAAGATAATGTGAAGTAGTTCACTCAAATACTGGTAGGGACAGTTCTATCCTTTCAAAATACTGACGGGGGGATGTGTCTCTAGGATTCATATGCGAACCTACATCCTTGACTGATAGAAACGGGGGCAAAAACCATGGTATAAAACAACTAGAATCACCCTTTTGTGCTGTGGAAAAGGGTTTAAACCGTTATGTGTCATCTCCTGACTGATTCCTCTCATGCATGTTTTTCTCCACGTGCTGCTGTAAAGAGCCTTGTGTGTGCTGTGGTATGTGTACGTATGTTGCATAGAAATCAATGCCTGCCTGCCTGCACTGCACCGTCACCACAGCCCTCCCCACCTCCGTCTGCATGGGATCCATACCATAATACTCCCATCCTCCTGCGGCTCCGGATCTGAGTTTACTATCTGAGCAGCATTCTGGATGGATCCAGCATCAGGGAGGAAAATGGGAGCACGTCGCCATAGCAACGTCGTCTGCCACACACATCCACATGGTATAGGGAGAGAACAGCGGCGCAGGCCAACGTACACTCATCTCGTCTGCAAGGTTTTCTCACACCGAATAGCTCCTTCATTTGGCCGTAACGCTAATGCAGTTGTTGTGTAAAGAGCCTCGACGTCCTGACAAATCTAACAGGAACCAGAACTGGAGGTCTCAGCAGTGCAGGGGCAATATGCAGTATATACGGCTTTTTTTTCCAGCTCCAGTGCACAAATTGGCCATGATATCTGCAGGATTGTTTGGCTAGTACTAATGAGTCACTGCTTGGCCAGGTGCTGAGGTTACAGAGCTTTAGGAAAATGTGTAGGAGGAAATATGTTTCGCTGGTGTTCCTGACAATTAAGGTCGACACAGAAAAAACAAGCACTTTATGGTCTGATTTCCTGACCTTCATTAACCAAATGAGACAGCATCAGAGTATTATTATTTACAAAGCCATACTGGGTAAACTCCCGTCTTACTGGTGTAACCTTCGATGATAGCTTCTATCGCTCCTCTAGATGGCTGCTCTACAACCTTCCCACGATTTCCTATATTGCAGTATTCAGAATACACGACAGCTTGATGATTTTCTCACCCTGAGAGAACTTAAAATTCTGATAAGAAGACATGTAACTGGAGACCATCATTGGATTTGGTAATATATCTTGAAGGCCGACTTCCATCTTGGCTTTTTGGAGCCAAGACACTAGTTTAGAAATGGAGTCAGCTAACATCAACAACAACCAGTTCCCAGCTCAAAACCGACCCCTGCTATTGAACCTTTACCTATAAAAAAAATATACATTTAATATCTCCAGCCTCATGCTTTGATTATTTAACTGTGCTGCTAACAGTGTTAACTCATGTTTACATAACAGAATCAGCAGGAAAAAAAGATTTAAAGAACTGACAACTCCCTCCTTCAGGATTTTCCACTCAGTATCCTATCAGATACACATCCATAAGGTCTAAACCAGCGGTAGCTTTACGTATCAGATGTCCTCCCCCCCTCTGTAAGTGTGATATCACCTCATTTGAATCTGCCCCTCACCATTGTTTCTCTCCTCACTTCCACCCCTTCCCCTTATCTTTCTTCCTCTCTGTCCCCCATTGACCGTTTCCGCCGTTTGAGCGCTCGGGGTCTGTCAGATGTGGAGGTGGTTCCCCTGCTAGCGGCTGGATATTAACATATAGTGGTCCATTGTGATTGGTCGGGTTCCACTGGGACTCGTCGGCAAGCAATACACACTCACACGTACACAGACCAAAGGTAGGTGGGTGGTCGGTTGATGATTCATACACATTCAGAAACAGCAGATGACTGACGCACACACACACACACGTTTGCACCAAATAGCACTGTGAGGACACTCAATAGCTGTGTTTACATGGAACATGATATTCCACTGATAACAGTCAAATCAGAATAAAAACGCTTCGTGTAACCTGTGAAATCAGAGGAGACTGGGCTGATCAGAAGGAATTTTCATCAAGTTGAGAGGGTTGGTGTGAACCTTTGATAATCCATTCGACAGCTTCCAAACAACGAGTTAAGCGTTTGAAAAGATGGAGCATGGACCAAATAAAAAAACACTGGAAAAGTTTAAAGGCCACACAAGGCTAAATGTCTCAGTAAAGTTGTAAACAAATTCTCTTTCTGGTTCATTTGCAGCAGATTAGATGCTTCTCAACAGGTTTAACCACTTTGCATGTGTCAAAAATATATATTCTAGATATTCTAGATTCTGTAGTTATATTCTGATTCAAGGCTTTGGAGTATGTGAATACACACTTCATCAGATGACTTTATTTATCATCCTTGTAAATGGTTAAGTTGAAATGTCTAATCTGAATGAATATTGTCGATGCAGCTACAGCTGCCACTACTGCAACAAAACATAACTGCAGTTGCATTTAAGTTCATAGAGCTGATCTTTGAGACTATTGGCCATAGACAGTGTTTTCAGCAATGTAGCTAAAGGACCAGTACGTTAACCCTCAGATTTAATGAGTTACACAGCAAGGAACCTGCATTTTATCCCAATAAGTGACTGTGAAAACAGACTTACATCCCTGTAAGCAGTGATACAAGATCTTTTCCCTCCAAAATAAATAAGTAAAAGTTTTACATTCAAAATCGTACTTAAGTAAAAGTATAAGTATTGTATTATCAGTCAAATGTAGTAGTCATTGTGCAGTAAAATGGTTCTATATTATATCTGATGTTTTTGGATTCATATTTCTGCTACATAAAAGTGTTTTTGCATTTTACTGCTGTATATGTTTAAGGTTGAGTCCGTTTGAACTACTTCATAGACGGTTGGCTTGTTTAAATTGTAAATGTACCATATGAAACAATGAAAAAATCATCACTACAATAATGAGTCAATTAACGCCACACAATGGGTTTCCTGACTATATTCAAATTGTTAAGTACACACTGGCATATAAATATATGTGTGTGTGTGTGCGCGTGTGTGTGTGTGTGCGTGCGTGTGTGTGTGTGAGTGTGTGTGTGTGCGTGTGTGCGTGTGTGTGTGTGTGTGCGTGTGCATGTGCATGTGTGTGCGTGGTGCATTCTGAGAGCCTGGGGCCGATCTATCCCTTCCAGCCACAAACCACTGCTTAAGTCCCCCCTCCCCACCCCACGTTATGCAAAACAGCCCCAGCAAGTCATATCCATAGGCCTGCATCTGCTCTCCAGTATGAGCCCCGTTCTCAGGGGGATCTGCTGACTCAATGGACTGCAGGGAGGGGTGGGGCCTTTAGGATGCATTTAATTGATTACCTACTTTGAAGTGTGGGGGGAAGGGATGGATGTAGCCACACGCACAGACACACCACGCAGTTCTCTCCTCCAACCATCTGCCTGGGGGTCAACACCCCATCACCATCCCAAAAGACAAGGAAAAGACACACTTCCCCACCCCCAACACCCAACGCTAGCCGGACACACACACACACATATATACATACACTTAACACACAGCTCTCTCCATCTTTTCGGCTTTCACACCCCTTCTTGCCCTCAGTGACCTATAGACCCAGAAGATAGGGATGGATGGATGGATGGATGGATGGATGGATAATGAACATCTCCACACTATGGAAAGCCATTTGCACAAATAACGTCTTAAGTATTTGGTATTGACATTAAAATACACGTTTACAGGTATATTTTCTACACCTCAATGGTTCAGTGTATGACGTTTAGTGGCATCTAGTGGTGAAGTTGCAGATTGCCACTGACTGAATACCACTCATCTCACCCTCCGCTATGGTGACCGCTCCAAATGTTCGTTCGAAGCTGTGTTTGTTTTGTTCATCGTGAGCTTAGTTAAGGGGATATTAACTCTGGGCCACATTTAAACACAGTAGGAGATGGTAAAGTTTCTTAACGCTGGATGCCACCTGCTAGAAAATGGAAAAAGAAGAAGAAAAGGAAGTCTGTTCTGAGCTACTGTAGCAACATGATTGCACAACAGAACCCAGTCCCTCAGTAGATATGTGTTCCAAGTTCTTATTTTTACGTGACAATAAACTAAGAAAAACTAAATGATGCATGATTATTCCATTTCTGTTATTTGTTCCTCCTTAATCCCTCCAAAATCAACACTGAACCTTTAAGAAGTTACATTTTGCTGCGTTAACCCCCCCAAAACTGATGTGTTAATGTGACTTTTCTGGTTTTCACATCAAAAATTAGCATAGTGTCTGCTAAAAATAGGTCACTGACTCCTTTTTTTATTTCATTTTCAATGTTCAGTGTCACGAAGCTGTCTCACCTTGCTGCCAGTGTTGCATTTTGCATGATATGAAGAACGCCGCACGCCGTTCCCAATTGCAAAAAAACAATAAATATTGTTTCTGCGTGGCTATTTAAATGCCGTGTGTCAGAGCATTGCACTGGAAAAGGAGTGAAAGGTAGCGGATGCATGTGGACGTCGTGTTTCCATCACTGCTGATCAGAGCAGGAGCCGATAAATACCTGTGACTGCTGCAGAATCATTAGACCTGGGAATGAATGGCAATTGCTGCCAATTGTCTGCTTTCACACTGAAGATAAAAGCCAGATGTTAGTGGATTTTTTTGTCCAGTGTGAAAGGGGTAATGCATATTCATGAGAAGTGTTGCATCAGTGATGTTCAGCAACAACAGAGCAGCATGTTGCACATAAAATACCGACTACTGAATACTATGCACATGTTACAGACAAACACAAAGGAAATGAAGTGAATGAAATGTGAGTCAGAGCTGTGATTTATTCCAATTTGAAGTTTCAGCAGGTGAACGACTGACTGATATTAAAAATGAAATTGAAATTGTAAAGGATAAACAGTGCATCACGAAGAGTCTGAGTCAAAACAAAAATGAAGACGTAGTTTGATCTTGTGGTGAAGTAGCATGAGATCACGTTCTGTTTAGATTCACGTTATGTCATTTTACTAATAGAATCTCTGTATTTGATCGTTTGACATAATGTAAGTACACAAGTCATTAAGATATGTCTAGTCTAGTCATTTTGATCTCGTTTCAAATGTTGCATATTAGCTTTAACTGCAGGCTTTAAGTGTCTGATGCTGCGGTTTGTGAGTTGCTGCTGCTGCTGTTGCTGGTTATGTCGCCATCTTTGCCGTCAGCTCAACATAATCCAACCAATGTTTAATAAAGTATGGGATGAGCAAACTGGTCTGTTGATAGAAACAAAATAGAGGCTTGGAAATCAGACCCAATGGTCTGTTGTTTGGTCTCGGCTGCTCTGTTGAGCTGTCACTACATTATTTCATATCCTGTATCTCCATCTAGTGGCCGAAGTGAGGAACAGGCATCAGAGCTCGCTGTTGACCTCAGTCTTTACTGGATTATAATGTGGTGTTCAGGCTCCACGTTCCTCCTGCCTCGTTGGGAGATCTTCAGATGCCCCGGACTCCATGGTTTTCTCTTTTCTCTTTAGACAGAAAAGTGTAGACAAAGAGATTATAGAAAAAGACAAAACTGGTGCTTTTTGAGATCAGATTTCAGTTCAAAATACATGCAGATAAATATGTAAATGCAACACTTACTTGACAAAATACACTAAAGGAAGTTGTAAAAAATATTAAGTTGAATTATACCTATTTAAATGATTTATTGATTATTGATTCAAACTATTTCAGTAGAAAAAATCTAATTATATAATATATTTTTACTCAAGTTTCATCTGAAACACAAGCTCTTTCTCTGTCACCAGCCTTTTCGGTAACAATAAACTCGAAAAACACTTTAGAGATACAGATTATTTATATTTTAAACTACTACAGTATTTTATTTCTGGAGCCATGAATTTGGCAATGTTTGTCTTTTAATCAAGTTTATTGAATCCCAAGCACCACAAATCACGACCCATGGTCATTAAGTGCTGTATTTTGAGGTCAGAAACATGTTTTTCTACCATTTCAACTGTAATTATCTATACATAACTATTAAATATATGAAATAAAGGACATATTAAAGCAAACTTCCCAATATATGTTCTAAAATTTCTAATAATAAATGCAGTGTTCCCCTGGAGCCGCGTGTTATTTTCAAGAAAAAATCCCACTTTTGATATAAATTGACTTCTTTTTATATATTTATATATAGATTAAATTAGATAATTTAGTGAGTATACCATTGCTGACAACATGCAGTTTGATTAACCTTAGTGGACATTTTGTAACATGTATTTTTATCTAAAATTGTCACTGGTGTTGCCTTTCCTATAGTAAAAACGTGTACAAAAAATATTAAAAAATCATCAAGTTCTCATTTATATGTACCTATGCAGCTCATGAGTTATATAATAGGGTTTTTTTGTTATAAAAAGAGATGGATTTTCAGACATTTTTCCATCCCCTGAAGTGGACGTTTCTGTAGTTTCCCTTAACTGACCAGTAGGTGGCGGTAAAACCCATTCGTCATTAAAACGAAGAGTAGAAGAAGAGAAACACGTAAACTGTCATGGCCGCTGTCGTGGTTCTCAACAACCATACAATTAGCAATTAAGATATGTTCAAATTAATTTCGTTATTTGTGGAGCGGGTATCACAGCCGTGTTTGACCAGGTTTTAGACACATATACCGCACAAAAGACTGAGTTCCGTGACCGAAGACTGTGTTTGAGCGCCTCGTTCATCATGAAGACTGTTCTGATGGTGGCAGAGAAACCCTCGTTGGCTCAGTCTATCGCCAAAATCCTCTCTAAAGGTGGGTACCATCCACTTTATAGCAGCGTAATTCACTTACGGAATACAGTTCCCCTTTGTGTGGACTCGTATTGTTTCAGTAAACCTGTTGGTAGCTGTTAACGGTGATAACTCCAGTAGAGGGAGAAGTGTTCGGATCGTTTACTGAATTAAAAGTACTAATACCACACGTTCAAAGTCTTACCAGACAGCGGTTTCAGAGGACGTTGGTGCTGTCTGGGTTCCAGATTTTTTACCTAGGTTTGTGGAAGTCTTCTTCTTGCATTTCTCAATAAAAGTATATCATTTGTGGACAGTAATTATTACCATATATGTACGTGGAACAACCAGAGCAGATGAAACTCCCAAAAAGGTAAAAAACAAAACCGTTACATCTTGGAAACGTCGTTCAGTTTTTACATTAATTTGTCTTAGCTGCTGAACCTAAACCTTATAATGGTAGGAAAAAATATACTATAGTTAAGGTATGGACAGTAAAATGGTCCCTGTCAGTGTTTCACTTCTATATCTGATGTTTTTGATTCATTTTTGCTTCTGCACATGTTTAATTTTGAGCTCATTTGATCTACTTTTATAAACTGTTGGTGGTTTAATCTACATCAATGCTATGTTTTCAGCTGTGACTATGAATTCTCCGGTGAATCCAAAGGTTTTTTAAAAGAGTTTGTTTAGATTAAGTAGTAGTAGCAGCACAAACATTGAAAATCAGAACTTTTGGAGATGTTTCACTGGACACGAAGGAGATTAAAAACTGTAAAATGTAGTGTGTAATATTTGTGACGAAGTGGAGTAGAGTATAAGTATAAGTAGAGTATAAGTATAAAGCTGCAGAAAACAGAAAAGTACCTCGAGTACTAAATCATAGTAACAGACAAACAGGAGTTAGTGTAAAACGTCTTTAATTGCTGTGATAAGCTGTGTTCAATACAGGCATGTATTGAACGGTGACATTTTCAGTGTCAACTGTAAAACGATAACAATGACTGAAATGAAAAGGCTTTTCGTGTTTCCACTGCGCTTCCTCTGATTAAACACATGATGTAGACGCTCACGGGGTCCTGGTCTGACTCTGGGGCTGTTAAGTCCTGTTTAGCTGTGCCTGGAGATGGCACATATACACGCTATGGTGATGAGCTCAAAGTCTAGAGAGTAGCTGGCTGTGGGGAAGCAGTTGGGGTTTTTCTTGAGGACGGGCACCCGCAGGGACACGGGGATCGTCTCTAGATCGAACGTACTGTCGAGCCCCCTGCAGGAGTGAGTGGTGTGGCAGCTGGCCTCGTGGATGACCTGAGGCACCCGGTTCAGGTCGATGTTCTGCCTGGTGAGGGATCACAGACGTTATCACATTCAGTCTGTTCATGTGGTTGGTTCTCAGCTAAAGAAATGACTCATCTTTAACTTAAAAGAACTGATGTGGTCAGGGTTTTTATCCTAGTTTTTCAGAGGGTTTAGATACTGTCTGGGTTCCTGCATTTACCCAAAGTTTGTTGAAGACTTAAAAAATATACACAATTCTTTTTTCTGACCCTGACAAATACAAAAAAATGACTGCAACTGACACTGAAACCAATAAAAACTTCAACTAAAAAAGTAAACTAGAAAACAGGGTTTAACAAAACGTCAAAATAAGAACAAATGAAATGATAAGCTTGGACATGACTTAATACTGAGTCTGTGTCGAAGTGAAATAGTATCCTCACACGTAGCTCCAGCTGGCGATGCTGCGTTCGTTGATGTGGCTGGGCATGTTGACCATCTGAGTGTAATAGTCCTGCAGGTTGTATGTGCAGAAGGACTCGTCCACACACTGGTTTCCCAGCGGCATCGCCAGACACTGGTGGAGGGTCAGCAGACACAGCAGAAAGACACGCACCAGCTGCAGACACACAAACCAGAACCTGCACTTACTTCCAGTCACAAAGGCTGCAAACACTGGTCACTTTCACTGTCCATCAATCTGCAGTTTATTCCAACAGTTAAACCACAAATCGACCCTATGGTTATGGAGGATCAAGTGTTTCATTCAGGGTTTTCTCTAGGTTTTCGGGGCGTTGGTGCTGTCTTTGTCATTGTGATATTTCAGTAAAAACTGTGCTTTCATTTTCACATATTAGACTATTTCAGCATTTTCATCCTCATACAAGAAGTTTTAAAAACATAAAAAAGCATTAAATGTCCCTTCATTTTGGAAAAAATCTGGACCCAAAAGGCTCAAAAATAACATTCTGTCCACATTTTTTTCAGTAATATGGCTTAGGTGGCGCTGCGCTTAAGTCTTATCATGAAAACCTGGTAAAGAATGTTATTTTAGCCATATCTTTAAAATGCTTTATTTTCACATCTACCCAACAAAAACACGAAGTCCTCATATTTAGGATCCTGAACCTTGAAAAATGACATAAACCATTAATCGATTATCAAAATAGTTGTCAAATAATAACTGTTTGATCGACTAATCAATTATTGCTAGTCACAGTTCTACTTTAAAGTTCATTATGAAATGTTGAGCCCATGAAAAATGGCATCATTGTGTTTGTTATCAATCATTAAAATGATATAACATCAGGTTTGGGAAAAGGGTCGTTACCTTTGTCCTCTGTCCTCGGACTCGTCTTCTCTGTAAAAGTTGCAGAGTTTTTAGCTTGTTTTAAGCTTCTCTCTAGGGAAGCATTTTAATTTAAAGGAGTTATTTAATTAAAAACCTCTTGGTGTGTACCATGCGCCCGCCTCACAACAGGAATCTGACAATAAAACCCTTTCCCCCGATTTAGGAATTATTTCAAAAGCTAAAACTCTGAATTGAATTCATGTGATGTTTCTTACCTGGAGCTGTTCCATGACTGACTTCCAACGTCCTGATGCAGATCGGAGTGACGGGCCTGTGGTCTTGGACTCGGTTTGTTAGTGCGTTCTGGATCTGTGCCTTGAATCTGGACCTGGCTCTATTTATACCAGTTCTTGTCAGAACGAGGTGGCAGACCTCTCTGTGATTGGTCATCTGCGTGAATGAAGCTCGAGTGGGTTGGTTACGTCCATGTTTCCGCCATTAGCTTTCAGCCTTGAGATAATTCATTTTATTCAGAGTTGAGGTCAGTGTTTAGCTTTTAGTCCAGGTAACCAGGGACGACCCTCGAGTCCTGGAAAAGAGACTCAGTCCACCTCTCTGATCCTCCACGTGGCAGCAAGTTAGAGAAGGATTAAATGAAGTTTGAACACTGTGTACAGTTCAGATGAGGGATATTCGCTGACATTGGTATTTACTCAACAATTGGCGACACAATAAAAACAGCTGCGTGACTCATTTTGTGTCCTGAGCCTAAGTCTGGGAAAGGCTGCTTTACAGTAATGTGAAAAGTTATGATACAATACATTGAGAATTGTTGTGTATTTGAATCATTGACACGTGAATCTTAGTCAAATTCACGCCTCTATTTTATTGAAGTAAAATAATTTCCCGTGAGGTGTAGTCACTTCTGCAACTTCAGTCCAGTCTTTAATAAACTACATTTAATAGTTAGTTGTAAAGTGTCTTCTCTCTTTTCCGTTTTCATTCAGGAACTTGTACAAGTCGTAAAGGACTCAACGGAGCATGCTCAGTGCACGACTACAGCGGCAGCTTCCAGGGCCAGAATGTTCGCTTTAAGATGACGTCAGTGTGTGGTCACGTGATGAGCCTGGATTTCATCGGTAGGTTGTGAAATATTTCAGTCCACTTTATTTAACACTTCTCTGAGAGTCAATGACGATGAAGTTTGACACATCTTTCATATCAAATTGGATTGAAAATTCCCCCAAAAATCAATCTTTTAAATTTCCCTCCATAGCCTGATATAATAGATATAAACATCTAAATGTACCTTTAAACCTTTTTGATGTGGATTATGTTTGGGTTTCAGCTTCTTCACATTTTACTAAAAGTATTAATCTGCCATAAATGTTAAATTTGTACTGATAATACATAGTTTGTGTTCTTTCTGTTGTAGATCTGCCTTCTGGACATGTCTTTACACACTTTAAATGACACCGAGTCCTCTGTCTGTTCTTTTTAAGGGAAGTACAACAACTGGGACAAGGTGGATCCTGCAGAACTCTTCAGCAAAGCTCCCACAGAGAAGAAGGAGGCCAACCCCAAACTCAACATGGTCAAGTTCCTCCAGGTCGGTTTTGAGGCAGAGTCTGAACTATACCGTGACTTTGGAGGAGCCTCTTCTGTTTTTTTTGTGGAATAAGAATAATAAGAATAAGAAAACGGGTGAAAAGTAGCTGCTGCTGGTTGCTTTAATTGAGGAAATCAGAACAAAATTAGATTGAATTTGAACTGCAGTTCATTGTAATCTGTTTACTCACCACAGAAATTGCACAGAATGAAGCTCATGTCAACAGTTCATCCTGGGTATGAAAAAAAGTCTGTGCAAAAATCCCCCAAAATGAATTAAATCATGTTTTTAGGAAAGTTCCTATATTTTAAAAATAGCCAAGCGCCTCCTGTGGTTTTCACCCTGAGTTTTCAGAGGTAGCTCTTGTACCGTTGATCCTCATCACAGATTTGTGGCGTTCCTCCAGGTTGAAGGCAGAGGCTGTGACTACGTGGTTTTATGGCTGGACTGCGATAAAGAAGGCGAGAACATCTGTTTTGAGGTAATTCCCATTGTGCGTCTCGCTGTTCATCGGCTTTGATGTGTCAGAGAGTTTCAGTTTGAATAGTGTTTCTCTTGCCTCCCAGGTGCTGGATGCCATCCAGCCAGTGATGAACAAGTCTAACGGCAGAGAGAAGACTGTTTACCGAGCCAAATTCAGCTCCATTACTGACACCGACATCTGGAACGCCATGAACCGCCTGGGAGAGCCCAACCGCAACGAAGCCCTGTCAGTGGATGCACGTCAGGAGCTGGATCTGCGCATCGGCTGTGCCTTCACTCGGTACTTTCTATAAGTGATCCAGAGTTCCTGTTTGTCCTGCTGCTTGTTCTTCATTCTGTCCAACAGACTGTAGATCAGCTCATCTATGATTACAGTGAATGTGACCAAGCTCCGTTTTATTTTCAGCTTCCAGACCAAATACTTCCAGGGCAAATACGGCAATCTGGACTCGTCCTTGATCTCATTTGGACCCTGTCAGACCCCGACACTAGGCTTCTGTGTGGAACGCCACGATAAGATCCAGTCCTTCAAACCCGAGACTTACTGGGTCATCCAGGCAAAGGTAGGTCCTGGGTATCCGTCCTCCAGCAGATGACTTCCTCTTACTGTGGCAGATTTTCAGACATGCTGTGTTTTGTTTTGATCAGGTTTTCAAAGGAAAGGAGAGCCCGCTGACGCTGGACTGGAACAGGGTACGAGTCTTTGACCGGGAGGTGGGACAGATGTTTGTCAACTTGGCCAAAATGTCGAGGGAGGCCCAGGTAAGACCCGTCTACGCTGACTTTCATCAAGGAAACTGATAGAAAAAAAATATAAAAAATAGAGCATAAAATGAAACTCTAGACATTTTTGTATCATTACTCGATATGTATTGCTGTATGGCGCAGTCGAAAAAGGTATAAAAGGAAAAATATGATGACCAAATGAAGCTGTGCATAACAATAACATTTACAGAAATACTAGGAAGCCTCTCATTCAGCTTGAATAATAAATATGACCTCAGTGTGAATGAATTTGTGAGGAAATTCAGCTGTGAAATGATCCATTATCAGCGCTGTCCGACACATTGTAATTTCTGCATTTCACAGGTTACACAGGTTCAGACTTTGCAGATGCACCGTAGCAATGTGATGGTACATGATGTCTCTTAATTGGTCGATATTATTAAAATGTCTGTACGTCTCTGATCCAGGTGGAGTCGGTGAGTAAGAAGGAGAAGACGAAGCAGAGGCCTCAGGCTTTGAACACGGTGGAGATGCTGAGAGTGGCCAGCTCTGCTCTCGGTATGTTCTACACATGTTATTTTTAATCATTATTCATTTAAATGAATGATTCTAACTATCTGGTTCACATACTCTTTTCAGCTGCAGATAAATTATGTTTCATGCTCTAGTGTATTTCCAGCAACAGGACAGTCTAACCAACAAACATAACACACTTAGAATTAAATGTCAAAACCAAGAGGAGTTTCAGAAGTTTAGTTTTTCATGAAGACTGGAATATGTTATAGTGGATTTTTTTTTGCCAAATCAGACCAAAAACTTACTGTCTGATGAATCTTTAATAGCGTTTCTGGCATCATAAGGATGAGTCTTGAGATCGGAGCTGCAGCTTTATACGTCAGTGAAATAATAGTGCAAGAAAAGAGCTGAATGTTGTTTGTTTGTGATGTGTTAGGCATGGGTCCACAGCATACCATGCAGATCGCAGAGCGTCTGTATACGCAGGGCTACATCAGCTACCCCCGTACTGAGACGACCCACTATCCAGAGAACTTTGACCTGAAGGGAACGCTGAAGCAGCAGACCAACAGTCCCTTCTGGGCAGAGGAGGTCAGGGACCAGCAGGGACACGTCGGCAGACAGTCTATATGTGGATACACTTAAATGTCATTCATGTTTCTAAAAAAGACCCGTTAATCTCCGTCAGGTGAAGGCTCTGCTTTCTGCTGGAATAAACCGACCCCGGAAAGGAGCCGACGCTGGAGACCATCCACCCATCACTCCCATGCGAGCTGCCTCAGAGGGGGAACTAGGTGAGACATCAGACTATTCAGACTATTACCTTAGGTTGAGATAGATGAAACGGCGAGTTCTCTCTACTTCTCATGGTGTGAATATGTTTTTACTTTCACAAACCATCTTTTTCTGAACCACTTGTTTTTACAGTAAAATCATCACCACGCCTCGTTTTCAAAGCCCAATATCTCAAAAACTAATGGAGATATGAAGCCTGACATTTTGGATGGTATTTATTAGGACTAATAACATTATTTACTGAAAGTACGTATCTTCTGCTCCTCCGCAGGTAGCGATGGCTGGAGGCTTTACGATTACATCACACGGCATTTCATTGCCACAGTCAGTCAGGACTGCAAGTATCTTCAGACCACCATTGACTTCAACATCGGCAGCGAGTCCTTCTCGTGTAGTGGCAAAACTCTGATTTCACCAGGTAGGAATCACCAGCTGCTCACGTCTGGGGCTCGAACCTGACGTGTCCAGCTACATTTTAGTTCATTAGTGCTGCTGCATTAGTTATTATTTTTAGTAATTCTATCCCTTAAAATGCCTTGAATATGCTTTTGACATATCTTAAAGAAGTTGTGTTGGATTCTGAAAGTTATAACGTTGTTTTCACATGAGGAACTTTGGATTTTAAAGGCATTAGAGACACTCGGGACGGTAGAAAAATGAAAAGCTGGTGTAAAAACCCACCAGCTATCACTCAATATCACCATCACCACAGTCCAGCCCCAGCGTCATGGATGTGAAATATGTCTTCATTTGCATTAATAATGTTCTTTAAAAGTCTTGTTGAAACCCTAACACTTAAAGCATAGCACATGAAGATAAACTGCCTTGTTTCTTGTTTTTGTTGGTTTGAGAGGAGTAAATCTGAACTTTTCTCATGATGTGTTGTCAGTGGAACGACCTGACTGAGTGCATTCTGCATCTAAAGGTTACACGTCGGTAATGCCGTGGCAGGGCATCCCACTGGAAGAGGCCATGCCGGTGTGTGAGCGCGGAGACACTTTCACAGTGGACGAGATCAAGCTGGTGGAAAAGCAGACGAGTCCGCCGGACTACCTGACCGAGGCTGAACTCATCACCCTCATGGAGAAACACGGCATCGGTTTGTCTTGGCACTGGAGAAAACCTTAACAGATCACTGGTTTTACTGTGTATTATAGATATGTGTTTGAATGCAATGGAAGTTTTTGTTCATTCTAGAAACTACGGGCAGTATTTCTCCCAAATTCGCAAAAAATTCCAAGCAGCTCATCTTCATTTGACAGCTTGGCTTGTGATCCTCCATCTTCCTCGTTGATCACATTTGAGAGGCTTTCAGTCAGGTTCTGGTCTAGAAACTTAAAGTGAGCTCTTTTTTTCCATAGCTGTATGTTCAGTATGAAAGAAATGAAAGAATTACTTAGTTGAAGTGAATGCAGAAACCCATCAGTTCTGATCAGATGCTGCTCTTGTGTCTGTCTGTGAAATACAGATCACAGCTTACAAACCGTTTATCGTAGCTTAGTACAAAGTCTGAAAATCGGGGCAAAGCAAAGGTAACTAAATCCACCTACCTGCACCTCTAAAGCGCTCTCATTAACATGTTCTATCTCATGTAATCTGTCCGAAAGCCAAGGTTTAAATAGGCTTTATGGATCAGACTGTGTTTTGGCTGGAGGCAGGTTGCCAGGCAACCAACTGAAACTCCATAACCTCCACATAAAAGGCTAATTCGTCATTTTAAACCTCATTTTTTATGCGGATTGAAAAACAGAGATAACAAGTGAGACTAAGACATGCAGGACTTTTTTCACCTGCTGAGACATGATAACAACAGAACAGTTTTAGTGTTTGTGTCAACTACTGGTTTCTTCCCTCGTCTTCCAGGTACTGATGCGAGCATCCCCGTCCACATCAACAATATCTGCCAGAGGAACTACGTGACGGTGGAGAACGGACGCAAGCTGAAGCCGACCAACCTGGGCATCGTTCTGGTGCACGGCTACTACAAGATAGGTCATTACACACTGACTGTAGGGCTTTAACCGACTCACAATGTTGTCAGTTGAATCCGATTCGGATGCTCAGTATGAAGATTCGACTGTTCCTTCCTTTTTTTTGAATTTATTTTTCATATCGGGTGTTCAGGAAATCCATTGGCACGAGTTTCAGTGATGATTTCAACCACATGAAATGCAACAGAGTCACGGGAACATGCACTATACGACCAAAAGTATGAGGGACGCCCTGATCGTGCACTTTTTTGTAGCATTGGTGTGCAGCTGTTTTTTAGGTTTAATATGTTTAACTATAGTGAAGTCTGAGCTGCAGCGTGTAATGACAACAGTGTGCCTCCAACATCCTGTTTCAACATGGCAGCGTCTCTGTGCATGAAGCCCAGTCAATAAAGAACTGGTTCTCAGTGTGGACGGGTCCTGCACAGCTCCCTGACCTCAGCCACATCCAACACCTTCAGGATGAACATGAATCCAGACTGGAGGCCAGGACGCATCACATGGATTTTGTGGCTGAATCCTTGTAGCCAGGATCCAAAACCATCTTAAAAGCAAGAACCAGAAATGATGGGACTTTAAACGGCAGCAGCAGCAGCATTCCTGAGGTTTGGAACGACGTGTTCAGTAATTACATATGGCATGGTTTTTCAATTGTCCTCAAACTTTTGGTCATATAGTGTATTTTGGAACGTTTAAAAAATAAATAAAAGACAGAATCTCAATCTGGAATCGTCAACTTTCAGGGGCAGCTCTAGTTATCTTACATTTTCCAGAATATTTTATTTATTTAAGTGAAGTAAAAGGCAAAGTAATAATGACGTCTTCTTGCAGACGCTGAGCTGGTGCTGCCGACCATTCGCAGCGCGGTGGAGAAGCAGCTGAACCTCATCGCTCAGGGTAAAGCCAACTTCCAGCAGGTCCTGCAACACGCTCTGGATATCTTCAAGAGGAAGTTCCACTACTTTGTGGATTCCATCACCAGTAAGTTCTTTGCTGGAAAGTCATGGATGGTCTTCAGGAAGTGGAGAAAAATATTTCTATACACAGTGGGATTTGACTGAAACAAAAACCAGCTGTTTACTGAAATAAAAATAAAAAAGACTCCAAAACTAAACCAAAACTGCAAAACAAACTAATACAAAATAGAACTGCAGGAATTGGACCTTTTTAATAACAATGTTAAACAAATTTCATTCAACCTTTTTCAGCTTCTGTAAATAAAGGTTTTCCTCATAAAACCTGAAAAACTCAAACTAACGCGAAACCTAAATAAAAACTAAACTAAAATTAGTCAGTTTCTGAAAATAAAACTACTTACACACTTGTAAAACTGAGGAACATTTCAAGACTATAATAAAAAAATGTTAGAGGGTAATATTAAATGTTTTTCTATTGTCACGTGATATTTTGTCTCCTGCTTCAGTTTGTTTGTGAAAACCTGAAACTTGTCCTTTAAGTTGATGAGAAGCTGATGGCAGGAGTTTTACTAACATAAGACATACATGGTTCATTCCTGTGCAGCTCTCGTCTACACTGTGTGTGTTGTGTGTTAAAGGCATGGATGAGTTGATGGAAGTCTCCTTCTCCCCGATCGCTGCCACTGGAAAACCTCTGTCCCGCTGTGGAAAGTGCCACCGCTTCATGAAGTACATCCAGGTCAGTAGCACAGTCCTGATATTCATTTACCCGCGTACGATGAACAGGGTCAGCTCCACGGCTCTGCTCCGTTATGTCCATATTCTACGTCATCGTCCGACCCTGACCCGTCTGGAGTTCAGGTGAAATCAAAC
>JAPQRN010000027.1:3099909-3112406 GCA_037367275.1 Coranthus polyacanthus
CGTCATATTACAGTATTTTCAACACGTCTGAAATGCTCAAAACGCTCACAAAGACGTGCTTAATAAAGTGCTTCATACATGTGCTGCTGCCTGAGTTCACCTGAACGACGACGCTCCACCGTTGCTACTTTTTTTTTTCCTCCATGAGGAAACAGAAAATCCAAAGTTCATGTAATCCAGTAGAAATTCCTAAACATGCTTTAAGCGCCTTAAGATTCTAATCATCACTACAGCATATGTCATGCAAGAGCGCCAATAAAACCCAAGAAACGTCAAAGTCATGTCATGTCGATTTTTAAGGTGTATTGATTGATTCATGCGTCAGTTTACGCAGTAACAGGCAGAAAACACTCCACCTCAAAAGCTGCCACCGGTCACTTCAAGCAGCACAGTGAATTAAATTTACGAGGAAACATTACAAAGCCAGTCTGTTCAACTTGAAATGAACACAGGCTCTATATTTTAGGCGATAGATGAGCTTGTTTGTTTGCATATCAATCAGAAGTGATCGTTCAAGACACATCTGGAGATGCTTTTTAAAGCCAGGACTGAACAGACGCACTTACAGCTGGACACTTGTGTTCCGATATCTGAGGACGAATGTTAATGCAAGGTCTGAACAGGGTCTAAAGAGGTCAGTAGTACTACAGTAGTACATCGCTCAGCTTCCGCTCTGCTTCTCTAAACCGTGGGCATTGTGTCCGACATCTACTGTAGGTGGTAATACACTGACTATGAATAAGTACTTCATACAAACCCACTTTGAAAAATCAAAACTAACTCTTTAAGATTAAATGTGCAAACAAAACAAACCTGAATTTGGCTCTTTGGGCGTAAAGCCCCGGCCTGCTCTGCCCAGGGGGAAACTCAGCCTTTATTCATCACAGAAACCATCTTCCCTTTGATACATCGAGTACATGGCTACACTACATATCCACTCACTTATCTTAGTCAAAGTTGTAGGAAAAAAAATCACATTAACACCCTCGACTGTCAGAGCCCACACATGGCAGGTAATCACTGGTCAAATATTCACATCATTCACACATTGTCCATGCGAGCTATAAAACAACCACAGGAAACAAGAAGCCAGAGTCTGTGCGCACACACACGTCCATATTTGTGTCTGCTAATAATAAAGGGGTCAGAGTTCGTCGTGGCGCAGCGGCTCCTGGCTCGGCTGGATGAACACGCCCTCCATGGCGCGCCACCAGTTGTTGTGGTTGGGCACGCTCATGCCGTGCACCTCGCGCTGGCCGCGGATCGGGTGGCCGTACTGCTCCCCCGTCACGCTCAGGAACACGTCTGTGCCCACGTGTTTGAAGCGCACCGTCTCGTCGCGCTCCCAGTGCACGCCGTCGCACTGAACCATCCACACGTCCAGGTCGTCACCCTCGCCGTTCTCTCCGAAGGCGCTGACCTCCTGCAGACGGGAAGAGGACAAAACCTTTAACTAAAACCCACGAACATGAGAAAACCAGACACTCGATCACTCTATATAGACTCTTAGAATAATAATCCTCCATCTTCACTCCTGGCCTTCTGTCTTGGTGGTTGATTTAAACCCTGTCGTCTGCCTGTATTTTTCTATTTTCTTCTTGTTTTGCTGTGTTCGGGACGTTCCTGGGCATCGAACTTTGGCCAATAACAACATCACACAACATGCACAAGCAGAACAATGTCAAAACGAAGCAACTCCGGTTCATTCTGCTTTTATCTCTTACTGCACCGCTCATAGTGTGAATCACTTCTGTCTGAGAGACAAAACTCTGGGCAAAGCACACACAATCACATGTCAGGATATTTTCACATTCATCGGTTTCTTTTTTAAACTATGGATAAATCCAATGACCCCAAACCAGCTGCCACACATCTAGGCTTGGATGATTTTTCTTTTTTGCAGTAAACTCTATTGCTCCTGTGGGAACTGTTCACTGATAACCTTCTGTGACTTTCCATCTCGGTGGTGTGTGTCAATAATTGTTTTCTGGATACTTTTACATCAAAAGCCTTGTTCATGAGAACTCAAGACCAATCGTCAAAACAAGCCCTACTTGTGTTATTTTAACATTGTGAGACAAGGTCATTCACAGATATGGTTGTAATTTGACACAGCTCAACACTGTGGACATCAGCGAATACATTTAGAGAATAATCTAAAGCATGTGTGCTGTTTAGGCTTTGTATGAGACATTTACATTTTTAGGTTTTTCACGTTAGTCTAATTTTTTAGATGCAGTTGTATAAACAGGAGCACAATGGGAGTTAGTAAAAGGACATTACTGCCTGAGCTGGTTTGTGTTCTCAGTGACTGAAATCTGATGCTGAGCTACTGTATTAATCTGGGTCCTGGAGGCGCCTACAGCTGCTGGACCACGCAGGTATAACTCCACCTTCAGCCGACTCACGGCGCCCCCTGGCTGTGTTCAACGCTGCCACGATCACTGCATTTTAAGTTCACAATCAAGTCCAATATTTATTTGGGTGACAATGAGACAACAACAACGATATTCTGACTAAAGATGAAAGATTCCAAAGTCGGCCGTTTCACCATTGATGAAAACATAACAGAAAAGAGATATAAAAATACATGTTTGGTCCATGGTTCGGCTTCACAACAGACTGTGGAGATGACATAAATGGACCTCGTCTGTCGCAACAAAACCATCATTTAGTTCATGTTCGATCTTATCAGGTGGCGTCTTAATTTGTTGGTCTATGGATAAGATGTTGAAGATCATCACAGAGGTCGTCTGGTTGTTATGAAACCAACACTTTTCACAAAAATAGTTGTTTATTGAGTGAACTGAGCCACTTCTACCACAGGACTCCACTCAAACAGAACAGACTCCGGTCTCCCTTCGAAGACCCCAAGGCCGTGTTTATACCTGAAGACTGGAATCTTTAGTCTTTGGTCAGAAGATCAGTGACTGAAACAGGAAATCACTCCAGTGAACCGTCTTTGACAGAACCTCTGTCTGCTCACTGTCACCAAATCCAAAATATCACCATTTTTTCCCCCCATTTGTTCAGTTCGATCACCCTGCAGTAAAACTCAGAGTCTGACCTGGTTGTTAGACAGTGGAGAGCTGAAGTGGTGTGTGTGCAGGTTCCGGCCGGTTTTCATGTGTGTGATGCGGATGGCCTGACCACACTTGATGGCTGCCCCGCGCTGACACGGACGGTTGGGTTTTCCTCGAATCTGCCAGTAACTGTTGGCGTCGTCGGCGCTCTCCACTCCGGTTACAGACTGCTGCCCGCTGCCTACACGGACACACAACACATGAAGCGTCTTTAACCAGGTCACAGACCAGACGTTGTAGGTGTTACATGAAAATACAGCCTCTAAATATATATGTAGTTTCACTCTATCAGGCTGTTTTTACATCAAACTTGACTTTTCATACTTTACATACATTTTGCTGATGATACGTTTACTTAAGTAATGGATGTGGTGTGAGGTTTAACCAACACAGGTGAACAGGAAACTATGCAGAGACGATCCAGAGGAACCCACAGTGTAGACGTTATCCCCGAATTAAGGACAGAAATGGAAATCAGAAATAAAGGCACGTTTTCAAAAAAAGAGGCACATTTCTCTCTGCAGTTGAAGTAAATAACGGTTCACTATTTGAGAATAAAGACGACTGCTGAAGAATAATTAAGTGATGACGTTTGGAGGACGCCGGGACTTTAAAAGACATAAAATGACATTAAAATATTCATTTTAAAGGTCCAATGTGTATGATTTAGGGGGATCTAACTGCAGAAATTGAGTGTATGATCAGACGAAAATGAGAATCGTGGTTTAGTTGCCTCAAGGCTTATTTATTTTCCCTTCATGTACGTAATGAACGACATCCGTTTCAAACGAATGTTCTTTATGTTGGCGTGAATGTTAAGCAATACATCCACTAGAGGGCAGCCAAGAGGAGTATGACAACTCTCCTAAGACAACAATAACAACAACAAACAGGTGGTCTTTCATGGTCATGGTAAGAAGAGGTAAAAGCAGAGGCAGCGTTCTAAACGGCCATAAAAACTTTGTTGGTTGATTCGCTTGGTTTCTCTACTATTGGCTACACTGCCCCTGCGGTTTCTGCTGGTACTGCTGTTTCTTCCGTATCCGTAAGCTTGAGAAATAAGGACGAAATCAATGCATAGTAGGTCCAGAAGGTCCTTAGAAGGAGCCGCTTAGATCTGCAGAGGGAGTGTTTTTGCAGTAGCTCAGAGCGGACTTGTTCTTCTCTTTTTTTTTGTTTTATAGCAGGTGACATCGATCGACCAGAGCTAACGTCTCCTTAACTAAAAAAAAAATCCAGAACGGACCAAACAAACACTGGCTGTAATGAGGGTGGTTTTAGCGGCCATCGTAGGTCAGGGTGAGCTGAAGGCAGAGCGCTGCAATCTGCAACTTCACCACTAGATGTCACTAAATATTACACACTGAACCTTTAAATTATGTACGAAATGCGGGTATTTCAAATACACAAGCTCTTAAAGTACTTAATTACAACGTATGTCTTTTAGCAATGCAACTTACTTTAAAAAGTCATTGAAAAACTGCACGTCTGTGAATGGCTTTAACATGTTGTATGAGAGAAAACCAAATCCCAATGTCAGAGATGACAATTTAATGTATTCCTGCTCGTTTCGCGAAAACAAAACCATGTAAGAAATGATGTTACACATTTATATAATCAAGGAAATGTCGCTCTAACTTCGGCATAGGATAAATACAGCAGAGGGTGTTTGTTGGGTTTAATTTAAGAGTTATATTGGTCTATCTGTAACCCACTCCCACGCTGTTTCCATCTCAGTAGACATCACTACAAGGTATCACATGTACAGGTTTTAATGAAATGAAAGGCTGCTTCTTCTATCTATATATATATATATATTGAATGTACCACAAGATAAAAGCATCACGGATGTGGGCAGATGAGGAGGAAGAGTGAAAGGGTCAGATATTTGAATTAAACGTGAGGATGCGCCGTGTGATGTACGTGAAGTTACCTGAGCCATATTTGACGTCGTGGGAGTGAAGGCGGACGTTGTGTCTGGTGTTGAGCAGTTTGACCAAAGAGCCGCAGGTCACATAGTTCAGCTCGGACTCTCTGCCTTCACAGTTCGTCCACAGAAGAAGAAGAAGCGGCAGCAGAGGTTTAACACAAACACGAAGCGACTGGATTAACTCCATCTTCGTGGCTCTGTATCATATCCCGACGACGCGGACTGGGAAGATGAGCCGCAAATACAGTCACTCTTTCAAACATTACACCCGGTCGCAGCCAATCACAGCTTGACAAGTCCTAGAAGGCGGAAGTAAATGTCGACACGTGATTGGGCGATTTACGTGAATGCGCCAGATGCTCGTGTTTAGTTACAAACCGGAAGCGATTTTACATTTCACTTTAACACTTTATGTTATTTAAAAACACACAGGCATTAATAACAATACACTAACAATATTAATTAGGATATAGATATGACATGAGTCCCAATGCAAAAAATACAGAATAAAGGCCGAAAAATAAATGAAAATACAGTGAAAATACTCAACTACATGTGAAAGTTCTGCTTTAAACCCTTACTTAAGTAAAAGTATGTAAGTATTATCAGCAAAATGTACTTAAAGTATGAAGTCAAAGTATACTGTGCAGTAACATGGTCCCTGTCAGTGTTTTTGATTCATTTTACTGCTGCATTCATGTGTATGTTGCATTTTTCTGCTGCGCACGTTTAAGATAGAGCTTATTTCAGCTACTTTACATATTGTTAGCTACGTTAATCTACAGCAACGCATCGTATTCTTCATGTAACTAAAGCTGTCAAACAAATGGGGTGGAGTAAGAAGTACAATATTTGCCTCTGAGATGTAAATATTCAAATAAAGTGCAAGTACCTCATACATTTGTACCTGCAGTAAACGCGACCAGTTACGTTTCAGTCTTGATGATTTCTGAAAACATGCAGCATCTCCTACTGCTGCAGTTTACTTCTCTGTCCAGCAGGCGGCGACAAACCACTACCTGTGATTTAAGTAATTGTTTCATAGAAAAACACAGATTTCTGAAATCACCATCGAAATGTATCTCCTTCTTAAATTAATTTAACTTGTGGTAACTTAGTAAAAACTATAAAAGCACAAAAACTATACGATATTCTGAAACATTAGATAACCGAACTAAACTGTGTCACATGTTATGTTGTTAGGTTATTCATTATAATCTATTTATGATTTACTTATTTGTTTATATTTATGAATTGTTCCTTCAAGACCTGTTTTTTTTTTGTTTTTGTTTTACATGTATTTGTGGTTTACAGGCATGATTATAACGTGGGAGAGTTGTAACACCACCTTCTACTGTTCACCTGGATTCATGCCACTACCCTGCAAAAAAATCTCTTATTTTGGAATAAAGATCACACCGATAAAATCTCTAGACTTCCTTCAGCACGTTTCCATGAAAGTCTGTAAAGAAAGGCACATGACTGAGTCCCCTGTGTTTTTGTTGTCTCATTCATCTCGTTATTTCACGCGAAGCTTTTAGTTGAAGTCACCGGCGTTTCCTACTTTTTTTCTGAGGGGATTGTTAAAAAAACACAAATGGATTAAAGTGCATCATTTAGTGTGTATACAAGAGTGAAAACATGTGGTTTCATTAACTATAATGGCCATTTTGTAAAATGTATTTTTATTTAAAAGTGTCACTGGTGTTATGGTAAAAAAAGTACAAAAACTTATTCATCTAGAAAAAAAAAAACCCTCGATCCAACCGATCGGTTGGAACCGATTTTCTTCACTCTTAAAGTGGGAAACAATTGCTTCTCTCAACTCTTCTCGAGAAGTGCATTCTGAGAAGTCGGAGGTGAGAGCAGTCCGTGAACGCATCGTGAGGCAGGTCAGACAGGACAGGTGAGTTTCACCTGGGCGGGGATCTGGGATCAGCTCCGTCTCCTGCTCTTTGACCTCAGGGAACGGGCGCTCCGTGTGGACGCCTGACCTGGGATCAGTGTGGAACAGCAGCAGAACAAAGCGCTGCGGACGGACAGGATGTTACTGCGTGTTTCAGCCACAAAAACAGACGGAGTCTTATCAGCAGGTAAGTCAGCGTTAGTCCTGTCTTTTCTCTTATATAAATGTAGACACGTTGAAAAACTAACGACATGTGCGGCTGGTTTGTGTTTCTCTGTGACTTTCAGTGCTTTGTGTTCTTCTGAATGAACTGGGGAGACACCTGTTTTCTACCTGTGTGAGGAGGCTTTTATGCCTAACGTTTTATTTCTGTTTTTATAACTTCCGCTGAGTTTGGTACAAGCTGCTGGACTTTAAAACCAACACCGTGTGGCGTACATTAAAAGGTTCAGGTAATCAGCTTCAATTAGAAAACTAACGTCAGTCAGTTTTCAGAAACGACTTTTACAAAAATAGTGATTTTATTGTGCTTTAAAATCGGCGAAAAAGCAATTTTTCACCAATGTGGGGAACTTTAGCAGAGGATTTCTTTAAATGTGTACACTATATGTTGTTCAAACTAATTTCAAAATATGACTTTTATTTACCACTCATGCAAAATATTGATTCTATTCTCCTTAAAAACCGTAACAATGTGTGGAGATATGTCTAAACTGTCTCAACAACTGTAAAAGTCATGAAAATAGCACATTTTTTGATCAATATGTAAGTTGTACAAACTCTCCTTGATGTATTTCATGAACTACTTGTGCAAATTCTAGATTTGATTCTACATTAAAAGCAGTAACGTAGTGTGGACATGGGTCTGGCTCTACGTTAGCAGAGGATATCTCCAAATGTATACATGTTTATGTTCAGATATAAAATATGAAGTTCCTGAACAACTTCTGTTGATTTACAGTCAGTTAAAAGCATGAGCGAAAGTCAAGAACTCACCGCACACTTCCATTAAATCTGATCAAATTTATTGATCATTCAGGAAACATATTGTCTTACATAGGTCTACTATTAATACAAAACTGTTTTATCATCTGAGATTTTATATCCACGATGAGTTATTTAATAATTGATCAAAACTCTAATATAGGTACAAATGTGGATAAACAGTATGTCTGGACTGAAGGTGTTTTTCTCTTTCCTCTAACTGAGAGGACCTTCCTATTATTCCTGTATTTCAAGTGGAAACTCACTGAAAGTAGCTGAAAATGTTGCTGGGGCCGTGGTTTTGTATTTCCGGTGCTACAGCCACAGTTTAGGGATGCACTGATCACATCTGCCAGTTATTATTTAACCCCATTAATCAGATACATCCATCACACAGTCTAAACAGAAGCTCTGTTAGTCGAGACCTTCGTCTTCTCACCAATAATGAGGGTTTACTTTGTCACAGTGGAACAACAATAGGTAGTTTGTGAATGTGTGTCACTCAGACTCCGTCCTGCTACATTCCACAGGTTCAGGTCATTGGTTTTTAAATGTTTGCAAGCTTGTTGGCAACATGTCTTTTACCTCAGTTACAACGTTGACTACAAATACATGCACAAAATATTCCCGTTTTTGCCCTTAAGACACAATTCCTAATAAGCTGTTAACATGACTTATAAAAATGAATATTCCACTAATATTCCTGTTCACATGCAGCTGTGAAAATAGGGTTTTTTTTCAAGGTTTTTTAGTGGTGCCTTCCTCTTAAACGTAAAGCTTTCATTCGCCTCTTTTTAAGTTAACTTTAAAAAGTAAGTAAACAAACACACTCTTTTAAAATCACGCATGAGTCATGTAAATCATGTGATGTAAACCTTCAAAATGAGGTTTTTTTTAGTCTCCCTTGAGACGCTTCAGACTGTGTTTGAATGCTGTGTTTCTCTCCTCAGAGAACACAGAGACCAGGTCCTGATGTCTACAGGAGGAGGTGGTTCTGTCTCCAGGTTCGACCGGGTCCGGGAGATCCCACACTATGACCAGGTACCGGTGGGCTCTTTATGGCGGGAGCAGGATCTCCCTCCGCCTCCGGCCCCCATACACGGACCCGTCCCAGCCGCCAGCTTAGACCCCCTCCCGCCTCCTCCTCTACCTGACCAGCCCGCCTTTGGACCTGAGTCCTTCTACCCCGACAGCGATGACGAGCCGACGGAGGCGGACTGTGAGGCCATGGACATCAAGCCGGTCCACCGCTTCATCCCTGACTCTGTCAAGAACTTTTTCCGTGGCAACAGCGGTAACCGCGGCAGCAAAGGTTGGTCCGTCCCTCCTCCGGCTCCTCACTCCCCTGCCCCCTCGTCCAAGAAGAGCACTAACCACACCACACACGGTGTCCCCTGCTCCCCTCCACACTCTGCTCCTCCATCTCCATCACTGCCTGGTTCCTACAGAGACCCGTACGGCGGCTCCGGTGGCAGCTACACCTCCCAGAAGGAAAGAGATGGGCTGCTGCTGGGAGCTGAAGCTATAGATTCAGCCTCCGCAGTTCCCACCAACCTCTCAGCTCAGACCTACCAGGAGCGGGTGGAGGAGTACCACCAGCGCTACGCCTACATGAAGTCCTGGGCCGGCCTGCTCAGGATCCTGGGCTGCGTGGAGCTGCTGCTGGGAGCTGCTGTGTTCGCCTGCGTCTGTGCTTATGTTCACAAGGACAACGAGTGGTTCAACATGTACGGATACTCGCAGCCGCAGCTGTTCGGGGGGTTAGGTGGAGGAGCGAGTGCGTATGGACACGGGGGGTATTCCTACACAGGCCCAAAGACGCCTTTTGTCCTGGTGGTGGCTGGTCTGGCATGGATCGTAACGGTTATTCTAGTTGTTATTGGAATGACTTTATACTACCGAGCCATTCTTCTGGACTCTTCCTGGTGGCCGCTGACAGAATGTGCCATAAACCTGGTCCTGGCCGTGCTGTACTTAGCAGCTGGGATAGTGTATGTGAGGGACACGACCCGCGGGGGGCTCTGCAACATGCCGGTGTTCAACAACGGGCTCACTGGGGCGTTCTGTCGCACCGAGGCCGGCCAGACCGCAGCCATCGTCTTCCTCTTCATCACCATGGTGCTCTACTTCATCAGCGCTGCAGTGTGTCTCAAACTGTGGAGACACGAAGCAGCCAGGATGAGGAAGGAGGAGCTGGCGCAAGAGGTCTGACACACACAGACACACAGCAAAGTTATCACTGTCACTGAAAGGAAATAACAAAAACTACGAAAAGATGAGGGAATCTTTAAAAAAAATCTGTCAACATACCCTTTGACTGATGAAGCTTTGTTTTACCTCCAAGAAACCTTCAAACATTAAAAAATGCAAAACATGATATTGGGTCTGTCCTCATGTGGACTTCAATTTTGTGGTTTTGTAACATAGTGATCCCAGTGGAAAACTTAAATTCAGTGTTTTCCCCTGACGTGACTTCTGCTCAGTCTGCTCATGCTAGAACAGAGTGTTTGGAAATACTGGATTCAAACACTGGTTTGACCTCTTGTTATCATGAATCCTAAAAGACACTGTTGTCGCCACTGCCGTTGTTACCCAGTCCTTCCACACCCTTCGAGTACGAGACGCCTTGTTTACACAGTCAATCCTTTTCCAACCTCCTGTAGATCCACTGAACCTGCAGCTGACTCCCCGTCACACCGTCTGCAGTTCATCTGGAGTTCTGACATTTTCATGAACGTTTAGTTTTATTTAGACTTTCTGTTTGGTTGTGGAGTCCAGTTTAGTTTGTTTTACGAACGCGTACACTGTCTTATTCTGAGTAATTGACTAGTTTTATTAAAAAAATGTTTAGTGTTAGTGTTTTTCAGGGATTATGAAGAAAGTATTTATTCATAGAAGCTGAGAAAGGTAGGATGAAAGAATGCTGAATTCATAGCAGACAAAACACGTAAAACAACCCAAAACAGTTTTAAATGAATATGTGAACGAGGTAAAACATTCCTTTCTTAACATTTCAGTTTTTTATTGTTTACGCTGTAAACATCTAACGCATAACTCTAAATAAAAATAAAACTAATCTTTTTTCTCCATCATATTAATCCCAGATGAAAACTATCGGCTCATCGGTGCCTCTGTCTATAGTAAGTATTGTGTATTGTACGTGTAATATTATAGTATGCATTCATTGGTCAGTTTTAGACGTGAACTGAACACATCCGTGTCCGTCTCTGCAGCTGGGCTCAGGCTCCCGGGTGTCGCAGCCGACTCCTCTCCCCACCATCCAGCCCGACATCACGGACGCTCCCGTGAACTCTGCAGCCGCTCCTCTGATGGAGCCCGAGATCCTCCGAGGCCACATTCCAGCCGGACACATCCCCAAACCGCTCGTCATAGCCGACTACGTGGCGTAAGTGTCACGTTTTGCCATTTTATTAGAAGCAAAAGCACCGACAGAACAATGTAAAAATCCTCCACTTCAGGGCTGAAGACCTGGTTCAGAACATCAGCCAGTTTGACGTCATCATGGTCAGTCAGTGCTGTGATGCTGCGGGGATTGTTGTTATCAAACTGACTGTCGTTGTGCTGTTTGTCTGGACAGGAAGTACCCCACCATCCACTCGGATGAGATGAGGGACCAGTACAAGGCTGTGTTCAATGACCAGTACGCTGAGTACAAAGAGCTGCACGCTGAGGTCCAGGCCATGGCCAAGAAGTTTGAAGAAATGGACGAGATGATGCACAACCTGCCCTCCCGGCCCTCCAGCCAAATGGTACAGTCCACGCACCACACAACGCACACACAGCACCACACTCCAACATGTACTGAACTATGACCAGGAATGTTCTAATTATCTTCTAGGAGAAGGAGCGGATCAGTAGCATTTTGCAGGAATATCAGAGAAAGAAGGCTGTAAGTACACGTCAAGTAAATGTGTTCATGGTTCATCCACTGTCACTTAATAAATGTGTGATTCCAGGTAAAGACACCAGATGATGGACATTTTGTTTCTTTGAATCCTTAGTACCAGACATTGTCAAGTTGTTAGTAACAGACTCTTTGAGTTCAGAAAGGAATTCTTCAAACTGATGTCACAACCAGTGAGTCACACGTGGATTAATCATGTTGTAATCAGGCCACAGACACTATTACATGCATTTGAAAGAGGAAGTAGAAGAATGAGGATTCACAACGTGTTTAACTGGTTTTTAACGTCAACGTTTTACATGTTGTATTTATGTTGGTTTCATGTCATTTGAAATGACATTTGCAGGAGTTTTTAATCAAACATGAGGCTGAATACAACTAAAAACGTCGGGAATGGTGCAACACAAGACAATGAGAAATCTTACACCACCTTAACGACTCCCCAAATGAATTCTAGTTAGAATAAAGGCATTCCATTAGTCTTATACTATTAAAGAGTTCAAATGTAAGATTATGCCAAACCATTTTATTAAGAATTTCACATTTCTTAAGCAAGTTTATTTATTTCTTTAAACGTTTTACACCACACTGACATTTTTTTGTCATTTTCATTTTGGTCTTTCATGTAATCCTTTAATATTTAACTAAATCATAAGGAAAGAAAACTAC
>JAPQRN010000027.1:3123708-3138817 GCA_037367275.1 Coranthus polyacanthus
ACAAGGAGACAGTTTATTGCTCACATTTTGTAAGTAATTAGTGTAAAGTTTTTTGGTTTCTGGTAGCGTATAGTAACAATACATGTAAATGTATGATGTTACACGTTAGAAAGGTTTGGCATCCATCAGATCTGAGTGAAAACAGGCTCGTGAAAGTCAAGGTACTTCTCTTGTGTAATGTGTACGTGTCAATTGTGTTTGCAGTGACTCGGACATCAGCAGCTCCGTGGGAGTCCTGAAGCCCACGCTGAGGGACTACGACACCGGGGTAGAGTCTGGAGATGACCTGGAGGAGGAGGACTTCAGCAGGTGAGAGGACGTCAGGAATCATTAACCGTAACATAAAACGAAAAAAAAGAGTTTGTGGTGCTACTTGTCTTTATTTAACATCACCGCTTATGTGATCCGAATCCACGTGAACTCGACTAAATCTTCACATCACATAAGTTCAGGCCGAGCTCCTGAGGTTTCAATCCCACTTGACAAATTAAGTAGATAAGATAAACCTCATGTTGCCTCAGTCACATGTTTGTAACTCTGCATTTGTCACTTACTTCAGTGTTCATTTCACTTGGTCTCCCTCCGCAGTATGTTTCCGTCCGTCGTGGATGAGCAGGAGCGTCTGAACTACAAACGGGAGTTTGACCGGGACCATCAGGAGTACAAGAGCCTGCAGGCCGAGCTGGACAACATCAACAGAGACCTGGCTGACCTGGACAGAGAGCTGGACCAGCACCCTGACGGCAGCCCTCAGTTTCTGGTGAGTCTGGTGGAGTCATCACCAGTTTGATCACCTAATCATCTGTTTAAACCACCGATATCCTGTTTATATCTATTTTATTGACTCTCATTTTTTCTTAACGTTTTATTCTACATGTGTTGTAATTTGTATTATTCTCACATCTCATTGTTTAGTATTTTTAAACTCTATGAAACTTTATGTCTTGTCTGTTCTAATCTTCTTCTGTGAAGCAGCCGGGGCTGTGTTTTTGTAGGATATGTACTATATAAATACATGTGAGTTGAGTATTTTCTACTCGTTGAATGAAGGTGTTACCTAATGGGGTCAGAGGTCAGGAAAACCTGCCAAACCGTGGTTTGTCATAAAACACAGTGTGTGAATCAGAGATGCTGTGAGTCTTCACTTTGCATCACTGACCTCTGTCTGTCTTCATTTCAGGATGCACTGGATGAGTATAACAGACTGAAGAACCTCAAGAAGGTGAGAATAAGTCCGGTGCAGTGTTTTCTGTTTGTTTGTGACACGACACAGACAATAGGTTTTGTTATAGTGCTTGATTTTTTTTGTATTTTCTTCAGTCTGCAAACTACCAGACTAAGAAGAAGCGGTGTAAATATCTCCGGTCGAAGCTGTCTCACATCAAGAGGAAGATCAGTGAATATGACCGTCGACCCTGAACCTGGACTTCGAAAACCTCCTCGTGCAGGAATGAGACGTATCCACAGTTTCCAACCCGCTGTGTTTAAATGTATCACTGTCATATACAGGGAATTATGGCCTTATATTCCAGCTGTATCACTCCAGATTGGTTCCAGTGCTGAAGGGGTGAAGGAAATGTGGATTTAATTTTTTTTTTGTTACTCAAGTCTGTGATCAATTCTTCAACCTCTGTGAGTTTCATGAAGAACTGTTATAACGAACAATCAGAATGTATTATTTAGAAAGTATATTAATTGTATTTTTTCCATTTACTCCTGAAGTTAGAAAGTGAGATGTACACGGTGTTTTTATTTTGTACTAGTGAGTTTTTTTAAGCAGTTTTAAAAAAAAATCTTTTGTAGCTTTTTAACCTCTAAATTTGACAGATTAATTCATTTGTTTGGCTTCTTAAGTCACTGACGTCCCGTGTAAATACTTTCAAATTGTTCTGTTTTTGTTTTATCTGTAATTAACGGAGACATCTGTCTTCGTCATTGTAAGTTCTTACAGCTTTGTCTCACGGTGGATATTAAAATGAAATGCTTGATTGTAACCAGTTTATGTGCATTTCTGATGTGCCATAAACAATTGTGTTGAACAGCAATTCATTTTATTTATGCATTATTAAGAAACCGTAATAATCCCTCACATCATTTGCATCCATTTTATTATTGTCAGAATTATAATATGCAATGTACAGTAGCCTACATATTTGTGTGCAATATATCCACAGTAATTAATCCGTTTGTTTTGAGAAAGCTGGGGTGGAAGCTTCCAATAAAATGTTTTAATTCCTATGGTTGTTGTGTTACTATGTTGAATTAATTAAAACTAGAAGTCGTGGTGCTTTACTGCAGCAGCCGCAGTTGTAGACGTTAAAAGAAGCGGAACCATAGTCTCCGAGCCGCGTGTTTCCTTCCGGACGTCACCTCCGTCGCACCAGCTGGTTTGTTGATACATTTCTTTGACATCCTTGGTTGAAAGTGGAAAAACCTCGCTCGGAACCGCAGGTATGGACATTTGTTGTGCTTAACTAGCAACTAAGAAACGCTGAAATATAAAAAGACATTAACTCGAATCCGGTAACTTTAAAAACGCCGAAACGAACTCTCCGGTTAGTTAGTTAGTTAGTAGTTAGCTAACGCACGCTGTGTTGAAGAAAGTCATCATCTTCTGCAAACGTACATCTAAAACATAAAGAAATATACATTATACTATTATTAAACTAAAGGTTCACGTGTGTGTTATTGTTCCACCTGAAACTAATGTGATGCTTTTGACAAACCGTGTTCAGATTTAATAGGCAAACTGAATATACTGGAACAAATTCAGACACCACTGGTTTTACTATTACTTTAATTCTGCTATTACTTTACTTGGTATTATGAGTAAAATGGACGTTTTTGTTTATATTATTTTAGTTTTCAACCATTATTATTATTACCAGATTAAAAACATTGGAAAAGCTAGAGATAAAAACGATTAAAAAAAAGCTTAAAAGAAGTCATTACATCTGCAACCTCCATTAGTAGATTTTTGGTTTTTTTTTTTAATATTTTATCCTGTATCTATTGATTGGTTGTTTCCCTCTTCTTTTGACACCAGGTGAATTTCTGCAAGCGGTCATAATGGATGAAGAACCAGAGAGAGCAAAGCGCTGGGAAGGAGGCTATGAGAGAACATGGTGAGACCTTAATATAGATTATCTTCTGTTTTCTGCTACGTGGGAAATGTGTTATTTGATGCAACATTGTGGAATACGTATTTATTGACCTGCAGGGAAGTGCTGAAGGAGGATGAGTCCGGTTCACTCAAAGCCACAGTGGAGGAGATCCTGTTCCAGTCCAAAAGGAAAAGGTGAGCGTGTGATGCTGCACTTTGACGTGACAGGTAGTAACGTAGAAACTGAGGTGATGAAGTTATTTTTAGCTGATGTTATGTGTGGAGTCTTATTTTTTAACTGTGCAGTGGTCAGTGCCCTGAAGAAATGTGGTGTTTATCCTAGAACTTCTGGTGACTACAAACTTAAAGGCTGTTTTGTTTATGTTAAAGAGTCGTCGAGAGCCATGGACAAGTCAGGCTTGGAATGGTGAGTGAGTTCAGTCGTTTCTTCAGAACTTGTAGGACTGGATGCCTAATCCTTCTAATCCATCTAATCAAATAAAAAGAGAGGATTAAGTTCAAAACGTCTCTAACTGTAACCTTGGAGATCAGATCACAAATGGAAAACACTAAATTCAAGTGTAAACGAATGCCAAGATGCTTTGTTTTCTGGTCACTCAAACCACGTTGAGGTGTTTTGGAATACAGATGTGTCCTGATGCACATGTGACAGGAAAATATGACTTCAATGCAGGACGTGGTGGTTGTTTTGGTGACAACGCCTCAAGTCAAACACGACCCTGTCCTGCCAGTCTACTTCTTGAAACTGTTTTAATAAATATTAGGACATTATTATCGTTACCAAAACCTTCCTGATGTAAAAATGCTGTGTGTTCTGTTTTCAGATGCGTCATCTCTACGTGGTGATTGACTGTTCGAGGAGTATGGAAGACCAGGACCTGAAGCCGAACCGCCTCACCTCTACTTTAAAGGTGGGTTCTGTAGCGGATTCGACTTCACACCAGCAGTCGTTTTGTCTGAAGAATGTCGGAGCTCACCTCCTCTCTGCTTTCCTCTGCAGCTGATGGAGGCTTTTGTTGAAGAGTATTTTGATCAGAATCCCATCAGTCAGGTACGTTTACGCAAAATAAAACATTTGTAGGCTTTAGCCACTTGTGCTATGTTTGTATTATCATCCATATGAAGCAAGGTATTAGGTGTCGTTGTTGATGATTTGGAATATTGAATTTTGGCAGCAGCTATTCTATCTTAATGCAGTTTTACACCTACCTCGTTTGGTCTGTACTTTTGGACTTCGGAAATGAAATCTGCAGATGTGAAACCTCCCCCGGATCAAACTGGTTCCGATCAATCATGGCAGGATCACACTAGTCCACCACCAAAATCAAAGTGTGAAAGCAAAACTAACTGGACCAAATGTATGCAATGTAGAAAAAGAACCTTGGTTGAGATTTTCAAGGTTGAAAATGGCCTTAATTTACAGCATAAACTGTGTAGATTATGGTGATTGATACTGTTTTGTTGTTCTACATCTACACTGAAAACTGCAGGTTTGTCATAGTTGAATAGTTTAGTTTGAGGTGAAAAACTGCAAAGAGAGTGACCTTGAATATTGGATTTGTTGTGATGCTGAGGTCGTACGTTCGTCTGTTGTTACTGCGTTGTCTAAAAGTTGTGAAGCTTTTCGACTGACACACCTGGGTTTGTGTTTTGTGTCTCCAGGTTGGCATCATCACCACAAAGAATAAAAGAGCAGAGAAGCTAACTGACCTGGCAGGTGCGACCAGACTCCACCCCCTAGTAATACAATATCATATACAGGATTTTCTTTGAACTTACGAGTTAATTAAATTCATGTTTTAAACAGCTCTGCATCAGGCTGGTTAAAGAAGGACACTGAATATTTTGTTTAGAGCATTACACGAGGTACTGAGAAGAAACAATGTGGTTGTCTGTGGGACACTTTGAGACTCCAGATGTCCTTTAATCTGATCCACATGTTTATTAGGAGTGGGTGCATTTTTCCAGTTGCTTCCAGGTACCTTCGTCATCCTCTTTACGTTTGAGGTCCTCCTTCACGCTCAGTTTCTCTGCTTAGTTTTGCGTGAATATCTAATGAAATTGGGACTTGTGGTGTGGAAGTCCCTCCACCCTGAGCAGCTTTAATTCTATGTAATGAGACGTTTTCTTTCACCACCAGGGAATCCAAAGAAACACATCACTGCTTTGCAGAAATCGGTGGACGCTGTGTGTGTCGGAGAGCCGTCCCTGTACAACTCTCTCACTCTGGCCGTTCAGACGCTCAAGTAGGTTCTGCTGGGGATTTTCAATGGATGTATTATTGTTTATTGTTATTTTTCAGTTTCTGTTCACCAGTAGCGGGTTGTTCTTTAACATCCACGTCGCAGTAGGTCGTGTGAGCGTCCTCTGTGATGTTACTGAATGACACTGAGCTAATGCTTCTCGTATGTAGACACATGCCTGGACACACGAGCCGGGAGATCCTGATCATCCTGAGCAGCCTCACCACATGTGATCCGGCCAACATCTACGAGCTGATCAAGGTGAGGTCGCAGATTTAACCTGATTTACTCAGCGGTCGTTGTAAACACTTTGTCTTTCACAGACAGAAAGACAAATGTATAGATTATATGGGGAAAAGTAGGTTTAAAGGCTGATTTTTGGTCCCGAATGAAAGAAACCAGACAATTGTTTGCATTTTAAAATTATTCGTAAAATGCGCAACAAGATGAAAACACAGCTGTAGTGTTGTTTTGTGATTTCGTGCCTACTTTGTTCAGTTTCTTTATTTTGACACCATTAAATCCCTAAAGACAAGAAAAATTTAGATTTATAAAATGATATTGCTACAATCGGAGCTGCTGATTAAATTAAATTTGAAAGTTATCATGACGTAAAATAAAGTTATATTAATTCATCATGGTTTTATCGCTCAGCCCTGGGCTTTGGGATTTGTTCACGTGTCTGGAGGTGGATTTCCCAGAGAAGCAGAGTATATTCCTTCCTGTTTTTTGTCCTTTTCGTCCTTTTCGTCAGACTCTGAAGGCTCTGAAGGTGCGGGTGTCTGTGATCGGCCTGTCGGCTGAGGTCCGGGTGTGTACGGTGTTGACGAGGGAAACGGGCGGATCCTACCATGTCATCCTGGACGAGAGCCACTTCAAGGAGCTGCTGATGCTGCACGTCAAACCTCCTCCATCCAGCTCCTCGTCCGAGTGCTCCTTAATACGCATGGGTCAGTGCAGGCAGGGATGTTCTGTCCAACTTTGTATTGATTTATATCCAAAAGATCAATGTCACAGTGATCGTAATGTTCTGTAAAACTACTCTGTTTCCTTTTATTAATTTAAAGCATGGTTTTTACCTCATATTCTTTGGATGTTTTAAAATGTTTTAAAATGCTTTTAAAATGCTGTGTTTTCTCAGGTTTTCCTCAGCACACTATCGCCTCCCTGACCGACCAGGACGCCAAGCCTTCCTTCAGCATGTCGTGAGTACAATATGAAGCCTCGTGTCTGCGAGCAGATGCTGTTTTGCCGGTGCGTCCTCTCTGTAATGTCCCGCTGTTTGTCCTGCAGTCATCTGGACGGCAGCAGCGGTCCAGGTCTGTCTCTGGGAGGATACTTCTGTCCTCAGTGCCACGCCAAGTACACAGAGCTTCCTGTGGAGTGCAAAGTGTGTGGTACGTCTCAGCCTCTTTCATCTCATTTCATTTAGTAAGTCATCCGAGAGGGAGAGACACATTAAAAACTGTAAATAAGTTAAAGATAATAAGAGCAGGAGATGGAAAAACCTGTAAAAGTCATTGAATTTTTCTATTTTGCGTCTTCTTTCTCGCTACCGCTGCTCGCTCTCCTCATTCAGTCTACTGCTCGCTCACCCATCGCTGCTCTCTCCCTCGTCGTTTGGGCAGAAGGCGACTCTTAAGCCCAGTTCAGACCAAAGGTTCACGACGAGACAAGACAAGCTGTAACTAAACCTGCCACTTCAGACGTGACGAGACAAGACGTGTATCTTCTCAATAAGACTTTCGTTGTAACTGCTGGATTTCAGGTAGTTTATTTTGTCGCTGCGTGTAATTTGTAGCATCTTAAAATATGACTGAGGAAGGTTAGTAAAAGCTTAGAAATAAATAAAAAAGTGAAACTCCAGGATCCACCTCTTATGGATCTGCTCCTACACTGATTGTGTTCATCCTTGGCTTCACGTTCCACCAAGTTCCATGAAAATCACTGCTGTAGTTTTCGTGTAATCCTGCCGAGAGACAAACAAACAAACCGGCAGATGTGGGCGATTACGTGACCTCCGTGGAGATTTCATCTTTTTAACTGTACTGCACAAATACCACAACTCTGACCGTGTCGGTGTCTGTGTGTTTTGGTTGTTGTGTCCAAGGTTTGACTCTGGTGTCAGCTCCTCATCTCGCCAGATCCTTCCACCATCTGTTCCCCCTTGAGGCCTTTACAGAGAGTCCGGAGGAGGACCACCAAGGAGACAGGTCTCACATACGCTCACATTATGATTCTGTGCTTTCAGAGGACGTCACATTAACTGTCTAACTCTGGTGTGGTTTGGTTTCAGGTTCTGTCAGGCCTGTCAAGGAGAGCTGAAAGATAAAAGTGTGAGTAAACAGATGAATGTGCGTCCTGTCGGGGTTTAGATGAATCTCACTATCTCGCAGAGACTTTAAACTAGATATTATAATTTACATTAATAATTGACCCCAGAGCAGTTCTATTAATGTGTGTTTTATTGAATATGACCAGTGCAGACGTCACTACTGAGGTTAAAGCTCAACTTTCACTCAACCACAGGAAAAGACATAAATTAAATATATTATATTTGGTTTATTGTTATTTTTCTTATTCATGATGACTTGGCAACATTCACTATATATTTCTCTGCATAAATAACCCATAATGAGTTGAAATCAGCCCATTACACCACAGATGTTTTTCCATAAGCCGTACTCAAAATGTGTTTATTTTAATCAGTAATGTATAGTTCTGGATGTAGTGTAATGAAGATGTCGCCTTGTTTAGATCAGGTTGTTTCACATCTAAACGTACAATCGGAGGGTTGATGTGTTCTTTGACTCCAGGTGTCTTTACTGAGTTTGTCGACTTGTATCATCAGCTCATTGTTTTTAAATCTGTGTGTCCAGGTTTTCACGTGTCCGTCGTGTCACAGCGTGTTCTGTGTGGAGTGTGATCTCTTCATACATGACTCTCTGCACTGCTGCCCCTGCTGTATTCACAATCAGAGCGGCCCGTGAAGCTGGAGGAGAACGTTCAGAGACTGATGAAACTCCACAGACGTGGCCCAAACCAAGTCCAGCCAAGGCGGGTTTTTAACGCGGCCACGTCGGTGTCGTCCAGTTCTGCTGGGACAGTTATGACGCCTTTGGTCCGAGTTCGACTGGTACAAAACATCGGCTGTCGGCAGAGTCACGGTTGATCTGTATATTTGCAGTAGTTGTATCCTGCTGGAACTGTGAGGAGTGAATATGAGCCGAGGCATGGTTGCGTCACAACGATCGGTGTACAGTTTGTAGTACAGTGACATTTCAGTTAAAATAAAACAGAAATGATTTGTACTTGTTGAAACGTATTATTCACTTTTTAAGTTCAAATTCCACTCCTTGTATTTCCTATGGTGAATTTAGGGACAGATGATAAGGCAGATTTTCAAAGGACAAAAATCGACACAGTTTTAAGTCCAATAGATTAACAAAAATAAATAACAACAGTGTTACAGTAACATACACTAAGTATTTTTTAAAATTGAAAACAAAGTATACGCTGTAAAATTCAGGTAAACAACAATAGCAGCACGTAAAAGACGATGTAGAAAACACAAATACAGATGGAAAAAACATGGAAGGGAGGAGGGACATAGTCATAGTACAATATATACACAACTAATGTTCCATAGAGGAAGAACTGTTTTCATAACTTGGATGAAAAGTAAACGTAAGTAAATAATAAATAAAATATAATGAATCATGTAAAATAACACAGAAGTTCTCCAATTCGGTGGGAAATGGCTTTTTTGTAAAGGTTTTACTAGTGACTGGTGAAGTCCAGTAGGTGGCAGTGGTGTGCAAACACAAACGTCATCTGCCGTAAAACCTCAGCAAGAAGAAGAAATCGTCACTTCCGGTGTTTCTGTCGTATTTGATGGCGGGAACGTACGCACGTTAAACTCAGCGGTAGCAGAGCTCTGTGTCCACCGTGTCCCCCGTGTCCCCCGTGTCCCCTCCAGCCATGTCCCGGATCCTGAACGCTATCGTGGCGGTGTGTCCTGACCTGGGCATCGGTAAGAACGGAGACCTGCCCTGGAACCCCGTCAGACTCAGGTACGTCAGGTTTATAGGCAGATATGGAGCCGGAGGTTAGCATTTAGGTAGCATTTGTTGTTGGTTTGTGTACATCGTGTTGTGTCAGCGGTGGAAGACGTATTAATAACAAAAACAAAACAAACAGAAATACCATCGGCATCGGCCAAATTGTCATTTTAAATGTTGGTATTGACAGTGCAATTGTTGCATCCCTATTAAAAATAGAAAATCTGTAACTCATTGAAGTACTTTATAAAGTTAGAAATCGGTGTTCAAAGTCAAGCTTGATGTTGCCTTACATGTACATACACACATACAGATTATTAACTACATTACATACTACATACTACATTAACACTGATACCCAAAGCCTGGAAGACGTATCAGTGCATTCCTAGATTCAGCTGCATTAATTTTCATTTTTAAAATATATGGAGTTAATTTGTCTAATAAATTAATCTCTTCTTCTCTTACAGCAATGAGTTTAAACATTTTCGAAAGATGACGTCCACCTCAACCGTGGAAGGTAAAGAGCATGTAATGATCTACACTGTCACTTTATGTAAAGAAAATAAGATGTCGATTTAAACCAGCTTTTCAGTCTTCATGGGTTTCAAGCACATGTCACGTGTGTGAGTGTAGGCTGATGTTCTCGTGGATTATTTTTCTGCAGTGTTCGACTCCTTTTCACAGAGAAGCTTTCATGTCGAAGGGTAAAAAATGCCTCAATGGCAGATATGACCTTGTCATTACTTTGATATTTCTTTTCTATTTTTAAAGTAGAGACATCAGTGTGAAAACCTGCAGGTACTTGGTTAAACCATGTCAAATATTGTCAATTTTTTAACCAGTACAACCTTATTTCAAAACAAAGAATTAGGTTATTTATCCAAATGCATTCTAAGTTTACGTGATCTTGCATTCATCCTTCAGTGAACCTCTGAACTTTTCAGTCGATCTTCTATAAGAATCGAGTGTCAAAGTTTCCGCTGGTTCAAAGGTCGAAGTTTTATTTGTCTCATCTGTTAAACATGTACATGAATGACCTGAAATGGAACAAAGGTTTGCGGTAAACTGACAGAGGTTTTAATAAAAACAGTTTAGGTTACGAAAAACTGAAAAGTGTTGTAAATTTCAGTTAGAAAAAAAAAAAGCCTTTTACAAGGAGCAAGTAATGGTTTAACAATGTACAGCCATTTGCAGCAGTTGAAGTAAATGAAGCCTTGAAATTCCTGACTTTTGTTGATGACTTACAAACCCTGTGTCTGTAAAAGCAGCGTTAGGACAAACTGAGTCACTACCCCTTCGGAAGCAGATTTAATAAGACATAAGATAATCTTTTATTAGTCCCACACCGGGGAAATTCACAGAGTTTTTCTTTTAGAGAAAATGTAGACACAAAATGTAAACGTAGACACGAAAATTGATTGTATTTGCTGAGTCACTGAATGGAAGCCATGGTGTTTTGCAGGGAAACAGAATGTGGTGATCATGGGCAGGAAGACGTGGTTTTCCATCCCAGAGAAGAACAGACCCCTGAACAACCGGATCAACATCGTCCTCAGCAGAGAGCTCAAGTACGTCTGATACTTCACAAACTGAATGTTACAACCTGCAACGTATTGGAGATCAAATGTATTGGAGATCAAATGCACAACTGTTGACTAAAGTCGGCGTTTGTTGTCATGCAGAGCGCCCCCTGCAGGAGCCCACTACCTGGCTGCAGACTTCAGCTCAGCTCTCAGGCTGGTGGATACAGAGCTGGCAGACCGAGCGGACCAGGTCTGGGTTATAGGAGGCAGCTCGCTCTACAAGGTGCAGCCTGGACCACTTCTGCTTATTGTTTTGGTGCAAAACAGACTGTATATAATTAGTTGAAGGAGGAACCGTGACGTCACCCATTGGTTACTGAACCGCCATTTTGAAGCCAGTAGTTTGTGTTTTGACTGTCGCCATGTTGGCCTATTGGAAGTGACCGTATTTGGACAAAAGGTCCAGTCTTCGAGGGGTCATGGGTTAGCTAATGCTAAACGCCATCTTACTGACTTGGTAAACTTCATCGGGTTTGTTAGTGCTGTTAACCACAACTGCATTCAAGTTGTCCATCAGGAAAAAATGTGTTTTATTAAAAAACAGAAACTCGTCGAGCGAGTGAGGTGACAAAACGTGGCAGTATCTTTGGTCATGGATAAAATCATGGTGAGAAGGTTCAAAGTCGGTCGTTGCAGGAGTTTCCACAAATCCAATTGTTACTGAAAGATTAATGGAGATTAATATGTATCTGTGTCATTGTTTCCAATAATCCCTGTTTCTGTCCAGATTAAAGTGCACTCCTCAGGGTCAGCAGTGTTTCCAAAAGTCTCCTAAAACACCAGAGTAGCGTGGACGCTAGGTGTAAATGTAGCGGAAGTTACATGTTTCAGAACAAAAAACGTGGTTTAAATGACTGCCTCCTCCTGTCGTCTGTATCTATAACTTCCTTTCTGTTGCTGTGGGTTCCTCAGGAGTTGATGGAGAGCCCGGGAACCAGGAGGCTGTTTGTCACCCAGATCCTGAAGCAGTACGAGTGTGACACCTTCCTCCCTGAAATCAGCCCAGACAAATATCGTCTGCTGCCAGAGTATGATTCGCTCATCATTGTCCACACACATTTAACATCAGATTTATAGGATGATGTGGCCAAAAACGTGATAATCGTGATGTCGATAATTATCCCGATAAACGTCATTTCGTTGTTTCTTTCAAGTTAAAGGCTGATACTTGGTCCTGAATGAAAGTTGAAGAAGCCAGATGGTTATTTGTGGGTTTTTTTGTGGAAATTATTCATAAAAGACATAGGATGAAAATGGTGTCAGAGACATACACGCTGGCAATAATAAAAATACATTTAATAATCACAAAATGTTCAACATCAAAATATACATGATTACAAAAAAAAGTGTTTAAGCTGAGAATGTGAACCACGATATAAAATATTGGAAATATCTTTATTGCTTTATTGCCCAGTCCAAATACAAATACTTTGAATTAGAATTTTTTAGGTAGTACTCAAAGTACTCGGTAGTACTTTCAGTCCTCAGTCTTAACACTAGTATTTTTACACTGATCATTCGAAAAAGAGAAAATACAGTTCATTGTAATGAAACAAAACACAACGTGAAGAATAAAACGAAGCAGTTTGCAAAATGGAAACATAAGCCTAAAAAATACAGACAAAAGAATTTCAAATGAATGTCGGAATCCAAATCTCATTGGTCTTTGTTATGCAGCTGTTGAAGTGACTCGTGCTCATCCTTACTTTTTATTTCATTACTGCATGTGTCCGTACGTGAACGCAGAGTGAGGCTCGTTTGTCTTTCAGGTTTCCAGGAGTGTCGAAGGAGCTGCAGGAGGAGAACGGCATCCGGTACCGGTTTGAAGTCTACCAGAGCATCTAGAGGTGAAGGGGTTCAGGAAACGGGCCTGTGATGTTTAGAAACGTTTACTGAAGACCATGTACATACTGCTGCTTTAGGTGATATTCTGTAATTTAAACTGTGTGATGTCCTACTGTTTCTTTTCTTAAATAATAGTCAAGTATCAGGAGGAGAATTTAGAAGATCTTCAACGTCTCGTGAAAAACATCCTCAGAATGAGTAACGGTAGTATTTTCACCTGTACTTCCAGGTGTTGCGTCTAAATTTCTCATTTTGAAGAATTAAGTCTGATGGATGTGAGAGATTTTGTTTAGAACAGATTCCTCTCATGTAACATGAAATATAAATGACTTTCAAGGTTTAAACATGGCTGTGTGGATTCTGTCAGATACACATCTCTGCTGCTGAATAAATAATGTGATGAAACTCAGACGTCCCTCATGTCCTTATGTTTGTTTTTTTAGAACAGAGTTAGAAGTGTTCAGATCATTCCCTTCAGCAAAAGTACTAATACACAGTGAAAATACTTCACTACAAGTAAAAGTTGTGCAATAAAAACCTTACTTTAAAGCTAAAATATGTAAGTATTATTCATATTCATAGTGCAGTAACATGTTCCCTGTCAGTGTTTCGGGTTCATTTTACTGCTGTATTCATGTATATGTTGCCTTTGAACTACTTTATGTCATGTGAGCGTCTCCCGTGCAGCGTTAATGTTGTGTGAATTCTGATCTGACTGTTCAGACTGAGGTCACATTGAAAAAGATCAGATCTGTTTCTGATCCAGGATTGAAAACATCAGGTTCCATGTGATTTGTTCATCAGATCTGAGACTTTTAGTGTCATAATAATGTTAGGACTTAGCATTTCATCATAAAAACCTTAATAAATTAAAGTCTTAATTATGAGAAATATTCTCATTTTTATTACATTCTAAGACATTATCATGACATAAATTGTAATTATGAAGTATTTCTTAAATATAAGGTTTGTCATTATAATACCTACTATGTGACTGTTTTCTCCTGAAGTGGTGGAAACAGGGCTTCTTCACATTAGAAACCATTCCCTCAGAGCTCAGGGCGGCAGACCTGGTGCCTCAAACACGTTTCTTCTGTCCTGTGACATTTGTTTGAAGTAAAGTCGGGTCTTAACCCCGGAGTTCAGTGTGGAGCGATCAAACTGACCATGTACTAAGTTTAGAAAACAGGACAGACATCATCAGTTCTACACAGAAGGAGCTGAGGGTGGATTCCTTTCTTTACAAGCCTTTACTAATGTTCTCAGCCTTTGTACATCAGTGACAGCTGAATATGGTAATATGTCCATGGAAGTGAGTGAAACTCTTGTGCAATCTTCACCAAAATAAATCCGTCTGCAGCCTTGAACTCTCTGTTGACGTCGGCAGCACCATTGTCATTACACACACAAACAGTCTGAATACCTGAAGGTGAAAAGAAAAGAGTCTTTACCTGCGCAAATGCTTCACTAAACACCGTGTCAGTGCTGTGGCTGCTCACAATGGGATGCGCTGCCATTGGCTGCGTGCTTCCTGCTGCCGGGCTGCAATAGGCCGGCCTTTCGCTTCCATCTCATGTATATTAGTCTTCGCTCCCTCCTTTCATCAGTCACTCCTCTGCGTGGATGTCTGCTCTCCTAAACCGGCTTCTCCTCGACCTGTTCGCTGAAGTGGCTCGTCGACTGGAGGGGATCTGAAGAATGACACGCATTCAGGTAAGTTTGTTGGCATTTTGCAGCGTAAATATGATTCATTTTACTATCATAGCAAGTGGTAAACTAAGAATGACTGCACAAAAAGCTGACCTTCGAGTTAAAATAAAGGAAGAATTTTTTTGTGTGATTTATTGTCAGGGAGGATGTACAATATGTATAGTGGACTGAACCCAGGAATAAGTGAATGTATAAAGTGATTCACAGGAAAAGTGATGAACAGCGATGAGACAAACACAGGATAAAAGATTCAAACCTGATGTAAGATGTAATCTATGATGAGAAAAGGATGAAGGGCCAGTTTTCCCTGGATGATTGATTTTTCCATCATGTTGCAGCATCAACCAGGGAACAAAGATGGAAAAAAAACCTCAAAAACTATATGACTTCACATTTTTTTCCACTTAAAATGGCACCAGAAAAAGGCAAGTCTTTCCCTGCTCTGTTTTCACACAGAATGAAACGGATGAAAAAGACTGAACGAAAGTAACAAAAAAAAGCAACTTGTTCGCTCCATCCTCTCACGTTGTGTGGACGGGG
>JAPQRN010000027.1:3200113-3210799 GCA_037367275.1 Coranthus polyacanthus
AACAAATACTCAACAGATTAATCTACAACTAAAATAATCATTCGTTTTGTCCCTAAACGAGACTTAAACGTGCCTTGACTGACAGCTATTAATAAAACATGGACAACAAATTACAGGTGTTTCTGTCTGTGGACGGAGATGGACGGAGATTATTCTGGAAACTTTTCTAAAATGCTAGTGTTAAAATAAAAACAAGGATGTAGCCTCGTCCAGTTTTGGACGAAGGAAAGAGAGGTTCAGCTCATCAATTCGTTTGACTTAAAATCCACCCATGGACGGCTCCAAATCCTTCAGCCGCACTTTCTTACATTTTTTTAGGCCATTTCATCAATACTAGACCTGAAACTGTAGCCAGTGCATCCTCGTTCACATTTTAAGAGGCTACGACTTATATCCAGCTACAAGAACACCTGTAAACCCGCAGGTAGAACGTTAGTACAGAGAGTTATGGAAACGGAACACTATCTCATCTAGTCACGTTGGTATACGCTGCCGGGTTTTCAAAACGTTGCAGATCTACAAGTTTCACCTCGAAGTGAATCTATCGTCTGAACTGTTGTTTAGAGTCTTAAAGGTACGTTTTATGAAACACACTGGTCAAATGATCTGACTGAGATCAATTTCCCCTCAGTTCAGCAGAAAGATATGTCTGGTCCATTTGCAGCAAATAAATAGTATTTTGTAAAGACAAAATACATGGATTTGAACTGAACTTCTCTTGGCAGTGTTTAGTGATGCACATTCATTTAATTCTGAATCACATTGAATAAGAATGTGTTTGTTTCCCATGTCTCACATTTGAAATGCACTTTTTACTTTGGAAACTTCGTCTGACAATGTTAGAAACTGAGCAGCTTTATGATCAGACACGTTGAAGCCATCCATCAGAATCATCATCTGTCACAGTTGTCAGCTTCGCTTTTTGTGTGAACGTAATAAAAACAGAGGTTGAAAAAGATAATGATATTTCAGGTGTCGTCACTTTCAGTTTTCCTCCAAATAAAGTGAATGTGTCTAAACTAGTGGCTTCTTTTTCATCCTGTCTTTTTATCTGATCAGTAACATTTCTTGACTCATTTACCAGAACAACATGTTGTACATTTCTGCAAAGCACAGACACGTATCACGTCAATGTAATTTGTCACTGAAGGAGCCACTACTCTTTTGCCTTTCCTCAACAGCGTTCAGACGGCGGAGGTGGATGGCAGGTTCTAAAGAATAGAAGAGTTTACACCAGACTCCTGCAGGTTTTTGGTTTAGATGATGAAAGTGTTTTGATTAGGGTTAGGACAAGATTGTGGTTCAAGTTAAATATTAATAAATAAATCAAATCGTCTTGTAATCTCATCTTTTCTTTGTATTAAACCAAAACCTGGTATGTTTCTCTAAACCTAACCATGTGCTGTCAGTGGCTGAACAAAACCACGAGAAGTCCAATAATACTGTCATCACAACCAGCTGATACTGTAAATTGAAGTGGAGGCTCAAATAAAGTATGTTGTCTGTGAGCAATTTATATTTACATTCATAGCGCTTTTAACCGCTCATAGTCCTTCTGATGTTATGAGCAGCAAACCTCTTAACATCCACCAGGTCTCTGGAGACCAGGGTTTCAGAGTCAGGCTTATATTCGAGCCATATTTCAACAGATGTAGTTAAGGTTGTGTTTTATTCACCTGATAAACACAGAAACTAGATGAAATTAAGTCACAGATCTTCTGTTATAACCCTGTTCAGAAACGTTGAGATTGTACTATCTGTGGTTTGCAGAAATGTAGAATAGTTCTATTTTATTCTGGTAACTGTGTTGTTCTTGACCCGGAGACCAGATCTCATCAACTACCATTGTTTTTCTAATGGAGATTTTGGCCATATGGACAAAAGGAAAACCAAACAGTCCTGACCACGTTTTACAGAACACTCTGGGTGTGTTTCAGATCCGTCTCAGCAAATAGCGATCTACTTTAATCTCAAGTTTGCATGTTGTATAACACTACCAGTGAATGTTAAACACTGTGTCTAACAAGCTGCTACAGGCACATCAAAGTCCGAGCGGAGCCTCTTCCCTCAGCCGTTCACGTGTACGAAAGTCACCTGATGAGCTGCTTCATATCTTCCCAGAAACCAATAAGTGTCAGGACTCTACCCACACATCACAGTAAACGAGGCAGAGCAGCCTTTAATAGCAGCTTTTTAGCAGCTTCTAAAGCTTCAGTCTGACATCACAGGATCACAGAGCCGTCTGACGGAGCACCAAAACCTGCAGAGAGGGAGGGGGGTAGCCTTAAAGGCCCTAGGCCCTGTTTCTGGGACTAATTACATCCGACTACAAAGGCCGGCGACTCCGAGGTAATGAATTAAGTGGATGGAACTTGTGCATTCCGGCCATGTTTAAAATACCTGTGATGTTATCTTCCACGAGAGGAGTTGATGTTTAACATCCGTTTATTTCTTTGTGTCGTTTCAAATGTACAAACCCACACCTTTTAAAACAACTGGAGCTGCTTGCACCGTGGTCCTGAAACATTCTCTATGTGAACTACATTTTCACGTCAGATTCAGCTTCCTGCTCCTCAACACGCACAACTAGTTCACTTTTTGTATCGATTGCACTTTGGGTTAACCCTTTTCATTAAAACATGTACATTTAGCTCTGATGTATATCTCTAAAGACTTAATGATCTTAATTCATAAGATATGGAAGATAAAAGCACAAAGGAGGACTTCTAGCAGTGCTGCTGCTGTAACTAGTTTATCCTGCCAGTTGAAGATTAAAGCAGAAGATATAGGTTTCTGTCAGTGTCTTTGGTATTATCATCTATAATATAAGACAGATAGGCCCCAGGGACTTCCCATGGTAATGCTATTCAAGTTAACAAAACACAGAACAGTAACAGTAAACTATGAACTAAGAGCTCAGCGGCTTCATGCACAGATAAGTCAACATATTCTGTTGTATTTACATAATGTGTCCCATACTGCCTGAAAAAACCCACAGTGTTTGAATGGTAAACACAGAGACCGATGTGTGCAATGTTTTGTGAAAAAGAGCAAAAGTGAATTATGTGGGTTGTGAGATCTGCCTGCATCTAAAGCACATTTCTGTGCACGTATATATTTAATCTGGTAACAATACACTCTATGTTGAAAAGAAAAATGAAAAGCTGGACCGCAAAATGATGCTGAGGATTTTAAAAAATGCCCTTTTAGTTACCACCTTCTTGTAAACTATTGGCAGTGAATGAACACAGGGTTAGAAAAAAAGGAGTAGCTGGTTTTGGCTTGTGAAACCTTAAAAAGTGGAGGCCCAGAACACTGAAATTATCCAGAAATCCCTGAGAGAAAAGCAAGGATTAAGAGGAGTTTTGTTACATTCATGCATTGTCTACTTAAATGATCTCACTACCCCTCATACTAGTCTTGAAATAAAGTTGAACCATACGCAGGAGAATCATACTGTGATTATTTTGACGAGTTACAATTTTAGTGGGAATGAAAATGAAAAAATCTAAAAGATGATGTGCTTTTTGTTGGGCTCTGTAACAAACAAACAAACAAACAAACATGTTCCATGACATCTGGAGAATGTAGACCTCTGTAGCACCACAACGCTTCAATTATAAACGTATTGTGACAAATTTCTACTTTCTCGCAGCTCCTGTGATTTGGATGTTGCACTTGGCCGGATTTCGATAATGTTTTGATCATTTTTCAGCTATGTCTTGAACCCCCACCGAGAGTCTCTAAAGCCACTGTAGGTGTGTTCGCTAAAGGATCGAGGCTCACCTTTGGCATTGGGAACTGGCAGGACCCTGAGCAGTAGAAAGCATCAAAAGATTTGGGTGAAATAATCCATTCACTCCACCCGATGTCAGCAAAGTCCACTTTCAGGTACCTCCGTGCACAGTTCCTGGGCTCATTCCACTGCTTCTTTCGCGCCTTTTTAATCGTCTGCTCGTCAAATTGCAGCAGGGGCATTTTGTGCCGCTGGTTCTTGCGTGGCTTTTTCCGTGGCCGGCGAGCCTGCTTGTTCTCAAAAGGTTCATAGGGGCTGGTCTCGTCCCAGCCGGTTGTCTCGTACGGGTATTCGGGCCCGGGGAGCTCGTTGTTTTGCAACGGGAGCAGGACGTTCACCGAGCGCTTGTGTCGGGGCGGTGGCTGTTCTTGTTCGGTGTTGTTTTGCTCTCGCGGCTCCAGTTTATGGAAGCTGTTTGACACGGAGCCCTCACCTCCCACTGAGTGGTGTCTCTGCAGAGTGGCCACCACACTTTCAGGCTCTGAAATGGCAGAGTCATTGGCGTAGACCAAAATGTAGGGCGAGCGGTCAGACAGGAGCTTCTTCCACTCTTGGGGCCCTTGTGAGGCCACGTCGATACCGATAAGCAGCTCGTCGTGGTGTTTGGCCTGATTGACCACACGAGTTATGTCCTTCCACTGCCACGAAATGAAGTCCCTGTAGAGAGTGGACACGTTGATCCGAAAGTGTCCCAGAGTCCTCATCTTGTTATCCACAGAGGCGAAGCTCCAGATGACCATGTGGATGTGGCTGTGCCTCCGTGGGCCGTGGCGCCCACAGCTCCTGGACCTGGGACAGGCCTGGGTGCTGTTCTGAAGGTCTCCGATGTAGTAATGAAGAGTGGCGGAGAGAACGTCTTCTGACTGAGTGAGGGAGGTGAGGTTGAAAATCTGCAGCTGCTTCTGGTTTATAATACCTGTGAAGAGAATGAATAGTGTCATTTACACAGCGTAACATAGCTGGACTCCGTGTGATAAAGCAATTAAAAATAGTATACGCTGCACATTAAAAACTAAAGAAACAGGTTTAGTTAAAGGATCAGGTTAACACAAATCACAAGCCATGCAGATACATCATCTCCTCTTAAATAATCCCTCCTGGCAAATGTTTTATGGTTATGTATTTTCATATCTGTAAAATAACCTGAGAAAAATTCTCTATAAATAAAGATGATTATTATTACTATGAAGAACTTACTTTGATTTTTGAAGACTTTAAAATATCTGGCTTAGATGTTTCACCCAATACATTGGTGGTTCATTTAAATTGACTTGCGGCGGGAAAAAACTGCTCTAAAAGCCAACAGCAACATTTTTGTCCTCCAGAAACTAACTCCTTTGGTCTAAGTCAAACTTTGAAGTTTCTTCAGTCGGGGCATAGTCATTCCAATGAAAACCTTTCACAGTAGATATAATGTATGAATGACAGTAATGTGCACCGAAAACGATATCCCATTTTCCTCAAATGCACAGGATAACGCAGCGACTTGAAATCAAATCTCCAAAGAAACTCTAGTGCTTTGTAATTTTGGTGAACTGACCCTTTAATCCTATCACATGCAGGTACCAGTCGATAGGAGGCAGTATAATCTAACAAACTTTATCTCTACTCCTACGTGAGAACTGATCGTCTCTAAAAGCGCCAACGTTGAAGTGATTAAAACAAATCAAAACTTGAAAGAACTGAGATTTATGAGATTAAAGTGACTTCAACAGCTCAATAAAAACACAAATAAAAGCACCTTAAATGCACATTGAAAACGTTCTCGTGCCACTGCAGGAGGCTGTCTGGGCTGCTGCCAGAACACTTGATATATTATCTGACAGTAAACTCTTACGGTGTTAAAACGGGTGCGTGTGCAAACAGTGTACAGATGTATGCTGGGATGTGTTGCGGAATCGCTGTTCCTGGCAGAGGGGGAGGCTAACAGGTTGATCGCATTTTCAGGACTGGATCAACAGGTGTATTTCAGTTTCAACTCCGAAAACCAGCATGCAAATGCGACCAGTTTCACCGCTTATCGCGCCCATTACTTGTTTTTTTTGTTTTGTTTTTTACTTAAACCTTAAAACATGTTTCACTTCTTTTAAAACTGAAACAACTCTGCTTTTTTAAACTATTTTTTTTGCTGTGGATACACTTTTGAAAAAAGGAGTAGGATTCTACTAGATTTCGTTCACGTGCCAAAAATCTCTTAATAAACGAATATAAGTCAGAAATGTAAAAATGCGTAAAAGGCGCACAAACTTTGCATACATACCCCAGTGCGCTTTAAAACTGCGGACAGTGTTGCCGTCCTTGAAGGGAAATCCAGCCCGGTTGTACTTGGCGTAAAGCATCTGCATGTGCTCCGTCATTGTATCCTGTAAAAGCAGATCCTGGTCTTCCTTCGTGGGATGCTTTTTATCCACCGAATGCGTAAAATCCAACTTTCGTTTCGTGGGGAAATTGTCTGCTTTCAGCATCGCGCAGAATCCAACGCACAGATAACTCCATCCGTAAAGCAGCACGACCAGGAGACGAGAGTAGAGAGCCATGCTTCAGCCAGAGCGAAGATAGCGACGGAAAAAAAGTAACAGTTGTGGAAAAAGTAGCGCGTTTCCAAAAGTGGCCCTTATCTCCAAAGCGACAAACCATCACCTGAAGAGGAGTTAGAAAATGATACCATCACCTTTGACACCAGACACAGCAAGACAGGAAGGTGGGCAGGGAAAATAAGAGCGTTATCCAAGTGGTGTCCTTTTCTGCTTTTGATAAGTTGCAGGTCAAACTGTGCAACAAGTCAGTAAATAATAAAAGTTCCGGCGCAAAGCAGCAGAAGGTGTAATAAAGCAGATGCAGGAGGACTAAGGTGCTAAAAACACCAACACTCTTTGTATTGAATCCGAGCTCTGAGCTGATTTCAGGCGCAGCAGTCAAGCGTCCACCCGTCTCAGCTTTCATTGAAGGTAAAGCATGTTGTGCTTGGTATTATAGGGCTTGTGGGACCAGCTGGGTATTCCTATCACATACAGACACACACACACACACACACACACACTGAGAGAGAGAGAGAGAGAGAGAGAGAGAGAGAGAGAGAGAGAGAGAGAGAGGGGGAGAGAGAGAGAGAAAGAGCGAGGGAGAGTTTCCTGTTCAAGACACTTTTACGCACATTCAGCCTGGGGACAAATTATCTCCTGTTATCAAGAGCTGAGGGAGGCTGTTTTTTCAGTTGATTCGAGACGGACTACTTTATTTTATTAAAGCACATTCCACCGATTTATTGAACTGATTTCAATACCTGAACTGCTGCCACAGAGCAGACCCTCCGTGCGTAATTTCTACTCCGCAGAGCTGTGCGTCTGGGCCGCGCTGCTGAATGAAGCGGCTTATTGCTGGCATTAAAGGCTCTCTCCTCTATTTAGTTTAGTTCAATGGAGTTAAGCACACACATCCTGTACCATCACGGTCCGATCCGGATGCTGTACTGTGCACCCCCCACACCCCTCCGTCCAAAAGAGCCCATCCAGGCGGGGTTTAAACACCCCACCCAGCCGCCCTCCGCCCCCCGCCACTGGGCTTCTCTTTCAGGGGCACTCGGGAGGAAATGATTAGGGCATTTCCCCGCCTTTGGACATCTGATGGCAATAATATTAGCATGCCATGTCCTTCATAGCAGTCAACACACTGAACGGATTTAACCCTTCCACTGGGAGGGGATGAGCAGAAGAGCATCAACACAAACAGCAAACCAGAAGCAGCAGCAGAGTGGACACAGCTGGCAGAGACATAAACAACTCCGAATGACCGATCAATCAACCGGTTTTCTTCAGCCAAGTCATATATGTATGAGTTAAAACAGGCTTTACATTTATTTTAGGTCTTAAAATACCACCAGTCATAGCTATGTTTAAAAGCTAAATCTAAAGTAAAAGTCATGAACTGGAAAAAGAATTTAGCATAAAAAGACAAACGTTGCCATTTTAAAGAAAGTACAACACATGCTGAGAGTTTTAAAACATTACTTAAATATTCATCAGTAAAATACTTGCAAACTGAGAAGTAGTAAGTTATTAACAATATATACTTTGTTCTGAAATAAGGTTGCAAACAATTTGCATCATAAAAACACGAGATTTGAAAGAAAATACGTCAAAACTTAAAGCTTTTTGAGTTGAAAACGGTCCAATTTATTAAACATGAGCTTAAGTGGATGTATGTGTCTGTTTTCGTATAAATATACTGGAAGCTGAACATCCTGAAGTGCACATACCTGGAGGTTTATCAAGTTGAGGTAACAATTCACCGTCTCAGAACCAGTGGTGGAATCTGCACATTAACTCAAATACTGGAGGTTTTTAGGTACAAATACCTGAAACTTATTTGAGTATTTCCATTTTCTGCAGCGTTATACTTCTACTCCACGTTTCAGAGGCAGATCTCTTCCATCTCATTCACGTCCAGTTAATGCCACGTATCTCAAAATGAGTTGATAAACTGAGGGATGAAGTGGACCTTTAAGGGCTGGACAAATTCTGGTCCTTGTTAAAATACATTTTATTTCTAAATTTTTCTTTAACAAATAAGACAAAAAAGAAAGAAAAAAAACTGACAAAAACAGACAACTGCCTGTTTATACGTAATGCACTCATACATGTCATCCATACCATGGATGGCATGTAGATGAAAGGTCAGAGAGTCTGGTAAAATGAAGTTGAAACCTCTCGTGTTCAGTAAAGACTTCCCAGATCTTTAGGAACTTGGTGGGAAACAGAGTATAACCAACTTCTTCAAGTTACAGACAAGAAACCGTATCATTCAGCCATTTTTTAAAGCAACTGTAAATGTTGAAGTACAAGTGAAAGATCTCTCGAGCTTGGGGCAAAACCAGAAAGGATGATTTGGAGTTGGAAAAGTGCACCTGATGGGTGACTTTCAACTGAAATTTCCTCACCAGTTTCCTTAATCCACGCTCCTTTAGTATGAAGAGAAGGGGTTACATCGAAGAGAAAAGACCCACAAACTGTGAGACTAGATGTTTGGAGGTAGAAGTTCTAGTCATATGATGATGAAAACTGTGTTGTTTGAGCATCCTATTAAAGTCAGGTAGGGACTGCCTGACAAAGCTGAAATAGAAGAAGAAACAGAAGTATACTTCTACTACTACTGTTCAAAACCCAGCTGTGAACACATGTACAAATGGTTGTAAATGTTCCTGACAATAAGTTAAAAAGACAACATCAAAGAGACATGAAACACAGTTCAATGTAATCACATTTTTTACATTTGACTTTAGGTTTTACAGACATATTTAATGCAGACTTTTTGACATTAGTTCATTCCATGAACATCTAGAAGGTTCACAGGATCGTCATCATCTTCCATGAATGTTGTAATCACATATTAGTCCAAATGATGTTAAGCCAAAATGAAACCATTTAAGTTATTCATAGCTGTGACAAGTGTTTATATAAATGAATTTTCTCAACCAAAAATGTAAATGAAATACTAAACATGAAAATGAAACGGTGTTAAAAAACATTTACATGAGCAGACATTAAATGAAGGAGAAACTACAGTGGTTTCATAGAGGAGTCGGAATAGTGCCTCCACTATCCGAGGCCCAGTTTAGTGTGAATCCACCTCTTTACCTCATGTTGTGTATATAAGGGGCAAGTCAGGCCTCAAACTAATAAAACCACGCTTCAGTTGAAACCCCAACAGCTTAAAAGCCCAATAAAAGAAATGAAGAGGGATATAACCATTTAAATTAGACTTTTATTGAGAAATCATTACTATTTACAGCAACGTCGTCTGTTTGGGTGAATTCCAGTGACTTGTTTTTTGGGGGTTCGGTCCTCTCTTGCACTTGCTTGTTTGTTCAACCCGCTGATCCTCCGAATGATCCCGCCACATTTAAATTGGCTATTTTTCATCCGCACATGTGCTGTTTTGATTGGTGGTGTTTGGAGCGACTGGTGCCACTTTCAGGGAGGGAGAGCGGGCCAGTCTGATCGCCATCACCGGCCACATAAATGAGCTGTGGCCTGTAAATCTAAACAGCTGTAGATTTCATTTGCCACCCAGCTGGTTTACGCTCTTACTTCCAACACATTAAACAGAAAAAAAAGAACAAGCAGGACAGATAGTGAGATAATGAGGTCAAAGAGGAAATGACATTCGCAAAAACAATCCTCAGTTTGAACGCTAACGTCAGTCCGGTTTGTTTTGTTGAGATGATTAAAAGCAAAACCAGTTGTCAGAGCCACTTTAACAATTATTTAAAGACATAAAACAACATTTGGAGAAGCAGAAAAAAAAAAACACATTTAAAAAAGGAACATGTCCGCCACGCTATAAACTTTTATAAGCTTTGTTCATCATCACTCCAAAACAGGCACGAGAACCCAAGCATCCACTGACTCAGAAAACCAGAATCCAGACCCTCAGCCCTTTTACAGAACCAGAACCCACATCCCCGTGCCACCACACATACTGTTCCAATGAGGGTCCAATTCTGTCACAACACACAAACAGATGCAGCCGGCGGAAAGGCAGCGCTGGCATTAAACCGGCTGAGAGACATTAGAGGTTTGTGTCAGAATGGACTAATTTGTTCAAACCTCCTAACTCTGAGCAGAATGGATACGGGGGAAATGGACACAAGGCAAAGCTAAACACTAGACTTTTCCAGTTAAAAAGACATTTCATGCTCATTCAGACCATTTTTTTAAATCAACGATAGTAGAATGAGATGCCAAATATCTACATTTTAACTGTTTATGTGGCAGCATTTTGGGAACGAGTTTTTAAAATTGTAATAAAACTGCGTCTGCAACTATTAAACTATGCATTGCAGTGAGAACTGCAGTAGCGGAGGAAGTACTCAGGTCTATTACTTGTGTTCAAAA